>JAJJMB010000133.1:774980-868815 GCA_023531105.1 Papaver atlanticum | reverse complement strand
TGGTGGGTGCCTTTAACACTTTTTCTGGGGTGTTTCCAACACTTTTTTGGGGTTCTTCCGGTGTATTTCTTGGGTGCTTCCGGTGCATTTCTGGGGTGCCTTTAGTACTCTATCCTGGGGTGTAAAACACGACTTTACGAGCCAATTTCGTCGCAAGAGCTTATTTCTCTAAAAATACCTACAAAGACATAAAACACCATAATAAGTACAAAAATGGGTACTAATAATATATACAATAGAGATGAAAATAGACACATAAATGCGTCTATCAAATTCCCCCAAACTTATTATTTGCTAGTCCCGAGCAAATTTAATCTACAAAATAAAATCCTAACTCACTGTCGCAGGCATCGTCGATTGCACTTAGCATGTGCAACAAGCCTCTTAACCCCTAGGTGGCCCTAGTGGCCGAGTTATAGTCTCGGGAGGGTTTACCAGAGGTGTACCCACAAAACCTTTACTCCAGACCCTAGCTATCTACGCAGAACCTTGAAATGGCACTAAAAAAACCTCCTTGGTTGGCATACTTATTGATTACGGGAAGAAGTACCCTGATGAGAAATTCCAATTGCTGTACACGAGTTTGCACTAAAATTCGTATATAAGTGACAGAATTCTACTCAGATAGTTTCACTATGGACATCAATATCCGGAATCAACAAATCACATGGAAAGATTAAGAGATGGATATAGAAAAACATAGATGGTTTTGATGTTGACTAGGTGAACGGTGTTTTCTCATATCTGTATGAAGGCCTCCGCAAAGATGAACCTATCCTAATGGACTGAGATACCGGTCTGACTAATATCAACACAACTGGCATATACAAGGGGACCAGTGGTCAATAACCCTAATTCTAGATCAACTCGTCTGGCATATACAAGGGAACCAGCGGTTGATTTATTTAACACACATTTATTATTTATTTATTTAGAACTAACAACATGATTAGATCTTGTGGATCCAAGCGTATGCTTTCTTATCAGCAGATTACATGGTAATTCCCGTGGATCCTGCATTCCACGCTTGTTTAGGCGACGGAGACAGGGAGAACACACACATATTGCTATCCAAGTGTTAAAATTTATTCCGATTGGTCTATTGAATCGTGAGCCCCACCTAATCACTTAGAGAAACATATTTTAAAAAGAAAATAAAAACAGAAGTGAAAAGGACTCAACGAGATATGGCGAAACTATCATGTTATTTCTAACACCTGAGCTCTGTGCTTTTACGAATAGACTCTTATAGATGTTTCCATCTACTCAGATTGGTTCCTCAACTCCTAAAACCAAAATGCTTCCATCCACTTAGATTGGTTAGTGCCATCCTTAATAGGCATAAATTTCTAGGCTCTGGAGTTTATTGCAACTAAAAAGTTTTTCCCATACCCCCAAACTTAAATCTAACATTGTCCTCAATGTTTCTAAAGATGAAATTAAAAGCATGAACAAGGAGAAACTGTTACCATTTGAAGCAAAAGAGTTAATGAAAGATATTACCGTTTTGCATGAGAATGGGTTACCTCCCAAGAAGTGCTAAGTTTAAAGTCTTCATCCAGACATTGGAAAGGATTAGTCACCTCGAATCGTATAACAGTAGTCGGAATAACTGTGGGTCTTCAAAACCAAATTGAGCTGACCATAGGAAACAACAATAAGCCAAGAAAGTGAACAAGTATCGCATGACCTTACCTAGTTTCCTGATAACTATCGCTAACTGCGGTTCAGGTTCAGGTTCTATGAAAGTGTCTAGATAAAATATTTTCATTGGCTGCATTTCTTCATAGGTGGGAGAATTATTAGGTCCTAAAGTCTGGAAAAACTCAATTAGGAACTTAGAAGCACACAATAGTAACCTAAATAACTGAGGATCCTCTAAGTCAATCAGATTTGACTTACATAATTGACCACAATGAGAGTAGTGGTCATTCTTAAGTAAATGTGTCGATTTTATTAACCTAAAGTACGTAGGCTTAGTCTCAGAACTTAATATTCGACACATTTGAAATATAAATGTTCCCACAGTTGGAGGAAAATTATTTGGTGGGAAAACAAAGTCAATCTGGGTATCATAGCCTGGGCAAACCACATCAACCAGAGGATGGGTTTCTAACGACTGAACTTCTTCCTGGACATCACTAGGTTCGGGAAAACAAGTATGAAGGTAATCTTGTAAATTGATTGAGGAACAGATATCAAGTCCTAAGTGAGGGGACTTCCTGAGAGTTAAAGGTAAGGCACTAGGAAAGTGATAATCACCCCCAAACTTAGAGTTTTCAGTATCTCTAGAAAGACTAGTCACAATCTCCCTAATTTCTAAATCATCAGATTCTTGGAAATGGTCAATTGATTCTTCTAAGTTATTATTAGGTAGTGCATCTTTACTCATCTCTACGGGTCTATCTTCTTCTTCTAATACTATTGTTTCTAAGTCGCTAGACTCTAAAACAGCATTTTCAGAATAAACTTGTTCCTCTAAACCACTATCGGCTTCGTAATCAAAAGGAAAAACTACATCGTCTAAAACGGTGGTATCCCTAATCAAATCCTCGTCCTTTTGAATAGGTGAATAATCATAAAAATTATTTGGATTTGAACAAGAAATAATATCATCGTTAGAAAGCTCAATTGGATTAATAGTTTCCTGATCACTATGCCTACATATTTCAGATTCTTCGTCAGTACTATCCTCCTCCTCATCATAATATAATTTCTAACATTCAAGAATTCTTAATCTTTGTTCCAAACTAGGCGGTCTGTGTTTATAATACTTCTCGTAGATCATTAGATATGATTCCTCGCTTACCGTTGGAACATCCCAATGTCGTTTCCCTTGCATATATTCACCAAGAGTTATTTTAGATGACGTCTCCTGATAATGAGAATTTCTACGCAAATACTCTCGTAATGTCATCTCAGGTGGTGTCTCCTGATAATGAGAATTTCTACTCATATACTCTCGTAACGTCATCTCAGGCGGCGTCTCCTGATAATGAGAATTTCTACTCATATACTCTCGTAATGTCATCTCGGGTGGTGTCTCCTGAAAAGGATTCATCACCCCGAAAATACAAACTACAGAGGAATTCTACACAATCACAAACAAGGCTGACTCGACCAAATCAAACCTATTGAATCTAGCAAACAAAAAGCATGATGGCTCCCTTAGATTGTTTCTAGACCAGCTTCCATTCCTCCAAAAGGCAACTAGGTATCGTTTTAGGAAACCTCTCCAGATCGATCCGAATAAAGTGAGTCGAAGAGAAGTAGGGGAAGCTCAGAGGAGCTTTGATACCCCCACCTCTTTGGCAACGTTTCCCGTTAGGGCGGCTCTAGTCGACTCACAGTAATCTTCTTGAACTTTTGAGTTAAGCTAATAAGATACCAAATACTTCCCTTTGAATGACTTTCCTACAAGCTCGTTACCCTATCGGTCTCGTTCTAATCAGTATTTTAAGCTTGGGTTCGCGTAGGTTATGTGTTCCTAAGGCGGGCAAGAAGAGAACGGTGATGAAATCCGAACCCTTATCTTGTATGGCCTGGCCTTGCCCTTTACTAGGAAATTAAAGTCCATATTCAAAACCTCAACATATATGCACCTTAAAGAAGACAGTAAACCCGCTGACAGGGGATTCGCGGGTGTTTAGAAGCTTACCTCCCGTACCATACGGACGATAAAACGGTTGTAGTCGACTCGGGCCACGACTCATATGTCATGTACGAACCCGAGGGGCCGAGACGATATCGTAATCGTCATCCTTCCCTGCAAATAGTTTATATTTAAAATTTTACCCTTCCGTAGGGTTTAAAAAAATAATTAAAGTCCAATGTTTAATGTTCAAAAATAATAAAATAAATAATAAAATAAATGTTCACAAATAAAAAATTTACAAAAATAAAGTCCTATTTACAATTTCTAAAAATAAAATCTAAAAATAAAAATAAAATCTAATAAAAATAAATATAAAATAAAATAAAATAAAGTATCTTCGTCTTTTCTCCGTTCTTTACGCTTTGTCTAGCTTTTAATCCCCAGGTCTTTCGTCTCCAATTCCTCTTTGATTCAAAACCTGCAACAAAAAGACAAATACCCAAGAAACGTAAAAAAGAACAAAGAGAAAATAATAAAAATCTAAAAAAAAATAAAAAAAATAAATCTAAAAACTTTAACTTAAAAACAAGTCCACGTCGGCGGCGCCAAAAATTGATGAAATTTTAGATAGTGGTAAGAATGAGTTCGTAAGACTTGTGAAAGCAATTGAATTTAGATTTATTTAAACTAAAAGTATAGAAAATTTTAATCCAAATTTGTTTTTTTTTAGAGTGAAAATAACCAAGACACTGGATTCCACTATTACACATGAATAAATGATGATAAAAATTCCAAAACTCTAATTATTTTTAAAATCTCTTTTTCTTAATTCACAAATTATCAAGCATATTCTCAAACATTAATTGTATCCCTTAAGCATAGATTATCTAACCAAAGCATAACCTATCTAATTGAATCACAACTAATTAGGAAAAATTATGCAAACAATTAAAATTCTACAAAGTAGTGATTGAGTGAATTATAAAATACAAATTAGAGAAAAATGGAATAGTTACCAATTATTCATGCATAAATAGCTTCCTCCGTGCCTTGATTACGCGAGAATTAGCTCATCATTATCATGGAAACATGCTCAAAATTCATCTTTATTAATGCTCAAAAATGGTTAACAAATGATGAAATGGGAGAAAAATGAATAAAATCGGGTTTTATAACACTTATATTTGTTACAAAATCAGTTGTTACAGAAAACGATAAAGGAATACCGTCACTGGCACTGTTGAAGAACGACGGTCTTTAAGGGTCTTATGTTCTTCGTACCTTTTTCACCAGCAGAAAAATTGTTTTTCCTGCAACTTCGATTTTCCGATTCTGTGCTTCTCCCAACTGCTCCCTATTCTCTCCCTAAACTCTCTATCCCTTCTTTGAGTCTCCTGAAGCTTTTATATAGTCACAGGATCAAGAATAATATCGTAATAACCCAAAAATCTTCTCGATATCCAACCATTAACTCATGAATATTTTCTTTTATGTTTTAGGTTCTTACGCATCTTTTCGACGTATACACGCTCCAGAACCTCCTTGTTTGACTCCTCCACACTTCTGCAGCAACCAACTCCATCACAACTCAATCCATGCACGTTCAAACACGTTGTATTCCGAGGTTGAATATTTTCTTCCCGACGAAAATTCAGCCCAACTGAACGCATTAGAACACTCATACCACCATTGTTTGGGCATATCACGTTCATCCCAATCAAAATCAATGATTGAATCTCACTAAAACTCCTTAAAAAATCCAACAGAAAATTCTGCAGAAAAATGAATTTTTTTCCCGCCAAAATTATTTTTCAAACGATGAAGGTGAAGTGCCCTGAATCCAAAACGCGGGTGCCTTTAGCAGCTCGGCTGCCTTGGGGACGCCCTTATCCATTTTTAGGGTGCCTATAGTAATTTTGGTGGGTGCCTTTAACACTTTTTCTGGGGTGTTTCCAACACTTTTTCGGGGTTCTTCCGGTGTATTTCTGGGGTGCTTCCGGTGCATTTCTGGGGTTCCTTTAGTACTCTATCCTGGGGTGTAAAACACCACTTTACGAGCCAATTTCGTCGCAAGAGCTTATTTCTCTAAAAATACCTACAAAGACATAAAACACCATAATAAGTACAAAAATGGGTACTAATAATATATACAATAGAGATGAAAATAGACACATAAATGCGTCTATCAATGGGTCATGCTTAGCTTAGGTGATTTGTTGTCCCATGCTTAACATTTACAATCAATGTTTTGAGAATCTACCTTGGCAAAAATAGAGTCCATGTTTATATTTCTTGAGTTTAAATTGTTGAGAATAAATAATTGAACCTTATGTTATGAAGATTGGCCGAATCCTTAGTTCCAGTACCTCTCGCCCATTGTTTAATATTTTTGTATATATTTATTTAGTATTTTTAAAAACTTTAATCTCTACAAATCCGAGTGAACGACAACCTCATTTCTTACCACTATCTAAAATTCGATCACCATCCATCTGGCGAACGACTAACTGCGAATCACTGGTAAGTCTGATGTCGTCTAGTCCCATCTCTACCGCCAATCTTAATCCATATATCACTGCTTCATACTCTGCTTCGTTGTTTGTGGTTTCGTATTCTAATCTGAAACAGTGAACTATTCTCTCTCCTATAGGCGAAGTTAAAACGATCCCTATTCCATTTCCTTGACTGTTTACGGACCCATCCAGGAAAATTTCCCACCTCCTAGGGTTATCTTCTCTCAGCAAGTCTTCTGGGTCCGTGTGATCTTCATCGATGTCCATCATTTCGCTTGCGGTATCATCTTATCCTACGAAAAGTCCGCGATAAAATCGGCGATTACTTGAGAAGATAGAACTTCGTCACTTATCGCGAATTGCTCAATTTGTGCGTTCCACCTTTCAATTCTTCCCACTCTTTTGAAGGAATTTAGCAAAGACTCAATGGGCGTCTTGGTCAGTACCTTGATTTTGTGCGCGTGAAAATAGATGCGAAGTTTTTTAGTTGCATATACCAGGGCCATTATCAGTTTCTCTATTTTGGTGTAATTTCGTTCTGCAGAGTTGAAGGTTTTGCTGATGTAGTATATCGGCTTCTCCACTCCCTTATCTGATCGGAGTAATACTGCACTGAGGGCATATGGTGTCGTTGCGAGATATATTAGCAACTCTTCGTTCGGATCTGGCTTTTGTAACATTGACAAGTTTGCCAAATAGTTTTTTATGTTTTGGAGGGCGGCTTCACATTCTTGCGTCCATGCGAACTTTCTTTCTTTCTTTAAAATGTTAAAATAGTTTTTGCACTTGTCGGATGAACGCGAGATGAATCGCCCTAGGGATGCGATCAAGCCATTCAATTTTTGTACATCTTTGGTAGTAGCTGGTGATGGCATTACGGGAATGGCTTGTACTTTAATAGGATCAACTTGAATTCCCTCATTTGAGATGATATTACCCATAAATTTCCCTGATGCGACCCCAAAGATACATTTCGCAGGATTTATCTTCATTTTTATCTTTCGCATTTGTTCGAATATCTCCTTGAGATCCTTCGCGTGATCTACTGATTTTTTGCTTTTGACTAACATGTCGTTTACATAAACCTCCAAAGTGGTAGGTATCCATGGCTTGAATACTTTCTCTACCATTCGTTGGTAAGTGGCCCCTACATTTCTTAATCCAAAAGGCATTCTGGTATAGCAATACAGACCCCTTGGTGCGAAAAATGCCGTGTTCTCCTGATCTTCCTCTGCTAAAGGTATTTGGTTGTATCCAGAGTATCCGTCCATCAACAATATTCGTTCGCATCCTGTGACTGATTCCACTGTTTGAGGGATGTCTGGTAATGGATAACTGTCTTTCAGGAAGGCTTTGTTTAGGTCGGTGAAGTCGATGCAAATGCGAATCTTTTTGTTCTTTTTAGGGACTACTACCATGTTCGCGACCCATTCTGCATACTTTGCGGGTGTTATTATTCCTGATTCGATCATTTTTTGTAGCTCTGCCTCGATTTGCACCTGATATACTGACGCTATTTTTCGTATTCTCTGTTTGACCGGTCTTGCTATCGGACTAATTAATGGCTAGCCCATGGCAGGCAATGAAAGGATCTATGGCAGGCATTTCGCCCATACCCCACGCAAAAACGTCGCAATAATCTTTTAGCAGTTGCACCATATTCCTTTTTTCTTCTTCTCCTATTGTGGTTCCTACCTTTCCTATTTTTGGTTCAGCCTCTGTCCCCAGATTGATATCTTTCGTGGGCTCTTCTGTAGTGAAACTTGGTATGGGTTCTCCTTGCAATGTTGGCCCTTTTAGTTGATGCACGGGTTCTCCTTTCTTTTCAGGGATTTCGCTTGGGATTCCTTTTCCTTCGGTCGCCCTCACCATGTAGATTTGGAATTCTCCCTCATTCTTTGCCTCCTTCACCTTTTTCTTCTTGTCTTTCTATCTCTGTTTCCTCCCTAAATGTGTAGCAATCTTGGGGGGAAAAGAAATTGTTTCGAAAAGAAAAAAGTTATATTAATAAGAAAAGGAGGAGCCAAAGCTCTAGGTACAAATACAATCGACATAAATTACACACGCAGTATAGTCTCTTGATGATGCAAGAGTCGGTTATAACTGATAAATCTAAACGTATCCAAGATCACAACTCCATAAAAGGTCTTCCTTTTCCATATTCTGCGTTCAACAACATCTTTTGGTCTAGAGTCAAAGACTCTATTGTTACTCTCCTTTCAAAGATTCCAGGTGAAAGCATACGGAAGAATACTCCAAACCTTTTTACATTTTCCTAAACCAGTGTTGTGATTCCATGCAAGAAACAGTTTCAGAACAGTCTCGCGCATAGGCAACAAATGTGGCCTTGTATGAAAAAATCCCCAAAGTTCATCAAAGATTCTAAGCATAATTTAGCATATTTTAGCACATTTCTCCACATACATTAAACTGAGGCTGCTTCACAACTAAATAGTCCGAATCGCCCATCACTATCAAAATCAAGGCGATATACATAAATTGTCTCCTAACTAGGCCAAATGAACCGCACATGGGTGGCTTTTTTTTTCCTTCTCGTACGAATAGTCGGATTTTGAAGTCCATTAATTTTCACAGAATCGAAAAGTACAGAACTAATGAAACCAATAACGTGGGTATAGTCCCCACTTTGTTTCCAGTTCAAACTTCCTAGCTAAACAATTAGTGCTGGTTACCAAGTTCCGTTTTAACCATTCACGGAGTACCACATTAGTTTTGCTATAAATACATCCAACCATAAACCATATTTTTCATTAAAACCTTCAACTACAAATCTTATCTCATTAATTCGTATTGGTTATTTACCGAATTCTCCAAAAGAAAAAAAATATGGCCTGTCATTAGGTTTGTTACACTAGCGAGCATACTGATGGGATTGTTGTTCGGCTCTGTCAGGGGTCAGAATTGTAGTTGTGCACCAAACTTATGCTGCAGCCAGTATGGATACTGTGGTACCGGCATTGCTTATTGTAATCTTGGATGTCGTTCAGGACCTTGTTTGGGAAGCAACCCTAGCCCTGGCGATGATTCGGTTGCCAATATTGTAACACCTGGGTTTTTCAATGGAATTATTAACCAGGCTGATAATAGTTGTGCTGGGAAGAATTTCTATCCACGTAATTCATTTCTTGAAGCAGTTAAATCATACCATAGTTTCGCATCTGGTAGTCAAGAGGCTGCAAAACGTGAAGTTGCTGCATTCTTTGCTCAAGTAACTCATGAAACTGGGCGTAAAATGTTTTAAAATGCTTTTCAATGGTACGAAGTTTGCGAACATCCGTGGTGTAGTTATAGAGATAAATCATAATTTCAAAATTTCACTAATTATTATCCATAAGGGTATAATTGAAAAATATGTTTAAAAATACTATTTTCCCTTGCTTACCTTAAAAATTGTGCAAACTTGAACTAGGTCACTTAATAGTGGGACGGAGGGAGTATTAATTAGTGTTTCCCTAATTGATCATAATAAAATATCTATTAATATTTTCATTATAAATGTTACCTTAATTAATTTAATAAATATATATTTTAATTAATAAATAATTTCGATAAAAATAAATATAATATCAATATACATTTGTAGCGGTAGTGGGTGGCTGTAGTGGTTGGCGGAAGCGGTTGCATTCCTAAATAGTGGTGGAGGCAGAAACATTAGTGGTGGTCAGGGGCAGCACCAAGCCAATTATAATTATTTTTGGTCTTTTTATCAGAATGTGCTACTAAGTCCATTTTGCCCCCGTATCCAACTTACCAAGAATTATTGTCCATTCCTCAAAGTCGTGGCTCCACGTTGGTGATGGTGGTGGAAGAATTAGTGATGATAGGTGCCGGTGTGTGTCGTTAGAACACGTATAAAATTGTATTGTGAAAGATGTGGTTGGTTGTTTTAGTACGATTGACAAAGGCAGGTGGATAATATCAAATCATATAGACAGGTAAGTCAATCCTTGGCTCCGTAACTAGGTGGTGGTGGAGAAAGAAATAATATAATACGGTTTTCTGATGACGACGGGTATTGTTGAGTAATACTACTATGTTAATTCTGAGACGCAAGAAAATGTGTAACATTATAAAGTATAAAACGTGGTTGGTCATTTTAATTTTAAAATAAACTCGGCACATGAAACTGAAATTAATTGTCATATTGTTTAATAACTGCTGACAAACGGCACAAATTAAAGTCAAAACATATGAAATTACTTATTATTGAGCCGTGCCGTTACGGCACGGGTTATATTCTAGTAAGACCAATATAATACATTCGTTTTGATTGGCCAATGAAAAGAAAAAAACTGTCACTGAGAATTGCTAAATTTTATGAAGTGGTACATGGTGGTGTTATATGTCTCGGACTGTGCTCATTTTTTGTAGGAATCTAGAATTTGATAAGAGAAATATATCATCAAAATATTGGGTTCAATTTCATTGTCATTTGGACTCTAAAAAATGGCTAAGCTTTGTATGGATAGCACACAACAATACATATAGAGGAGGGATCCCGTCACATTTATATTATCACACTATCTCACATGTTGGAGGTCATTTTTGCGAATTAAAACCAAACGATAACGGATTTTAAGCTAATACTTTGGGGATATGTTACTATAACATAGCTCTACTTTTCTACCGAAAATGAGCGTATTCCGAGACATATAATACCATCATCTACTACTTTGAAAATGAGCCGTTGAAAATCCGCGGATTTCTGACCGTTAAAATTAAGACCGGTAGATGGTGATGTTTTATATTTCGGAATGACCTCATTTTTGGTAGTCATGTAGAACTTGGTAAGAGGAACATATCCTCAAAATATTAGCTTCAAATCCGTTATGGTTTTGTTTTTATTCACAAAAATAACATCCAACATGTAAGATAGTGTGATAATAAAAGTGTGAAGGGATCCTTCCTCATGCATATAAGATTATCCATGAATCCTCTTTCTTTTATTAAACAAAACAATCCTGACCATCCAAAAGTTCATTATTTCATGTAGCAATTTTTCTTTTTCTTTTTTCCGTTTTCTTTTTTTTGATAGACTTGATGTAGCAATTTGCTAAGAAAGATTCTGAGCATATATCTTTAACGCAATTTTCCACGTATACCAAACGGAGGCTGCTTTTCGATTAAGTTATCCAAATCGCCGGTCACAATCTCAAAATTAAGGAGATGCATAAATTTTCTCGTAACTGGGCCAAATGAACTACACATGGGGTGGGTTTTTTTTCTCTCGTATGAATAGTCGCATTTTGAAGTCCATTTTCACGGAATCCATAACAAAAGAGTCTAATTAAACCGATAACGTGGGTGTAGTCCCATCCTGTTTCTTGTTCAAACTTCATCATAAATGGACTTCCTTGTAGGTACACCAAGTTGCATCTTCATGGATATCTTGTACTCTTCCGGATCTAGGAGATATATAAGGGAATATTGGGGACATGCCCCAAAATCGACTGTAATCTTGGGAATATGTCCCAAACTCGACTGTAATCTTGGGGATATGTCCCAGGATTCTAATTTTCGGGAATATGCCCAGCCGTCCAAAATTCCATCCAAAACCGTTAAGTAGTCAATATTCGCACACACTTGGGATCACCTATGCGAAATAAAAGACAGATATACGAGATATTAACACCTTTACAAAGTTCAGGAACATATTCAGACGAAAAAATCTTGAAAAAATTTGAGAGAAAGTTCAGACACCTTTACGATAAATATTTTATTTAACGGTTCCTTGATGGAAACAGTTAGTTTGGAGCATATTCCCAAAAAACTTGAATCCTACGACATATATCCATGATGACAGTCGATTTTAAGGCATATTCCCAATTTTCCCGATATATAACTGTAAACTCAATAGTACAATGAAATATTACAACCATTAGTCGGGTAACCCCGTTGATCATCAGGACTTGTATCTCGTACCGGAAGTTAGAAATCTATACTATTTTAGAAAAATAGTTTTATATTATATTTCAGTAACCTTTCCAATAAGATTAGCTAAAAATCTAATATTAACAACTGGCTCGCTGGCACCGGCTGCTGGTTTGTATCACTATCTAAGTACGATGGCATGGCAACATTAACTTCATTTCCATCTAGAATTTGATGGCTGTTCTCAAGTTCTGCTTTGGTCGACAAAGAAGAAAACAAACCGTCGAATGTCTTAAAAACTGGACTGGCAGCGGCTACGTTTTTTCATTGACTAGTCAATTCAAAGTTCAAATATAGACTCCTTGAGATATATATCATTAAAACCATTCACCGAGTACCTCATCAATTTTGCTATAAATACATCCAACCATGTACTATATTTTTCATCAAAACCTTCAATTACATATCTTTTCACATTCATATTACCAAACTTGAAGAGAAAAAAAATGGCAGCCCTTACTGTCATTAGATTTGTTACACTAGCCAGCATACTGATGGGGTTGTTGTTCGGCTCTGTCATGGGTCAGAATTGTGGCTGTGCACCAAACTTATGCTGTAGCCAGTATGGATACTGTGGTAGTGACAACGCTTATTGTGGTACTGGGTGTCGTTCAGGTCCTTGTATCGGATCCGGTGGTGGTGGTGGTGGTGGTGGTGGTGGTGGTGGTGGTGGTTCAGTTGGGAATATCGTAACAGATGGGTTTTTCAATGGGATTATTAACAAGGCTGGTGCTAATTGTGCTGGCAGGGGTTTCTATACACGTAATGCATTTCTTGAAGCAGTTAAATCGTACCCAAGTTTTGCATCTGGGAGTCAAGAAGCTGCGAAACGTGAAATTGCTGCATTCTTTGCTCAAGTAACTCATGAAACTGGGCGTAAGTTTTTCTCTAATTTTCATCGTGCTTCTTAATTTGGTTCCCGTACTTCGTTTAAGTAAGTTACACTTGCAGCTAATAACAAATATCTCTTTCTCCTTACAGATTTCTGCTACAGAGATGAAATTAATGGTGCAAGCCAGAATTACTGTGATCCAAACAGCGCAGGAAATCCATGTAATCCCAACAAGAAATACTTCGGCCGGGGACCAATCCAATTGACATGGAACTTCAATTATGGACCTGCTGGAAGAAGCATTGGTTTTGATGGTCTTAATGCTCCTGAAACTGTATCTAATAATGCAATCATCTCGTTCAAGACCGCTTTATGGTTTTGGACAAATAACGTCCATCCAGTCATGAACCAAGGGTTCGGTGCTACAACCCGTGCCATTAATGGTGCCTTGGAATGTAATGGTAGAAACCCTGGTACAGTTCAGACCAGGGCGAATTACTATACCAGTTATTGCAATCAACTCGGTGTTTCACCCGGGGGTAACCTATTGTGCTAGAATCTCGATTCCTGTTGATGGTGAAACTATAAAAAATGTAACTTTTATTTTGCTCTAAATAAAAGGGAAGAATAAGGTAAAGACATAATAGTCTTGCTCAAGTCTTTGTTGTCCGCTAAACCTTTCTTAGCAGTGCTGCCGTCAGCAAGAGCTTGTGAATATATGTTCTGCAAGTTCTGCAAATAAGCTGTATGAAATGTTTTTAAAGGTATGAATATATGATGTATTGTTTTACCTTTTTACTACATTTTTGTTTTTCTTGTCGAAACTCAATTACTTTCTTCAAATTTAAGACAGTCAATCTCGGTTAATCATCTGTTAACGAACCTAAAGCAAAGATGGATTTCTTTTAACCCAATGGGAACTCTGATCTTGAGGTTCATCACCTGCATGGACCAATTCAATTTTACCAATCGATCATGCCGACACTAATGCACCAGAACCCATCAAAACGTTGCAGTTAAACATGTTTGGGCGAAAATAGTAATATGAGTGACCTCTTGGGTCCTTGTGACTTTTTTTTTTTTAGATAGAAATTTACAAGCAACTCCGGAAGAGACCTAGTGATATTAGGGTTCCGGTTCTTAGTCCAGTGGCACAAATCCACCATCTTTCGCCCACAGTGCATTAGTGCAAGCAAGAGATACATAGATCGGTTTCTATTAGGGAAAAAGTGTTGGATTCTTATATTCTCCCACCTTCTCTAAATGATAGGGCAGGAGTGGATGGTCTAACTGGTTGGGTGCTTAGCATAACTAGCTTATAGACTATGGAGCCGAATGCCATGGGGAAGATACCAATCGTGAAGATCTTTGTTTATTTGTTATTTGTTCATTCATAATATCATCAATATTTAACAAAATATCTCACGTATCATGAATTTTCTCTTAATAGCTTCCAAAAACATCAACATTTACTGCAAGATATCACGTATAATAATGAATTCTTTATTAATGGCTTCCCATAATGAATTCTTTATTAATAGCTTCCCAAAATATGAAAAGAAAAACTGTACTTTCTCTTAATAGAAGAGTATTCCAAATTGACATCACATTTCCTAGGCTAGAAAATTACACAAATCTTACATATTGCGCCGTTTTATCTTCGTTATCACACAGAATCATTCCAATTTATCTCCTCTTCTCTTTTCGTTTCAGAGAATAATGGTAGGATTCAACTTCGTAAACCTAATAGCCCTGATCGGAATTTTCTTGGCAACTTTGTTGCAGACAATTGTGGGTCAAAATTGTGGTTGTGCACCAGACTTATGTTGTAGTCGATCCCGAATGTGTGGCTTAGGGGAAGAGTTTTGCGGCCTTAACTGTATAGAAGGTCCATGCTATAATGTTACGCCGGTTTCTGATACCGTGACATTTGAATTCTTCAATGGGATTAAGAATGGAGCAGAAGGGAATACATGCCCAGGGATGAATTTCTATTGGCGTGGTTCGTTTCTGGATGCCCTAAAGTCGTATCCTCTGTTTGGTCAAGAAGGGAGTGCCGATGACTCGAAACGAGAAATTGCTGCGTTCTTTGCTCATGTTACTTATGAAACGGGAAGTAAGTTTTTCGATTATATAATTGTGGTTTTGTGTTTAATTTTTAAATTTTGGGTTTTTTGCTCATGTAAAACTTTCTTACATCACTTTTCACACCCTGCAGATTTTTGTAAAATTGAAGAAATAGATGGTCAAAGCAAGGATTATTGCATTGAGGAGAGCGAGAAATATCCATGTACGCCCGGGAAACAATACTATGGCAGAGGACCGTTTCAGTTGTCGTGGAATTTTAACTATGGTGCGGCAGGAAAGAGCATTGGGTTTGATGGACTTAACGCTCCTGAAACTGTTGCTAAGGATCCCATCATCTCATTCAAAACAGCTTTGTGGTTTTGGATGCAAAATGCGCATCCGTTGATAAATTCAGATCAAGGATTTGGGGGGACTACTCGTGCGATTGCACTTGAGTGTAATGGGGAAGAGGCTAGGATCAATTACTATAAGAGTTACTGTGATCAATTTGGTGTGTCACCTGGGGATAACCTAACTTGCTAAAATAATTCCGTTTACTTGAGAATCTGAGATGGTACCGTTTCGTTCAAAATGATGAATGAATAACAATTGAGAATTTATTTTTTGTATTATTCTAGTGGAGAATTGACTGGAATAATGGATTTTTATAGTAGTTGTAACAAAATGATATTTCTCAAGTGGGAGAATTGATTTATTGGAAATTCACTTTGTTCAACCAATGTCGAACTTTTGATCCCCTAGTTCATGCAAGCATACTTCCTCAGTCGAAGAAGGCAAATTTTTAAAAAATTTTGTTAATCTATTTTTAAGACATTATAAGTTTGTTTTCTAAGTAACGTGGCTTGATCTAGACTGCATGCATCATGTTAAAGATCACTGAATTCCAGATTTCAAAACGCTAATAATACTCTTTTTATGAATTTTTGTTTGGATTTTGGAGTATGAAAGGACCCAGACTTTTGTAATACTGATGAATTTTGTTGTGTAATTTTTCTCCGACTGATTATCAATTTTTGTTAAAAATTAGCAAACAACGGATTCCCGGAATTTGCCACATACTGTATGTTCATTTTTGTGTCGGCCAAACTTTCCCGACTAGGTGTAAATAGAGCGTAAAAATTCGAAGCACATCAACTCAGACTAGTCAAAGTCAATGTTATAAGTAGAGAAATGCCGCACTCATAATATGAATAGGCGTGCCTAGTGGAACCAATAATAGCTCATATTGACTTATGAATGATTGAATGTTCTTCTCCTACTTTTCTTTGCCCCAAAATTTGCTTTAAATAGCCATCAACCACGCAATAAATTAATAAACCTAAACATAACCAACATATCTTTCTTCTTCAAGAAAGAAAATGGCAACCATGTTGAATCTAGTTTCAGTAATCGGAATTCTTATTGGAATTTCATTACAATCAGTCGTGGGTCAGAATTGTGGTTGTGCTCCGGATTTATGTTGCAGTCGTTTCGGTTACTGCGGAATCACAAGTGACTACTGTGGTGCTGGATGTCAACAAGGTCCTTGCTCTACTCCTCCACCTACAAATGATGTTTCTGTTTCTGATATCGTCACACCGGAATTTTTTAATGGGATAATTAGTCAAGCTGATAGTAGTTGTGCCGGGAAGAATTTCTATTCACGTAGCGCGTTTCTTGATGCGCTGAACTCGTATCCTCGATTCGGTAAAGTCGGTAATCAGGAGGACTCCAAACGTGAAATTGCCGCATTTTTTGCCCATGCAACTCATGAGACTGGACGTAAGTTTTTCTACCAAATCTATTTGCTTAGTCAGATTTAACAATTTAGAAAAAAAATCCGTTCTTAGAGTTCATGATACTGTTTTTACTATAAATCTTCCAAGTTGACTCGGAATCCAAGAAATTTTGGTAAGTGTTTAGCTAGTACTAATTTACAATGATCTTTCACATTTTGTTGGCACAGGTTTTTGCTATACTGAAGAAATAGATGGTCCAACCAAGGATTACTGTGATGAAGGAAACACGCAATATCCATGTGTTGCCGGTAAAGGATATTACGGCCGAGGACCGATTCAATTGTCATGGAACTACAACTACGGGCCAGCCGGAAACAGCATTGGTTTCGACGGACTCAACAATCCAGAGATAGTGGCTAGTGATCCCATCATTTCTTTCAAGACTGCATTGTGGTTCTGGATGAATAATGTCCATTCAATCATAACTTCTGGTCAAGGGTTCGGTGGCACAATCCGTGCAATTAATGGGATGGAATGTAATGGGGGTAATCCAGCAACAGTTCAGGCCAGGATCAATTACTATAAGACATACTGTGATCAAATTAGTGTGTCTCCTGGGGATAACCTAACTTGTTAAACTTCTTTTAATCTGTGTCAATAAATTAAAATACTACTTCAATTTACTCATATCCCGTCACCAGTATTTGTACCATTATATAACAAATAAAAACAATAGTAAAATTTTGAAGATTGCTACTAGCCTACTAGTATTACTGAATTTGTTTGAAGTTTTGCTCGTGCATGTTCAAGTATTTCAAATTTAACAGCATCACTATCAATCGACCACTCTCAACCATCCTCAAACTCAAAGGCTCAATGAAATCCACCGGAACTCAAAAACTTTCATATTGTTCAATGTATTTTTATTTTTTTGGTTTGGATTTCAGAGATTGTTCATGTACCTTTCATATTTAGTCGCACTGATATAACGCCATGAATCGAGCACGACCGTCCCATGTGGCTAGCTCTAATTAATCAATGGTCTTCACTTGAAGTAAGATTCGAAATGATCTTAGATTTTAGTGTAGAGGTAAAATGTCAAAGTCAATATCTTAAAATATCTCCTTTTAATTTTAATCGAGTTATTCAAAGGAGAGTTGCAGTTAGTACTTTCCCATTATCAAGATGGCAGACCATTTAATTCCACTAGATTTGTGCCGGTGTTACATATTGGGCAAAAAAATTTTCTTTTAACTTGGTGTGCATTGGGTTTCGCAACGCCATGTGGAGATGCGTTTTTGATTTGGTTTGCGCAGGTTTCCTCTCTCATGTGATGATGCATTTTTGATTTGGTGTGGTGTACGAATGTATTAAATAGGTGAAAAAAATATAGGAAATATGTATAGATATTATTTATTTAAATAGGTGAAGAAAATATAGCTGTTAAGTTCTTACGAATAATAGAGAGATGCTTGTGGAAGTTTTCCTCAAGGGCCAATGGACTGTAGTACCTTGGTAGAATATTGCTGGGTCAGACCGAGTCAGTTATGGGGAAACTTCGAACTGAAAAATGTTAAGCAACTTAAGACCAACACCAACCTTCTTCTTTTCCTGGCTCATTTGAAACTGTGAAATGGTGAGCCCGTAATTTGTTTTTGAAGAATACAAAGTACAACCCAAAAGATAACAGTTAATAGGTTCTTTTAATTCAAACAAACTAAAAGTTTGCAAATAAGCTTCAGTGAAGCCCTTCTGATTCAATCTCTGCATAATTTGGTCCATGATGATAGCATCCGTCGTGGATTTCTTAGCTGCTCGCAGATAATTTTCATCTACCCATCGTCATTGTCCACATTCTTCCCCAAGTTAGCAGCAAAATATGGCATCCTTTGTAGCTCTGACTTCAGTTCTTCGTTATACTACATTTCAAGCTTATCCATATGAAAATATGATACAGAAAGTATGAACCAAAGGGGACCAACCTGTCCCCTTTATACCCATATGAAAACATGAAACAAAAGCTTCCTAAAAGCTTATCCATATGAAAACATGATACAAAAGCTTCCTAAAAGCAATTTGATACTCTCAAGTCACAGTGCAATCCTAGTTTACCTAAGTACCAATCGTTTTTTTTTTGTTTTTTTTCGCACGATGATTTTATACCCATCATACTGAGCTTTACCTTCAAAATTTAATGACAGAGAGTTCCATAAATCGCTCAAAGGAAAACATAAATGCTAATTACCCTGAGCTTCCTTTCGGCAGTAATATCTTCTTTTTGATATTCTTTCATCCATCAGTCTTTAAAGATCCACATCCTGAATCTCAATCCCTAGCATATGCAACGATTATATCTTACTTCTATTAGCGCTTTTTTTATCGAACGTAATGACATAGATCGGGCTTTAATGAGTTATAATATGATACGTCAAGCAGTTCCGCCTTCTCGGTCCAAAAAGTAAGTGCATTCTTAGAACTGGGTTGGAACGCCAAGTAGTTCACTGCAGCTTTTAAGTTCTCAACTGCAGCGCGAGAACATAGCCCTATGGATTATTATCAAGAAAAGGCGACAAATTTAGAGGTATCCTGTTAAAAAACAGCAAAAGCAAGTTGCACTTATAATAATATCAAACACGTTTCTTGATAAAACTAAAGTCTAGATAACCGAATTGAGTATGTCCTTTAGGCTTCAGCTGATTACGTTTCCCTCTCTCATTCCCTTTATGCTGTCAAGGGTTAGACAAAGGAAAGGTGGATGCCAGCTCAGCATCTCATCTTCAACAAAGTATATATAATAGATTAAAAACCAAAAATCAGACGATACTAATCCGTATAGTATAGGTAAGTAAACTTCTATTAATATCAAGTGATATTAGTCTGTAGCTTCCTCCAGGCGAATAAGGAGACTCGATTACAGGCGACGACACTCTGAGGAAAAGGAAATTAAATGAAAGAAAATCCAAAATAGCTCAATGGAGAAATAACGACACAAAGAAAACATACATTTTTCTATTAATGTGTACCCTATAATTACCTCCGTAGGATTGCCATGATTGAGACGTCAGTGATCAATCTACCAAGATATCATTTTCCGTGGTTAATATAATTTATGAAAATTCATTATCAAAACGCCATGATATCAGCTTTTTGATAAGATAAATAATGAAGGTAACTGTAAAGAATCTTTTCGTATATTTTAGGGAAATCTTTGTTAGATTCAATGAACAATGGGCATATAGTATGTACACCTCTATTCTGTTTGAGCCCCGTGGGCAGGTAATTGAGGAGATCAGCTTGCTAATAACTTTTGTAATTAGTCTCCTAAATATTTATTATAACATAGATATATATTCTACCACTCGATGCTTTAACCACCAAAACTACTTAGGCTAAAGTTACCATTGGTGTTCAAAAGCACCAGGAGCTCTTTATGCATGTACAAATTACCTAGCTATTTTATGAGCTTAAACATTATTCTAAAAGTCAGTTTTCTAGACATTTTCCACGCATCCCAAACAACTTAAGTACCAAGTAGTAACGCTTCTGGAAATCATCACAAAACAAAACAAAAACAGCAAGCAAAGAAATAAATACTGACCCTAACAATGATTTTGAATGGAAGAAAATGCGGAAGCAGCTTGTATCCCACTAACAACACATTGGCAACCCTGCGCAATTGCCTATTAAAAACAAACAAAATTTCAACAACAAAATTATTAGTCAATATATCAAACGTTCAACAATTAAGTGATTACACCATGTACCAACAGTAAAAGCATGTTAACAACATATTCAATAGATAGTCCTCTATGTCCCCTGTGAGATTATTTGAAGGCTAAGAAATAAGAATGTAACCATCTTCAGTTCTAACCTGTAAATCTAACATCTAATTAGTAATTTTAGCAATAAAAATCGTACATGTATGAAGATGATCAAATTATATCAATTTGAGCAAGTTCTGCAATTAAACAAACTATATATAAATAGGATTCTTCGCAGTGCCGGTAGTCGTTCAAAACTCACTGTTTTGATTGAGAAGAAAACGAAAGAGTGTTAAATATGTTAACGGTGCAATTTAGACAGATCAAAGGAGACTAAGGAAAGAAAAGAGGCATCTCGATTCGCTTCAATGACCTGGTGATGATAGTTTGATGATGGTGAAAACAAAATTAGGGTTTCCAATCAAATCAATAAAGTATACCACGTACATGCCTTCCAAATTGCACAGCAGAAACCATATCAGATGCACTCACAAATCTGATTATTTTTTTTAAGGAAACAAATCAGATTTAAAACAGCGAAATCCATATAGTTAGCTTTTTTTGTTAAACTGGTAGACAATCAAAGGAGTGACTTTCTGATCAACGATTGGGATACCTTTTATGTGACCGGGCTTATATACATACAATTCAACTTACCTTATCAAGTGAACTACTCCCTCAGTCCCAAATTAATTGAGTTAATTAGTTTTAAATTTTGTTTCACAAATAATTGAGCTATCTCACTGATCAAGGGGTATTTCTAAAACTATCATTTTAATTGATTATTGTAACTATAAGAAATATGTATAATTTGATAGTCATGTTTATATTCGTTGCGTAGGTGTTTTAAAATGCTTTTCAACGGTATAAAGTTTACCAAAAACCATGGTATAGTTTAAGAGATAAATCATTTTTAAGTTTTACTAGTTATTATCCATAAAGGTATAATTGTAAAAATTACTTAAACATACTCCTTGTCTTAATAATTATGCAAACTACAAATAGCTCAATTAATTTGGGACGGAGGGAGAATATATTTTAATTAATCAGAGCTCTACGTTTTGGTGGAAGAAGAATGAGAACAAAGAAATAGCAAAGAACCCCAATTAATACTACTTTTAACACGCTTAACTTTCTTATAATTCGTTTCTGTATTACAAAGATTGATAACTAAAGCAACTGTTGAAGAAAGACGATTTCCGTGTGATAGACCGACTTCACGGATCAGGAATCCTTTTTAAACTGAGTTTAGGAATCTATGGAAATTTCCTTAGTTAAACTGAGTTTAGGAATCCACCGTTTTATACAGAAAAAAAAATTGTTAGAGGGAAAGCAAAAAATGATCCGAAGAGAGCGAAAATCGTAGTTGACTCACTGACTAGGACCTATTTGATTTATATCTCTGATCCAGAAAAAATTACCCTTACCATATACACAAATCAGTCACAGATCCAAACAATTCCTCCACAGACCGATGATAAGAAAAAAAATTGTTCTTCACCATTGCCGTGGAAACTTCTGTAAATGTAATAAACCTAATTCAAGAGTTGCATGACTTTCATCACTGTCGTCACACCACCGCTACCCTCACCGCTTTTTTCTCTCTAACAACTTGTACAAATTATCATATAACATTGATTTAGCATTTCCAAATGTAAAACTCAATTGATTCTCTAATCTCACTAATTGCACGAAGGATTGATAAAGACCTAAACATCTACCAGGATTAGTTTATTTTTCAAATGAGTTTTGCATTTGAAATTTTGAATTACTTAATAAACTTGCAATCAAAGTTGAATTACTACTCTGTTTTATTTATTTATTTTTGATCGGCAATTTCGTCCTCTGTTGGAGAACACTGATTTGGTTAGCTTGTACATAAGGGAGAGTTTTTGATACCCTACTTGGAAGTAATCATATACAACAAAATTATTAGTTCTCCAGTGGTGGCGGAAATTGGGCTGGAGGTGGTGGTGGTAACACGGCATGACGTGATGGTGCTTGTGGATGCGGCAAGGGTAACTAACACGACATGACATGACAGTGATGGTGATGGTGTTTGTGGCTGTGACAAGGGTGATGAACATAAAAAGTTAGTGGTTTTGGTTAATTTCATTTTGTGGTTGTGTGAAAAATCCGTGTGTTATTAAGGTTAATTTAGTCCGAGTCATACCGAAATTTCAAACCCGTCCAAATATTACCATTTTTGCTCTCTTCGGATCACTTTTTGCTCTCCCTCTAACAAAAATCGAAAAAAAATCCGAGCAAAATTTTGGATAGCAAAACTTTTAGTGGTTTGATGGAGGTATTATCCACCTAAGACGGTGTTACTAACGTACAGTTAAGTATTTGGTGTAAACACGGTGTAACGAAATTATTTAAGTTTAAATTCTGACGGAAGTGTTATCCACCTACTTTTTTGTCGACGACGTTACTAACAAACGGTTAAATACTTGATGTAAACAAAGTGTAACCCAAATTTTAATATTCCGACCAATAAAGTTCCACCAAGTGTCCTCACCATATCTTTTGCATTAGAAAAGGCATATTTAGACCAATAGGAAATAAGGGTTTCATCACCGTTCAACATGAAAGATTATTTTGTCAAGGCCTTTAAGAGGAAGATGAATAGACCACTTTAACGATTTTGTAAATTTCCACTGCATTTCTAATCATGGCCATTATTGGTAACTTAGGCTTTGCCATAAATCCTAATTGTAACTTAACCAAGGGTGGGGAAAAAACCACTATAGTTCTTGGGTGTACGGAGTCCGAAATTGAGTTTCTGCAACATTAGAAGTCGACGGAAACTGAGCATTCTGCCAATATATTTAATATCTGGTATCCCTAAGAAAAGAAAACTGAATTAATTATTTAATTGTGGAAGGGGGCCAAAATAATTATTTATGGGACACCGGAGTTCCTTCATAGTTTCTAGTACAATGGGTTGCATACGATAGCAAAGCCAAGGTAATCTACTAAAATATAGAGAATTATGGCATCATGATAGTTGGATTTCTCTACACTGTAGAGATATTGTCTAAAGTACTTGCACCCAGGTGCTTGCTTTTATTTTTTAAGTTCATTTAGGTAATGTGAATAAGATCTGGTTACTCAGATCCTCTGTTCCCAACTCCTCAATTTCCCCTCACTCTACCGACATCTGTTTGTTCTATTTAATAGTCATTTTGTGAAGATAAGGGCAACGTTATTATAAAACTATGGGTTTTAAAGATTTTTAATGGTTTAATAATTGTTTGACTATCTTAAGATGTAATTAAGGCGTCAGATATCATCTTAATCAACATTACACCTAATCAACTATTGTGTGGTTTAAAACCCTATAAATACCATCCAAATCTTACACTATTTTTCTCATCCAAACACATTCACTTATCAGCTTTCATATTTCATATTCAGAAATGGCAGCCTTTAACATGCTAAAACTTGTTGCGATAGTAGGGATTCTCAGCGCATTCTTATCCGATTCGGTCGTGGGTCAGAATTGTGGTTGTAAAGCTGGATTATGTTGCAGCCAATGGGGTTATTGTGGAACTGGAAAACCTTATTGCGGTGCAGGATGTCAACAAGGTCCCTGTACTAAAACTCCCCCTGTTAGTACTGGAGGACCATCCGTTGATAGTATTGTTACACCAGCCTTCTTTAACCAGATCATTGCTCAGGCTGGCACTGGATGTGAGGGTAAGACATTCTATAAGCGAAGTACGTTTCTTGCAGCTGCAAAAGCGAATCCTAAATTTGGTCATGCTGGTACTGTAACCAAATCAAAACGTGAGATTGCTGCATTCTTTGCTCATGTAACTCATGAAACCGGACGTAAGTTGTTCAAATCAAGCTCTATATATGTTATCTTAAATGTATTATAATAGACTAAGTTGGTAAGCAATTTTTTTTTTATATCGTTTTCCCCCCTACAGATTTCTGCTACGTAAGAGAAATTGCTCGAGGAACCTATTGTCAGAGTAGCACAAAATATCCATGTGCTCCTGGAAAGAAATATTACGGACGCGGGCCAATTCAAATTACATGGAACTATAACTATGGAGCCTGTGGTAAGGCTATTGGTGAGAATCTTTTAAAGAATCCAGATCTCGTTGCTACCAGTTCAACCATTGCATTCAAGACCGCATTTTGGTTTTGGATGAATAACGTTCATTCAGTCATAACTTCCGGTGGAGGATTTGGTCGTACTATCCGAAGAATCAATGGTGGTGAATGCGGTGGTGGAAACCGGCCAGCAGTTAATGCCAGAGTCAAGTATTACAAAGCATACTGTAAGCAGATCGGTGTAACACCTGGGCCAAATCTTTATTGCTAGGGATATGGTCATCGAATTAGTATACCTTATTGCGTGCTCTATCAGTGTTCTTATGAGTGTTTCCTAGTATGTTTTCATGTTTAATTACTCAATCTATGTAACAGAAATAAAGAGCACTAGTTTATGATAAACCGTCTTTCTTAAGCTAGCCAGATTATTGTACGTGTCATGTTTCAGTTTAAATTTTCAACTATAACTTTTTTCAGACGCCTAGGATACTGATTCATCATTACCAGATGATCTTCATCTCCGGTAGAGTTTTTCACTTAACACGAGAAGTATTTTAATGATACAGGAATCAAATTAAAAGCCTGATAAATCAACTGACATAATTTCGTAAATCCAGTACAAGTGTATAATGGCATATATTCTAGTTGAATACAGCACAGATTCGAGTAGGACATATACCCGCAAATGTAGTTCATGGTGTTTCAGAAATTCTTGCTCCTTGTCCGTGTTTCGTGCCTTCAATGGCCTAGTTAATTTGTTTAAGGCAGCCGGCCAAAACATAAAATAAACCAGTCTACGCATAACGCGTGCATCACGCGTACAGTAAGAATATGCTAGAGCTGATAAGATTGTTCGAATGAGAACTTTCATGATTATCGATAGATTTATCAAAAACTAGCTAGCTTGATAAGTCAAGTTTGCACATGCTTAATTTTATTTAGGGTGAAGATTTTGAGAATACGTGTCCTGCAGCATTGATTATCGAAGATAAAAGAAATAGATATACAAGCATAACATGTGATCCAAGGCATCTGGCTAGGACTTTCTTGTTGATGAAGTTGAATTCTTACTCTTGATAATATAGAATAATTGATGTTATAGATAATTATAAGGACTATGGAAGTTCGGAAATGTATAAGGTTAGATTCCTTTTCTTATTTCCAATTCATTATTTAATATCGGCACATATATCTTCCTCGTATACTCTTAGAAAACCTATTTTCTATACATTGAGAAATCGAATGGATTCATGCACATCAATGTTGAAGAAAGAACTGTTGACTTTTCAAGAAATAATATACTGTGACTGTACTTAATTTGCTGATGAAGATATCGTCTTCGTGTTGAACCCACAACTTTTGGCATTGGTATTCTCCTGTCATGTAGCCTGCAAAAAATGAGGAGGTCCCTAATATTTCCTGTCATGTAGCCTGCAAAAAATCAAATTTCAGTTGTTGTAGGTGCAACACGATCATATAGTGCTGGTCCAGCGGCTTATGTTGCTGGAATGGTTAAGTTGAGGGAAACAAGAAGTCTTTGGTGGTGCAGAAAGCAATTTTATTAGTTGTGATCAATTTTATATATGCTGCATACCTTGAGTTTTCTACCGATATGTTTAGCATTCCAACCTTTTAAATATAGTGGGTTAATTTCTTTTTACATTTTATTAATTGTTGTTGCTTGGGTTTTGTTTTGTAGATTTATCATACTATATGAAAATCCAGATTCGATGGGTTGATGTGGCTCATGCATACTCACACAAAACCGAAACACATCATTTCTGACATACCAACAAAGGTGAGTTCCGAATTAGTGACCAAAATAAGATCCGTTAATGTATCTCTGTAACCAAAATAAACTTCTTTTTATGTTTGTATGCATCAGGTTCCTTTTTGGGGTGACGGGGAGTTGTCAGTGTCTAAATTCTTTTTCAAAATGTATAACATTAGTTGGAAAATTCTTATCTCAAGTTGACCCTGATAGAAAGATGGTATACTTGCTGCAAAGGAGGTACTCCCTACCCCTTCGCATTATTGGTCTCAATTTTATGTTTTATTCTTTTAGCCAAAAACCGTTTGACAGCAACAAGGAGCTGTTGTGTTAGAAATCCAACCGTTTGACAGCAACCGTTTAACCGCCGTTACAACAGTAAATATGGGGGGTTCCTTGGAAGCTATTAGCCGGTTTATTATATGGACACGGTGAGAGTTTGTTGCCATCTTACATTGCTCTTTTTCATCTCAGGCTCCATAGATGGACATCATATATCTCTCTCTTGATTTTTGTCTTCACCCATTTTTCTTGTTTTCGTACTTTGTATACATAAATATAAATGTGAATATTAATTCTTTTTTGTCAAGATAATATGAATAAATCCAACTAATGTCACATGTGCTTCAAAGGCTTTTCTCTTGATCAGTTGCAAAAGATGTTTGAATGGAAATTTAGGTCACTTGGCAACCTTTACAAGGTATTTACTGCATATATATTTTCTTTATGTATACCTCTTTCTGCAGGAGATCGGCCTAAAAGATTATCCAAAAAAAAACTAAACACTGATGCATTAAGGGTTCTTGAGTAGCGATATGAATTACTTACAACGGTAAGTTCCAATCGATCATGCGGGAATTTTTTTGTTCCAAATAAAAAGTATCTCAATGAATTCCCAAGGTTCTGTGAATTCATTGCATTATACATATATGTCAAGTGGGAATTAACTATTCACTGATGCACTCTAAGAGCAGATACTCAAATACTACAAATCACAGCAGTGTTTAAGTACTCAAATAACCTATGTAGAATTGATCTTAAAATGTCTACATATGCTTCTGCAGGTACCTGACAAGTTGGTTTGTCATGGATGTGGCTTCCACAGTCCTATTTGAGATTTTATGTATATCTCCTATTCCACAGTCCTATTTTCACAGGGTACATTATCTTTTCTTCTTCGTTTTGATTAACAAATCCTTTATCAATTTACTAAAGAGGCAACTTAATTGCGTCATTTACCCATCATTTCAGAATAGCACAATCTAATCCTTAAACTGAGGACACTATATAAATTTCGGGTACTTGAAAGGTAAAAATGTCATAGCCGCTTGATTGTTGTTATCATTTTATGTTACAAGTCTTGAAAAGCACATTAGATTCAGCTATTTCTGGATTATTTCGATTGATATGGCATCGCTTAACATTGGAACTGACTTATCCTGGAGATTTCGAAGAACGACTTATCATGGAGAATATATTAAATCTGTTGACAGAGGGGAAATTAAGGTAATAGTAAATGCTTATTATCTTTATTCATGACATCCTGCACCTTTTTGACCGGAAGGTTATTATCTTTATTTTGACGACGTTATGGGGTACGAAACAGTTAATTAGTGTAACAAGTGGTTAAGTAATTTGATTCGTGTATCATTGATCAATGTTAGTATGAATTGTATGGGATATTATCGGACCTGCAACTCATGTATTGCATTGATTCATCAGTGTAACTCATGTTTATAATTTTTGTGAATGTAATCCTGCAATTCCGTGAAAGCTGTTTAATTTGAAATTCAGACCACTTTATTTGACGGGCAAAAGACACCTCCATCATGATTTATTTGAATAGGCTCATCTGCATATACATTTACCGGTTGCCAATGGTGGGTTCCCATTGTTGTATTGAAAAGGGGTGGATGATGACATTGTCCGTAGAACAAGCTTAGAGTATACAGATGTGGAGTTATGATATTTGTGCTTTTAAAAATGTGTTCTTTAAATACATTTTTAACCTCAAAAATTTTGTTTGAAAAAAAGGTCAAATCAGGGTAGATGTTAATCTAAAAGAAGGTGAAGAAGGTTTAATTCATCTGGATTTAATTCATCTAAGAAAAGGACGGGGGAGGCCGAGCCTCCCTAAATCAAAAATCCTAAGCATGCATTGACACCAAAAATGCATGGGAGCGGGGCAAGGCGAAGGCGAGCCACACAAAATTAAAAATCCTAAGTATGCATTGGGAAGGGGCGAAGCGAAGCCGAGCCACACCAAATAAAAAATGCACCAAAACAAAAATATGGTTAAAAAAAAAAACAATGACGGTGGATGGTTTTGGAGTCCGCCCGGTGAGCAGCACATGCATAAAATATTGCACACCGACTAATAAAATTAGGGCCAAATTCTAAATTGTTTGTTTTGAATTTTGAAGGCTCCAAGTCCAAAGACAATTTAAAGTTGCTTAAGCCAAATTCAGTTGTTTCTGTATGTCAAAATCCATGAAATGATCTTATAGATCATAAGCATAAACTAATGAAGTGATTGACCCACTTTATACACGTCCCTCTATGTCTATGTATATCATAATGACTGTTAAATCATTGTTTTGATTTCAAACCGTTACAAACGGGTATTTTCTAAGTAGGAAATTTTCTAATTCTTATGTATTTGTTCTGCTTTTTGATTAGGATACGGTTTCTCAGGTTTTGGGCAAACAAGATCAGTGAGCTAAAACAAAATCCATCATCATCATGTGCAGAACAAGTATAGAACAATCTACTGATTAATGGATGTGTACGTCTTTCCTGTAAAGACTACAGACTAGCCAGTGAATTTTCCTCAACAAAAAAGTCATCGAAAACAACCAAAGAAAGAGTTCTAGATTGGAAGATTCAGCACCATACGGAGAAAATATAAGATTTCGTAATCTTGTACAATAAGAGTACATCCAACAAATACAACAGAGGCAACAAGATCCTGTTCTAGTATATACCGAGTGTTAATGGAACCGAATCGGCAACCCGTCTTGAGTCAGGTTAGTGAGCTATCTGCAATAAACCGAGCCACAACTCCATCAGCTTACTCAGTTTTTTTTTTTATTTTTTAGTCCATGATCAAATCTGTTGTTGTTGTAATTAAATTCAAAGGCTCAATTCAATGAATTCGGGACTTGTAGTTATTGCATTTCTAATAAGTTTTAAGTATTTTTGTGTCTAATTTAACATAGTAACTTGATCTGATGGGGTTTAATGAAAATCTTTTTTATTATTTTTGTATGAAGTTGATGAATGATTCAATGGATTATTTGCTTAACTCTGAACTATGAAATTGTTTGGTTAATTTTGTTTGATCGAAAATTCGAAATTTATGTTCAATTTGATTGATTATCTCGATTATACTTAGAATTTCATGAAATTGTAAAATCTGGAAACTAATTTCAGTTTTTTTGTACAAACATTGTGTCGGACAATTGCATTTTAAGTGATCATATAGAAGGCCTCCTAAAGTCGGCCGATAATGTTTGAGGTGAATTTGATCTGGTTCTAGTTTTACCTTAGTATAACTGCCACCTCGAATAGATTTTTGCTTTGTATTAATGATAGATGAAATTTTAATACCATGTTTTTGATCCCAGTGATGAAGTGTTAGCCTAACTTGTATGCAAATTGGAAATCTTGAGAATGATAATATTATGTTTTCCTGATCTGGGTTTGAGCATTGAATCCCAAATAATAAAATTTCAATGTTTTCTGTAAAAATAAGATAATGAGCAAAAAAAAAGTAGTGATTGAATCAGAAGTGAGTACTTTTTTCTGGAATTTTGTTGTTTCTCCTTCCTTGTTCTATTCATCTTGGTTTGATTTTCTGGTTGACACCTGACTTCTCTTTAAAAACAGAAGAGCCCTTGCCATTATTTGACATCTTAGCAAAGAAGGCTAAGGCTGTTAGAAGACTTGGGGAGTTATTGACTACCAAACTTCCTAACGCCAGGTTTCCTGTGAAGGTGATCAGTTTTTTTTTTTTCATGCAACTTATAACTAATAATCTATTTATGTAAATTTTTCTTACACTGAGTGTGATTGTTTACATGTTTTACTGTTGAAATATGCCAGTAATATTTATAGCATTTTACAAATAGAATCATTAATATCCGAAGCACTGAACCAGAAATAGAAGGATTTTAATCAGAAAGCTGTAAGTAGTTGTGAAGTTGTTAAATCTCTACATGATAAATGATTCTTAGACAATATAGTAAGAAAGATACAAAAAAATTATTTCAGAAATACTGTCTGTTGCTCTCTCATCAAATATTGTCTTGCTCTCTCGTCATTGATGCCATAAACTAAGTTAAGATTAGATAATTGTTTTCATCTCATCTCTAACTCCGCCTGATGGAAAAAACTAAGTTAAGATTAGACAATTCCAGTTCCTTGACGTCGATGATTTGAGTTGTTGAGGAAAAAACTGATGGAAACCCATATTTAGGCCCTTTACATGGTGAAATCTTTATAATAAACACTCAAATCGTTCAGAACTATGAAATAATCATTATCAAACTGTTATAAAACCAAATATACAACAAAAAAAGGTTTACCTATATTGATTTAAGAGAAGATCAAATAAACCCTGCATCTTGCTTCAATTTTTGTGTTTTAGGTCTGAACAACTCCTAAATCAATCCATGTTGGATTTTGATTCGGGAATTTTGTTAAGAGTTGAGAAAACTAAGAACCCTAAACCAATCCATGTTGGATTTTGATTTGGGAATTTTGTTAAGAGTTGAGAAAACTAAGAACCCTAAACGAATCAAAGAATATTTGAAATTAAAAAGAAAAAAAATCAAAGAATATCTGAAATTAAAAGGACAAAAAAGGTTAAGATTTAATAGAAATCAAACAAACCTTAGATCTTGCTTCCATCTTTGCGTTTTAGTTCTTAATAACGCCCAAATATCAGCTACAACACTATGTCTGTCATCACTACTTTATGTATTTCTAGTTCATGTTTATTAGACTATAAATTGGAAATTTCATTACGAGCGAGGGTTTGAGGCGGAGTTAGAGATGAGAACAAACCGAGAAAGAGAAAAAAAAGAAGAAATAGTCTTTTTGTCGCTCGTTAGAGATGAGAACAAACCGACAATTGTTCTCATCTCTAACTCCGTTGATGCGGCGCCACTCTGCCCGATACCTTCGTTCAATGTCCATCATGGTTTCACCACACCTCATATTTCGAGGTTTGCATTACAAAAACAACATGCTTTATAATTTCCTTAGTGATTGCACTGAAGCAGTGACTCAACCTGCGCACATCGCCATTGTTATAATATTTAATTTTATTTTTATAAATTCGAAGGATAGATCCAATTCTTTGAGGTTTATTTGTTTCTTTTTGAAATTTGCCAAATATGTTTTTCCAAAATAGTTGGCCTTGGAGTGCACCACTAATGTTAAGACTCTCGGTAAAAAGAAACATAGTTTCTGCAAATATATTAATCTTTCGCAGTAGTAAATTTCGGACTTCACATTCTTATTTGGTTAATGGCTCTTTGATTTTCGGCAACATGTTCATTTTCTATGAACTCAGCCATGTTCATATTTTGAAAAATTTGAAGAGTTATAAAAAGTATGGAAGATATGTGAGTTTGAAAAATTCTGGAAAGATTTATAAATTCTGGTGTGAGTTGAAATGAATTTGAAATTGAGTATTTACAGGGGTGGGAATTCCTGAGCAATGATCATAGCACCGAGCGATAGAAAGACTATCGCTGCGTTGGATTAATGATGAGATGAGATGGGAACAATTGTCGGTCTGTTCTCATCTCTAACGAGCGATAGGAAGACTATCTCTTCTTTCTTTTCTCTTTCTCGGTTTGTTCTCATCTCTAACTTCGCCTCAAACCCTCGCTCGTAATGAAATTTCCAATTTAAAGTTTAATAAACAAGAACTAGAAATACCTAAAGTAGTGATGACAGACATGGCGTTGTATCTGATCTTTGGGCGTTATTAAGAACTAAAACGCAAAGATTGAAGCCTGATCTTTGGGCGTTATCAAGAACTAAAACGCAAAGATTGAAGCCAGATCTAAGGTTTGTTTGATTTCTCTTAAATCTTAATTTTTTTTTCCTTTTAATTTCAGATATTCTTTGATTTTTTTTTATTTTTAATTTTAGATATTCTTTGATTCGTTTAGGGTTCTTAGTTTTCTCAAACTCTTAACAAAATTCCCAAATCAAAATCTAACATGGATTGATTTAGGAGTTGTTCAGACCTAAAACACAAAGATTGAAGCAATATGCAGGGTTTATTTGATTTTCTCTTAAATCAATATAGGTTAACCTTTTTTTGTTGTTTATTTGGTTTTAGCACAGGTTGATAATGATTATTTCATAGTTTTGAACGACTTGAGTGTGTATTATGCAGATTTCACCATGTAAATGGCCTAAATATGGGTTTCCATCAGTTTTTTCCTCAACAACACAAATCATCGACGTCAAGGAACTGGAATGATTCATACTTTTAGTGCAATTGACTGATAAATTCCTGGATTTCATCTTCTGGATTGTTAAATTTTTGATTTACTGCTGTGCAATTGGTGGCTTGCTTTGGATGCCACCACTGCAAAGGCACCCTTAAGGTAATATAAACACACACGCATTATGATTTTCAATTGATAAATATGTTTCGCCTTAAGGTATTACTGATTTGTTTTCCTGCTATTGATTTTGCGGGATTGTAGGACATTTGATTTATATCAGTAAAGAGAGCGCATCCTAAGATACCTTACAATATTTTCTACTCATTTGGAATTCAATGATATTATTAGTTTTGTGAATTGAACCCAGTAGGTGCATTATTCTATTAAGCATTGCTAATTTTAATCATCAAGTTGTCTCATTTTGTTCCAAATTTTGATCCTAAGATACCTTACAATATTTTCTGCTCATTTGGAATTCAATGATATTATTAGTTTTGTGAATTGAACCCGGTAGGTGCATTATTCTATTAAGCATTGCTAATTTTAATCATCAAGTTGTCTCATTTTGTTCCAAATTTTGATCTGAATTGTTTCTTTTGTGTTATATGTAGCTTGGCAACTTCAATTCCTTTGAAGAAGTGCTTTACTGCAAGCCTCACTTTGATCAAACCTTCAAACGAACTGGTATTCTCGGCAAGAGTTTTGAAGGTAAAGAAACTGTATTGACCTTATACAGTATATATTCCCATATCCTATTTTGCAATTCCCATCTTATTCATTTATTTATTTTCCACTCTTTCAGGAACTCCAAAAGTAGTGAAATGAGACCAGAGACTACTGTTGACAGTGAGGTAATATAAGTGCTCTATATCCGAGCTATTCCAACTCTAATTGGTTTGTCATTAAATGCAATACCTAGATGACTTATACATATGCAGCTGCGTAGTCACTACACCATATTTCGCGTTTAGTGACTCCCTATTTCAGTTACTAAATGGGGTTGTAACACAAATCAGCTGTTACAAAAGGGGGTGTAACAAATTTTCGTAACCAACATGTTGCCGTTACTAATTTGGGGTTGTAACGGTTTTCGTAACGGAAAAAACGCCATTACCAAATGAAAATTAGTAACCACGAAGGACCGTTACTAAATTTTTATTAAGGTTACTAATATTTTGACCAGGTCAACGTTGACCGACTCCCATTATGCTGGTAAAAATTTAGTAACACTTTTTTGCCGTTACTAATTTTTTGGTAACTAAAAAAAAAAGGCCAGTCTTCATTGACCTGGTCAAAATTAATTCTCATCCCTTTTTATTTTACCCTGCAAATACCCTATCCCCTGGAATTGTTGTCACTCAATCCAATCCAATTCAAATATTCATTCTTCATTCAAAAGAAGTCATTTAAACATTCATTCTGTCTACATTCAAACATTCATTCATTCATTCTACATTCGAAAGAACCAAACATTGTTTGAATTATTATATATATATGTTAATTAATCGATTTTTTCAATGATACTTGGGTTCATGGTGAGTTCAACTGTCAAATGATTCATAACTGCTAAGTATAGGCAGATGACTCTTTTCTCATCTAAAAATCTAATAAGATTACCTTAATCCACTTGTTTGTATATCTGCTTGTCCTCAGCATTCCTGATTACTGCATTGCCTGCAATCAAGAAAACATGGATTTAGAAATAGAGTTTCGCAAATTATCGCATACCATACCGACAAAAGACAAAACATTTGAACCTGTTGAATTTCATAAGACAAGACAACAAGTAATACACAAGATTAAGTACTGATAGAACTTAGTATCTCTATTGCAATAAAATGGAAGAAATTGTAATGGTTAATTACCCGATGTCCTCTTCTTCAGTTGTCCATCAAACATGATTAGAAACCATCAGAAATGGCTAGAGTTCTGCAAAAGCAGTGCCGCAAACTTCTTCTCCTACCGGAACCTGAAAGCAAACCAACACTTGTATTTTCAGCTTATTACTCTTATGTCATAACTAGACTCAATAAGCTCCTATATAGTGACAAACATATAGTATGGGAAATGTGCAATCATGAAAGCCATTTAGAATGTCTGGATTTGCAGTATCGTCCATGAGAGAAGGAATGGTGTCAAATAGCTTGCGAACTTCTTTCCCCGTCTTAAGAGATGCAATTCCTACATAATAATTTACTACAATAGCATTAAAAAATTGTACCAAGTATCAATATAAACACCTTAAGAAACGAATCAGGAAAACGTAAAGAGAAAATGTATTCCAATTTTTATATAAGCATCTAAGATTTGTTGCAACTTAATAAGATCCAAATAAAAAAGCTTGTAAAAGACCAACAGGTGTAGCTAAGAGATAGATACATTCATCAGGAATCATTTTAAGAATCTTCTCAACTTTCTTTGCTGTTTCAAGTAGATTTTGTCCACAAAACAATTCCTCTTCAAAGAAGGGTCTCAGTACTTGTCAATATGATCTTCTGCAGAATATGGTACTACTTGGTAAAACTTAAAAAGGAATTGAGAATTTGAAAACATCAAAAACAAAACCTATACTTACACCAAAGAAGGATGAAGAACAAAACCTCCTAAGAAAATTTTATTATGGCTATTTTGGTTTCCCTGAAAGAAAGAATAAGTTAGGAAGATCCCATGAGATTGATCAGATTCTAAATAATGTTTATTCAGAAACAAAGAAGCTCAACAACTTGCATTATCAAAAACTAACTCCTCCACCGAAGTGAATGCATTTTCACCAGTATACGCACTACGCTTAGCAGGATGTAGAAAATGTACTGTAAGTTAAAGGCAACAACAATCTTTTTTCACGAGTTAATTGCTCAATACAGTAGGCAACAATCTTTGCATCCTGCATTCCAAAATGGAATATGTTCCAACAAAAACTTGAACAAGTCACAAATAGAAGAAAAACATATAAGGGGGAGGGGGTTGATATTGAACCCCATAGTTAGACCTGGCTAGCCCAGTCTGCCATCCCTAACTCTACCAATCCCACCCTCCAACCTTATCCATAGGGGGAGGGGGTTGATATTGAACCCCTGACCTTCCTTAAAGTGATGAGGCATCAACCTTACTAGAGGGGGATCCTCAAAAGTTTTCAGATACATACATTAAACAGGTTTAAATCAATGAAGAGAAAAAATCTAACAAGCGGCATTACCCCGGCTAGTACAAGATTGTTTCATTGAAATATTATAGTGTATCTTGGTGAGGGAGTAAAATAATATTCTAACTCAAGTATTTGAGGAAAAAGTTACCTCCGTATAAAGGTGTCGAGCTGCTCTATGGCCTAAGGAAAATTTTAGAACACCACTACCGAATCGTGAAGAGGTTATCTGAGAAATAGTTAACCAAGCAAATAGTTCTTGTGCATTCATATCTAGATAACCACAAACTAGGGTGATGGGGAAAAAAACAAATAGAGAAGCAGAACAGAAACCTATCCAAGTGTCAATCTATTTGATGCTACATGGGAGACCTCAACTGTATTTTCTGCCAGTGTTAACATACATAAAGGGATCAGTATGCCTACTGTTATATAAATTAATTGGAAAAACGTGTAAAGGAGATAAGATCAGTAGGCCCAGACAATATATAGAAGGCTTCGACTCTTAAGCAGTAGCAAATAAGAAAACTAAGAGATTATTTTCTCATTGCTTCCAGAGTGGCTGGATCATTGTAGGAAAATTGTCTCATCTCACTCTAGATAATCAATCACAAGTTCCAGTTAGTACTTTCAAAAACCATGCTTCTCCATAGAGGAAAACAAACCAGGGCCTCCCGTTCATCCTATGATCAAGAGTTATAAGTCAAATTTACAGAAGACCTAACAGTTCGCTCATACAAAATTTCCGGTGCTGAAGTGAACACTGCCTCAATAAGATTAAACACTTACAAAATCCTATCTTCCCTTCTTTAAATTATCTGTTTGTTCAATATATTCTACTAACCGTGTTTTTGCTGCTTTTAAGATCAGATCCTAATTTGTTGGACACATTCCTCGGCTGTTTCACAAAACCATCACCATAATTAAAATGTGGACTAAATTAACAAATTTAGTGGTATCAGTTTTGCTGAAGCTAACACGAGAATATCAATTTTTCACCATATTTTCAGCACAGCAGGAAGACTCCAAAAGTAAATCTGGAAATGCAAAAATCCAAGCAAATGAGTACACAAAGTCATCAACAATAACTTCCGAAGCAGACATCCAGTAACAAATTAAGTTAAAGTAAGTAACAATCATATTTGGAAAACATGTACTCACAGAACTTTCGAATCAAATTGATTTTATGGGTAATAGAGATTCAATGACGCTGATTACGGATTTAAAGACTGATTTTCAATCAAGAATAATGATAAAGAGATTTCATGATTTTCAATCAAGAAACCCTAGAAACTTTTATTCGGTCTTCTTCGAGATTTTGATATCAATAGAAAGATTGAGATGGGGAGAATAAAGATCTAAGGTCTGATCATATTTTGATCAGAGAATTTTTAGATAAAAATAGAGATTTTGGTTTTCAAAACCCTTTTTTTTTTCTTCTAAAAATCGATTTCAAATCGAAGATTTAGAGATTGTAATTGAAATACAAAGATTAGGAAAGATTAAACTTATCTTTTTAGGTCGTTTCTGACAATTCTGTTCTTCAGATGTAATTGTTGAGATGGTGATGGTGGTGCTCGAGCGAAGTAAGATAACAGGAAGGAAGAGAAGAAGAGATGGTTTTTTTTTTCTCTGCTCGTTGAAGAAGGAAGAGGTAAAGATAATTGTGGGAGGAGTTGGGATTAGATAAAATTAGATCCATAGGGTGAAAAATATATCCAAGTACTCTCAGCAGTTACGAAATTTGGGTGGAATAAAATTAGATAGTGTTCCCATGCACACGCTCGTTTCACATGATTTAAGTACGCCAGTTACTAATAGAAACATAAACCGGGCAGTTACGAATCGGTATAAAATTCGTAACTGGGATTTGGCCGTTACTAAATTTTAGTAACTGAAATTTTTAGTTACGAACTAGTAACGGCCACATTTCAGTTACAAATTTTAGTTACTAAACGCCAAATATTGTGTAGTGAGTGCAAGCTCCTTTTTACCATTTATGGCCCTTGCTCCGCAACAAAATGAAAGGGTCGCAACTATGGCGTAAGTACCACACATTTTTCATGGGTACTTTCTTAGTTTTATTGATATTTTTGCTAGAATGTTACTTTGTTTTGCATGTAATGGGAGTAAAATTAGAATAATTTTGTTGATCGGTGTTGCAAGAGAAAGCTTTATGTGAAGCTAATGCTTTCATATATTCAGGGTGTCATCGGTGCATTCTTATGGGGTTTCTATCTAACGCGATTTGTAGTTTCTTTACCTTTATAACCAATTCTGAACAATTTGGGTGTTGGTTATGCAGATTTTTCCAGGAAACAGGCTGAATAAAGACTTGCACAACCAAAACATCTGACAACAAGTGAGTATTTCTTCGTTTTAAATGTATTATATAGGTTTGATCAGTTTCTTATTAGGCTATTTAGGTTTTGTACGAAACATATTAAGTTTTGGTTGGATCATGATGCTCTAGTTTGCTCAACCATGCTTTGTAACTGATTCAGTGCAACTTTTTTGTGTGCTATTAACTTTCTTTGGTGTTTACCTCCAGGAACTCAAAGGTAACTGACAAAAGATGGCGAAACATTGAAGGTATACAACACTACACTCTCTGACATTAAAACTTGATGATATGGGCACTCTTCTCTACTATGATTATATTGATGTATATTTGTCAAATAGAATTTGAGCTGAAGTTGACCGATTTAATGTTAAAATGGTAAACTCTGTTGAACCTACTGCTCTATAGTGGAAAGTCTTGGAGCAAGTTGATGAAGAGCCGGTGAAAGGAGATGAAAGGGCAGCATTAAGCCTCCTGAAGGAGTTGGTGGGAAACCTGGTGGTCTTTGTTGCTTTGGCACAACAACGCAGGTAATTGTTTTATTTTTTACTTTTTTCTTCCAATGGTTGGTGCCTTCTATCAGTTCTTGAAACCATAGATGATAGTTCTTGAGTTGGTTCCTTAATTTGTTTACCCTTCCATAGTATGATGATGGAGGATGGATCAATTTTGTCCTTGATGTTCTTATGTAGTTGCACGCTTGTGATGTCAGTCCTTACCGTGATTCATCCTATGGTGTGTTGTTATATTTGCCAAGGGAAGACAATATAGGTGACTGGATGAAAACCTAGAATAGGCCTTGCTGTATGAGTTGTGTCTAACACCAGAAGGGATCTACATAGTGGCTGTTGTTCTTAGCTCAATGCCCGTGATATGAATAGGGAGGTTGATGTCAGGTTTCATATGTTGATAAATTTTTTAGTTCTTCTAATTGTGGTGTTACTTGATGATGGATTGTGTCTATTGAATTTTGATTGCCAATGGGCACTTGTTTGATTCCTATCGTTAGAGAGTAAGATGGATCATTTGGAATGGTTGTCTTATTTGTGTTTAATTACATTGCAGATACACCCAAGGATCTAACAATTCATTCACCTGTTGAATGGACTTTCGGTTCAATTGAAACTTGAAAGGCAACTTGGATCCTTCTCAGTGGGTTGTAGGCACCTATATATTTTATTAGCACTATTCGATTTTATCATAATGCTTTCTTTCATCGATTCATAGTGACAACAAATAAATTTTAATTTGTACATTTGCTGTCATACTTTGCAGGTTGATTTCTGGAAGCTTTCATCCTTGGGGAGGGAATTCGGTCCAGTTTTCTTTGGTGAAATGAGTTTCATGTGGTCAAGAGTTGCCATTTTGATCTGGATGAAGATTGAAAGTAAAGGAGCAGTAGCGTGTTTTGGGGATGAGAAAAACTTGGATTACATTCAGACGTACTTATATATTTTTTAGCTTCAACAAATTTAGTTTTTTCCACTTTTTTAAGAACACTAAATTGGGGGATATTTTTACTGTAACTGCCGGCATTGTTTTTCAATGATGCTGGCATGGTCGATGGATTTCCGGCATTGAAAAACCATGCCAGCAGTTACAGTGAAATATCCCCCAATTAACTGTTCTTTTTTAATGGGCAGTCAAAATTCAATGTTCAGAGCAAGACTGATCAGTTGGATATTTCTACCCAAACGAAGGCATGACCGGTCACAAAGTAGTTTCCTCTTATTTGGTGGCAAATTTCAAGGTCATGGTCACAAAGTAGTTTCCTCTTATTTGGTGGCAAATTTCAAGAAGGTCATACACAGAAGTTGGGTTGAAATCTCTGGTCCACGTCGTTTGACAAATACTGAATCAACGCCAACGGTTCCTAGTAGGGGTATGTCTTTTATTAAATTTGACGACGTACAGCTACCGGTGTATATCAGACCAGACGGTCTGTAGAATTTCCAGTAGAAAAAGTCCAGAATTTTATACCGCGTTTCATTTTATACTGGTTCAAACGATTTGAATATTCATTTATCGTTGCCGTTACTTGAAGTTTATCCAAACAGATCTTATTGTTTGGAAAAGCATTATTCTAAAATTGGTGTCACACAGATATTTTGTGTGAAGTTTAGAAGATCAACGTCTTATGCGAAAACATTCACTAGACGAGTAGACGTCCAAAGTAAGCCGATTCAAACTTCATGACACGGAAACAGAAAGTCACCACCCGTTCCTAGTAGATAAAGAGTTCTGAAAGCCGTGGAATCTCATAAAAACTAGCAAAAAATCCTTGAGACAATCAGATACAACGAAAAGTGATTACCGGCTTTTGATGGATTTCAAAATACATCTTAAAGTTTTTCAGAACACATTTTAACACAAGTAATTGTACTTTGGAGCCATAAAATAAACTAGCTCTTTGGGTAAGAGAAGTCTTACAGTGTTCTCCTCCTAAGCAAACTTATTCTCATCACTGTCCTTCATAAACCCGCCTAAGTTGTGGGTTGTGAATTATTCATTTCAAGGAATCCTAAAAAAACAAAAACAGGGAATTTCCGAAGTTATTTGCGCGGCCCAATTAACGGAATAGAAATGTATTCCAAGGCACGAAGACACAAGGACAAGGAGCAAGAATTTCTATTGAAACACCATGAATTACTGTTTTTTTAACTCGTGCAGGTACATAAGTATCCTAATCAAATTTGTTCTATTAAACTGGAATATGCCATTGTACTGGATTTACGAAATTATGTCACTTTATTAGGCTTGTAGCATGACTCATGTATCCTTCAAATTCATCGCGTGTTGATGAAGTTCAGACGCTAGTACAGGATATCATGATCATCTGAAAATGATGAACAAATCAATGTCCTTGGCATCTAGAAGAAGTCGTAGTTGAATAATTTAAACCAAAACATGATACAATATTAATCTAGCTAGCTTATAATTTAGTGCTCTTTATTTACTTGCAATTATTAATTAAGGTTATTACATAGGAGAACTTAAACATGAAAACATACTAGGAAACATTCACACAAACACTAATAGAGCACGTATAGGCGTGTACAAAATGCCCGGAAGCCTGCGGCCTGCTGTGTACCGCCCGGGTCCAAAGGAGCCTATGGGCGCCCGACAGTTAGTCATGGGCTTACCCGGCCTGCCCGATAATTATAAGTGGACGGACCCGGGTATTTGTTTAAAAATTGGAGCCCGGCCTGCTTGCCTGTCAAGTAGCCTGTTTATTTGCCTGGACCAAGGTAGTCAATATCTGTTGTACATGCCGATATTACAGGTTTTTATCGGATATCGGCAAATACCTATACGTTATCGAAAATATCGGCGATACAAAGATGGAATGATATTATCGGTGTTACAGGCCGGTATAGGCCGATGTATCGGTTTTACTGGTACACCGATAATATCGATTTCGTGAATAATTTTTTCATCAACATGCATCTAGTATTTACAGAAAAGTACAATGTCAATTGGAGAAGGTAAAAATCTCTAATATATTAATAATATAAAATCAATGACTATATGGTAGGATATAAGATGGAAACCATATTTCGATTGCAAAGCAGAGATATATAAAAGATAAATATGAAGGATAATAAAAAAGATTTACCGGCATAATGGGACAACAATCACAACGTTGGCTAATAAACCACCTTGTATTTTGGAAATTTGAGATATGTGTATGTTTCTTATTATTTTTTGTTATGGTTTTATAATTATTTGAAATTCTATATTAAATGATGTATCACCGATAAAAACCGATATTATCTTTTGTATAGGTGTATCGGACCCGGCCGATACGAGACCGATACGCGATATTAACTACCTTGGCCCGGCCTGACTATCCGATAACATGAAATAAAATTTTCTAGCAGTGTGATGGATTTCACTAAGGAATTAAATTTCCTGTTGGAAAATTATTGAAGTTGAAGAAAATTTTGACTAACATTTCATAGTAATGAATATGAATTGCTTGAACTACCATTTGAACGCGTTAGAGATGTATCATCGGTCATCAAGCTAAATAAAAAAAAACTATATTCTTTTTTAATTTTTGAATTATCTCTTGGGCCCGAGGCCTGCCCGACCCGACCTGGCCTGGCTTGTATTGTATTGTTTCACGGGTATGGACGGGCCATGGGCACTAAATTTTTGCTACTGCCCGGCCCGGCCTGTCAAACTTAATGGGTAGTGAAGCCTACAAGCCCGTCTGGCCCGGCCTGTACTACAACTTGGCTTGGGCTAGCCTGCCCGGCCTGATGTACACCCCAAAGCACGTATAATAAGATATATTAATTCCATGACCATATCCCTAGCAATAAAGATTTGGCCCAGGCGTTATACCGAGCTGCTTACAGTATGCTCTGTAATACTTCACCCGGGCACGAACTGCTGGCCGATTTCCGCCACCGCATTCACTGCCATTGACTTTACGGATTGTACGACCGAAACCTCCACCCGAAGTTATAACTGAATGGACATTATTCATCCAAAACCAAATAGCAGCCTTGAATGAAATGATTGCATTGGTAGCTACGAGATCTGGATTCTTTAAAAGATTCACGCGAATGCTTTTACCACACGCTCCATAATTATAATTCCATGTAAGCTGAATTGGTCCTCGTCCATAATAATTCTTGCCTGGTGCACATGGGTATTGTGTGCTGGGCTGACAATATTTTCCTCGAGCTATTTCTCTTACGTAACATAAATCTGGTGGGAAAAAACAACAACATCAAGATAAGTGTTTATGTTTAAGATAATAACATGGAGCTTGATCGAACAACTTACGTCCTGTTTCATGAGTTACATGAGCAAAGAAAGCAGCAATTTCACGTTTAGAATCTTCAAGAGTCGCTGTTTTACCGAATGTAGGGTAATAATTTGGAGCCTCAAGAAAAGCACTGCGGTAATAGAATTTTTTCCCAGGACAGCCTGAACCAGCTTGACCTATTATATTGTTAAAGAATGCTGGTGTAACATAATTGGCTACAGAGCCAAAGTTCGTCTGACCCAAAATAGGCTGTGTCATACATCCAAACAGTATTGCCAATACCGAAACAAGTTTCATGTAGCCAAGGATCACCATTTTAATCTGGATGAATATTGAAAGTAAAGGAGTAGTAGAGTGTTTTGAAGATGTGAAAATTTTGGATAGCATTCAGATATACTTATAGATTTTTAAGCTTCAACAAATTTTGCTTTCTGTCATTTTTTATGAGTAGTCAATGTTCTATGTTCAGCTAGACTAAGTTGGAAAGGCTTGACCAGCCACATGAAATGCTCATCAGTCACAAAATAGTTTCATCTAGTATGGTGGCAAATTTCTAGAAAGTAACACAGGGGTTAGGTTGAAGTCTCTGGTCCAGGTTCTTTGATAAACACTCAATCAACAGCAACCGTTTCACGTATATGGGCGTGTCTTCAATTAAACTTGATTACGTATGTCAGCTGGCCGTATGTTAATGCTAGACTAGACAGTCTTCAGACCTTCCAGTAGAAAAAGTCCTGAAATCGAACTTTATACTGCGTTTGATTTGTTTTATTGACTTTGAAAATTTGTTTTGTCCCTTAAAAATTAATATTATCGCAGGTCCCTAACCGACGCTAGATTCAGTGCATTTGCGCAGTAGCTAATGGCTTTGGTTTACATTTCCATGGCTCAGCAACTTAATCAGTGAAAAACAGAAAAAAATGATTACGACCCACACATATATAATAATAATGCCAGTGAATGAGCAAAATTAAATACAAATCAGCTTAAGCCAGTAATTAATTTTAATCAGCATCGTTGTTCTTTCATAGACTACATCGCATATTATTAGTTCTTGTAATATTGTTGCAGAGGTAAATAACCAGCCTCCTAAGCGAAAGGTCTGACCTAGATGACTAGATCGCATATTATGCTTGTCTTATTCTTTCATATTCTCCAATAAACAATTGGGGAAGTGTTAGTATTTTCAGAAACTTCATCCCAAACCATGTGCACTTGACTGATATTAGCTAAGTTTCGTTTAAGTTTGCCATAATCATGGAAGTTCTCATTCAGATAATCTTATCATATATCGCATATTGTTAAATTTTGATATATAGATCAAAACTAACATGAATATCATTGATTTAACAAATTATATAAAAATAATAAAGAAATAAATCAAAAAACAAATCTAAAATAATAAAGAAATAAATCAAAAAACCAATCTACATATAAAAAAAATAAGACAAATGACATTACGTGGTTCGGTCATCTCGACTAACGCCCACGGAGAAACCTATAAGGATGAATGATATTGATTATCAGATATCCAAATTTGAGCTCTAATTATAGAGTGAATTAAACCTATGAACATAATGTAAAATCCTGACTAGGTGAATATATTTAGGAAACCATGAAAACTACAAGGAAATATTCTGATTTTGCAAATCGTTAATAATCTTCTAATATTTTGTCTTCATGTAGACTGCATGGATATTTCGATGGGCTTCTCTCGATAGTCACCTTGGCTTGTAGCATACGTGTTATATTCTAATACATATTCTTACTATATGCATGCATGAGACTGTTGTTTTTTTGTTGTTGTTTTTTTTTTCTCGGTAAAAAGAGATTATATTAAGAATGCATAGACGGTTCAAGTTTATGTTTTGACCATCTGCCTGGAACAAATTAAGCCATTAAATTATGTCAGTTTATTAGGCTTCTGAAATGCGGACAAGGAGTAAGAGTTTCTTCTGAACAACCATGAATTACTCTTGCAGGTACATCCTAACCCAAATTGTTCCATTCAACAGGGATACTCCATTATACTGGATTTATTAAATTCTGTCAGTTCAAATTCATGGCATGTTAGTGAACTTTCAGAGCCTACCGGAGATTAACAAATCCGTATCCTTGGTGGCTCAAACATGGCACAATAATCCAGCTAGCTACCTAGCTAAATAAAGATGGTGTGTCATAAATTGGTGCTTTTTAGCTATTTACTTTCACTTATTCAGGTTATACACCTGTTACATAGAAGGAGTAGTAAAACATGAAAACATACTAAGAAACACTAATACAAACAATAATAGAGCGCGCGCGCAATAAGGTATACTAATTCCATGATCAAGAGCATATCCTCAGCAATAAAGATTTGGCCCAGGTGTTACACCAATCTGCTTACAGTAAGCCCGGTAATACTTCACCCTGGCACGAACTGCTAGCCGATTTCCGCCACCGCATTCACCTCCGTTAATTTTACGGATTGTGCGACCAAATCCTCCACCAGAAGTTATAACAGAATGAACGTTATTCATCCAAAACCAAAACGCAGCCTTGAATGAAATGGTTGCACTGGTAGCCACGAGGTCAGGATTCTTCAAAAGATTCACTCCAATAGCTTTACCACAGGCTCCATAATTATAATTCCATGTAAGCTGAATCGGTCCTCTTCCATAATAATTCTTTCCAGGAGCGCATGGGTATTCTGTGCTACTCTGACAATATTTTCCTCGAACTATTTCTCTGATGTAACAAAAATCTGTAAGGAAAACAACAGCAACAAAAAAAAAAATGTTTAGCAATTTAATCTACTAATGTTAAATATTTAAGTTAACATAGAGCTCAATCGGACAACTTACGTCCTGTTTCATGAGTTACATGAGCGAAGAATGCAGCAATTTCACGTTTAGACTTGGTCACACTACCAGCATGACCAAATTTTGGATTCGCTCTTGCAGCTGCAAGAAACGTACTTCGCTTGTAAAATCTCTTCCCCTCACATCCTGTACCGGCCTGAGCAATTATACGGTTAAAAAATGCTGGTGTTACAATGCTACTAACGGACTGACCCTCAGCCGAATCAGATGAGATTCCTACTTCCAACTATCACAACCAGTTTAAGCACATTAAGACCTACCATTTTCCTCTGATTTTTGTGTATGGATTTGGAAGCTAATAAGTTTGTGTTTTTTTTTTTTTTTTTGCTAGAAAAAATGATGTATTAATAGAAAGAGAAGATTACATAGTAGAATTGAGAAATTCAGGGATATAACCCATCCATTCTCCAGAAGTTCTAGACCTTCTACTAAGCTTTGCTGCTTGATCAATAAGTACAATATGATTCCTACGCAAGAATTGAAACTTGACAAAGTTAAAACTGAAAATGATTATTCTACAGTCATTTATGACTGAATTATTATACCAAAACAGTTGGTTATTATTAAAATTGAGAGAGTCAAATGACTATTTTAGCATCACTGACAAAACACACTTTCTCTAGTCCTTTCTCTTTCGCCCACTTCACCGCTTCAAGTAAAGCCAGGCTTTCCGCTTCCTCGGCATTCCTCACATTCCCAGCTTTGAGTTTGCATCCAAGGAATGAACTTGTAGTATCATTCATAACCAGTCCAATACCAGATAAGTTAGAATTCTTGTCAAAAGATGCATCACTAAAGATCATATGACAGTTTTCAGGCAAACAACTAATGACATTGTTAAGATTTTCTTCATAAGGAGCAATCCTAATTTCATCCTAGGGAACAGGATTACTTAAGTATATGTATTTATCATTAACTAACTTAAGTGATAGTCTAGTTGTAGCATGATTATTAAGATTTTTCCCTTGGAACGTGCAGGAGCATCTGTCTTTCCAAATGCTCCAAGCAATTGAAAAAACAGCCCCTGCTTTAGATTTCAAACTATCATCTGAGAGCCACTTACTAATACAGTCCTGCAAGTTAATATTTGAAGCACAATCCTGTTTAATATTGTCTATATATGAAGTAAGAGACCATACAGACCTTGAGAACTCACAATGAAAAATAATATGTTCAGGTGTTTCAATAATACCTGAATTGCACATATTACAAGAAGAATCATGACCACTTGAGTATCTATTAAGCAGAGATTTAGCAGGGAGAATATTTTCATGGCATTTCCAAGCAAAGATCTGAACTTTTGGTAAGATAGGCAGACTCCACTGAGATTTGTAAAATGGATTACTATTTTGAGGATTGTTCATAAAAACATTTTGGCCAGAAATGATTTTATAGGCAGATTTAACAGAAAACATGCCATATTTAGTATGTGGCCAAACAAGTCTATCAGCTCCTGATAAAGGAATCCTAGTATCTAGTATATTCCTAGCATTCTGACGTGTAAAGAAAGCTTTAACAAGATCAGGTTTCCAAGATTTAGTTTCTTTATCAATAAAATCAGAAACTGTAAGATTAGGATTAGGATTTTAAACAAACTTAGGCTCAGGCATTTGGTATCCAATTATCAGTAACGGAAGAAATACATCCTCCATTCCTAACTTCCCATATGAAATTATGCAGGATAACATTCAGGCCACGACTAATACTCCTCCAGACCCAAGAGACATCAACCTTTTTGGGACTGTGTAAAGGATGACAATTTTTAAAATATTTCAGAATGATCACACAAAGAGAATCAGGTTTATGAATAACATTCCAAGTTGTCATAGTTAAAACAGAAAGACTGACATGTTTAAGATTACGAAAGCCAAGACCTCCCTGATATTTATGGGTTCAAATTCTCGGCCAACCCCTTAAATAGATTCCCCCAGGTCTAGACTTACCCCACCATAAGTCTCTTTGAGAAGACTCCATACTGTTGATAATATTATTTGGGATTGTAAAGGTATTCATATGGTAAATAGGTGAAGTTTTAAGCACATTATGGACCATCACAGACCTACCTGCCTGATTAAAGTGTTTACCTTTCCACTTAGCTACTCTTTTATCAAAATGTTCATTGAGATGATTAAAGGAATCAGTTCTAGATTTAGATATGAAGAGTGGAATACCTAGAAAATTTTCATCTAGAGCTATCTTTTTAACCTTAAGATCATTTATGAGTGAAACCGCATGATCAGGGAGGACGTTATTGCTAAAGAAACAACCTGACTTCTGGAGATTAATCACTTGACCTGATGCAATACTAAAATCTTAATTAAGCTCAATAAATTCCCTGCTCAGTATGAGAAGCTTTAGCGAAAATGAGACAGGCATCTGCAAAACGAAGAATAGATTTAATAATAGAATTTAATAAGTTTGTGTTTGGATGAGAATGTTAGTGCTAGGTATTTATAAAGTTTTCAAAACCAAGAATAGAATTTAGCTTTTGTATATTTTAAGGTTGATGAAGATGATCTAACGGTTATTATTCGGTCAATAACATTGTCAAGTCTAATCTTATCAAGTCCACATTTTTAAACAAATGATTATCTATAATTATTAGTAATCGAGTCATAATCATCTCCATGATCTGGCAACAATTTTAATGCATCAATTCCATTCACACGACCTACATCAATGGAGAATTGTTCTGTATTCGTGGAAGCTATATGTGCGGAAGTTGAAAATGGAATTGAAATCAAGGAAAGGAAATGACCGTCTACGTTTCCTAAATTCCATAGTCATTGTTTCCTAGCTAGCTAAGTTTTTTACTCTGACTTTCTTTCCTAGTCTCACGTCATTTCTGATGCTACGTACTTGACTTGGAATTTCTCGGCTAAAGAATTGGCGACATACAAGCTTTCAATTGTCAAACACCATTTTTGTATGGTGTGCAATGATACGGTTAAAAAACACTGGTGTAACAATGCTTCCAACGGACTGACCTACTGCAACTGAATCAGATAAGATTCCGACTAGAACTCCAACTATCACAACAAGTTTGACTACGCCAAGTCCTGCCATTTTGTTTCTTAATTTGAATATGAAGCGTTGGACGAGAATTATATTATTATATACATAGTTTCAGGAGAAAATATTCTGCTGTGGTTAAAAGCTGTATCAAGTTCAAATTCTAGAGTTTCTGTCCCCACCAAGATTATTTAGACCAACAGGACTGTTCCGATTTTTCATACCACCGGTGCTACATATTTTCAACCCCACTTTTCTCTCTTTTCCAAGATATTCGATATCTAGCGTCTTCCCTTTACTGAAAACCCTAACTTCTTTTCTCGAGACGCTTCTTCTATTCTCCTAATCTCCTTCTTTTTTTTTTCTCTCCATTTGTTCTTCCTTCGTCATGCATTGTTTTCTGAATCTTATTGTTGATTTTTTTTCTAATTATTTTTGTTAGGTTTAGTTTACAGGTGGGATTTCGGTTGAAGCTTAAAAAGGATAAATTACTAAATACAATTATCAATTTGTAAAACCTAACTCTAAACCTTTTATTTTCTTCATGTTTCTTCCCAATTCTCAACTCCGGTTTCAATACGATTTTTCATCACATGTTTTTATTGTATACTGAAATCACTTTGTGTTCCATGTCCCTATTTTTGTTGTTGTTGCATATCACTTTTTTTTAGATGTTTACATCTTATTGTGTTGTTTTTGCATTATCTGGTTGTTGTCTCTAATCTTTAGATTCACTGTAATCACTGGTAGTTGTAGTAGATTCATATGTTGTTGTTTCAATTTGTCATCTAGGATTATTCATTGAAGATGCAAAGAAGTTAGACTTCCCAGGTTGTGCTCCAGAGTTAGTCGGGACTTCTGTTATTTTTTTAAACTATCATTTCTCCGTTAGCGGGACTATTGTCATTAACACTATAATGAATACCGGAGCATCAAAAATACTCTGTCCAGAACCTATCAGTCTGTCCTACTGAATTTGATGTGTCAGTAGTTAAACTATCATACCCATGGTTAAATTTGATCTTTTTAAAAGAGTTCAGATGTTCCCGTTGACCTTTTTGAGCATAAAGTCATGTTGTTTTCTTACATGCTTGCTCTTTTACTGCAGATAAATGACGACTTTTGTTTTAGGTGGCAATGAGTTCTGATGAAGATGGGATATGATCTCACATGGAAAGACTGTTAACTGAAATCGACGGTATTTAATTACTTATAATTCAGATCTAATTAGATAACAACAGAATTTTTGTGTGGTAATGAGATCGAGCAAATAGGGATAAAATAGGGTCACAACCAAAGCAGAAGATAAAATAACTCTGCCTGTAAGTTGAGCTGCTAATTGAACTTTGTAATTTAATCTGGAAATCATATATGGATTACATGCATTTACATATCTGGGTCAATCTTTAAGCTTTTTGAAAGATTTTGCAAATCTAATTGTTTAATTAGAATAGCTATGGTGTTATGTGTAGAGGGTTCCGTTACGGTTGAATTATGTACCAGGCAACAATTTCTCGACATGTATAGTAAGCTTTTCTAGGCCCCTATACCCACAGTTTTAATTTTCCTCATTTATTTTAGGGACAATGTAAAGAGGCTCTTAATGACACTATATCCACAGGTTTAGTCGTATATATGTATCATTAGTGACTTTCCTAATTGGCACTACTGTCACTACTTGGTTAGGCACCATAGCTACTAAAACTGTTTATTGCACCTTCTGATCTTACCATACACTTTCAAACTCTTTGCTTATTGCACCTACTGAACACTTTTAAAAATATTACTCATTGACAAATGTTATACACTTTTGTCCAGTTCTCCATGGTTCCACAATTTTTACTATATTATGAATTTCTTAATCATGTATACTTTTCTTTTGAATTGGTTGATTCTGGGGGCGGTACCTTCACTTTATCATCCATGCATTGTCGCTGAGTTCCTTCGGTGGTTCAATCTTCACTTTACCCTTATAACATTTGTCTACTTCTAAAGAAGTTTGTTGCCATCATCATCACAGATCAAAGAATCTGTAGCCACATTTTTATTGTGTTCATAACCACATCTTGAATGTTCTGCCTAACAGTGCCTTTATGTGCTTATATTGTTTGATTACAGTTCGTAGGATTGCTGCAAAATCTCTCCATATTCCTCAAGGATCTTGAGGTAACTCATTTGTCTTTTTTTCCTCAATTCTTCAAATGTATTTAGACTTTGATCTATATAAATTGTTTTTTTATGTGCAGCTTTCGTGGTTTAGATGAAAAGCTCTTGGAAATGGTTTCAAGGCCTCAGCTTTCAAACTGTTGCAAGGGCATAAAGATTACATTTGATAAGGCGTAAGGTGGAAACAAATAAAATCTATGACTTTTGGTAGATTCCAACGAATGACTCGAGATGAACAACAACAGTTGCTACCAGTACTCAGACCTCATTATACCCTGGGACCTCATATGACGTGGGTTGCCATTAATACATGCTACATCTTATAGATGCGGCAGTGGGACATTGTCGAGAACCAATGCTACACTGCATACGGGAACATATGGAGGAAACCCTGTTTAGGCAGGAGTAACAAAACTAAACACATCATTTTATCACAGGAATCCAGAAAAATGAATGGTTATTTGAATGTTAATCAATTTTCCTACCAGACATTATGAATTTATGAGCTTCTAAATTGGAAGAAATTTACATTTTATAGTTTATGCCATATGAAACTTGGGTTCAATTATCTGCACACGTTTTAACATATTTGGGATTTGTAGTAGTTTGAATTGGGATGTAAGTTCAAATTATCAATGATGAGTTCCTTTTCGCACCAGCAGAAATACATTATCTCTTTTATTTATATGGTCTCTTTATTTGACGAATCCAAGGAAAGTCTGACTCGGAAAATGTTATCAAATTCCTTGGTATTGGCTGCGGGTTCGAACATTGGTAGCCCCGATGTATAACTGGCTTTTTTTTTTATTAAACATTCCGGCGCAACCTTCTCTTTGTAGGTTTAAAAGGAAAATTATCAAAGCAATGCGGTAGTTTAGCATTAAAATTACCATTAAATATTCTTTTTACTCACATATGGAATGTTCAAATTATGCCCGTGCTCTCACAACTAGTATATATATATAGAGAGAGAGTTCTACATACAAGAAGGGTTTTTGATTTAATTTGTGTGTATTTTAAGGTTGATAAAGATTATCAAAAGGTTATTATTTGGTCAACTATTATGAGTTCGCATGTCTAGCTAGTATTCTCTCTTGAACACTCAACAATTCCATACCAATGATAATCTTTAAGTATTTTTATAACCGTGTCATTATCTTCATCTGGTTACACGACATTGATGCATGAATTTTATTCACACTGAGTCACGACTCACGATCCACATGAATGAAATTTTGGTGTTTGAGTGATCCGTATCTATCAAACAATAAATTCTTACGGATCCAGCTCATAATAGTCAGGCCTCAAGGGGGAAGGGCTCAAACTTGTTATTTACCTTTACATGTATAGTTATGAATGGCCAATTTTGTCTGAAAATTTTGTGTATTTTGAGTTTTAAGTGATGTGAGAATGACTAATGAGAAATGTTATAAGTTAAAAGAGAAGATATCAAAGTTTTTCCATCCTCTTGGCTCTATTGCTTCCTGTCAATACTGTCGTACGCGTGTCTTAAGTCGATAAACTAATGAGGATGGATGGATCATTGAATGGTAATGAAGCATAAGTTTTAACCACACCGATAGTTTCATTAACAAATTAATTAAGTACAGTCATAGTGCACAGGCCTTGAATGATCCTAGGTTATTAATGATTAATTTAGCGTAAATTATGGAAGCTCTCATTCGTATAATCTCTTCAACTCTGGCATATTCTTACTCTGATGTGCCCACTGCCTCGATTCTTTGACAAGGTGAGGTCAACGAGAATAACCAACAAGTAGGCCGGCCGTGATGATCGAAGGTGACTTGCTTCGGGGGAACACACGTAAGGAACGATAATTTCTTTTGAAAAATACTTTGTATTCCGATCGAGGCTATGTTGTTCAGCATGAATACAATTCTGAATTCAAGAAACTAGTTATAGGTCAGCTCATGCGGTTTGTATTTGTCATAGTGGAACAATTTAAACTCAAACATGGCGTTTCTTAATTGACACAGCACACAATGTATTAATTAAAATAGTGCTCTTTATTTCACTTGTAATTATTCAGGTGTTATACACCTATATAGAGTAATTAAACTTGACAACAATAGCAGGAAATACTTAGACAAACACTGATTTAGAATATATTGCATATTAATCAATTCCATGACCAAATTGTTCTAGCAAGAAAGATTTGGCCCAGGTGTCACACGGAGTTGCGTACAGTATTGTTTGTAGTATTTCACCCTCTCACGAACTGCCCTGGGGTTCCCTCCATCGCATTCACCACCGTTGATTCTTCGGATTGTACGACCAAAACCTCTATCAGAAGTTATAACAGAATGGACGTTTTCCATCCAAAACCAAAGTGCAGTTTTGAACGAAATGACTGCATCTGCAGCAGCAAGGTCGGGATTTCTTAAAAGATTGACGCCAATATCCCTCCCACAGGGTCCATAATTGTAATTCCATGTAATCTGGAGTGGCCCTCGTCCATAATATTTTTTGCCAGGAGCACATGGGTTTTGTCTGCTAGGCTGACAATAGGTTCCTCCTTGTATTTCTCTTATGTAACAGAAATCTGCAGGGGGGAAACAAGAAAATTAGCGATTTAATCTAATTCATGCATATGTAGCTCGAAACCATACTCATGCTTATCAAATAAGATAACATAGAAATACCTTTAAAAAAAAAAAAAAAAAAAAAAAAAAGATAACATAGAAATTGATTGAACAACTTACGTCCTGTTTCACGAGTTACATGAGCGAAAAATGCAGCAATTTCACGTTTTGATTTGGTTGCACTACCAGCGTGACCGAACTTAGGGAAAGAGTCGGCAGCTTTAACAAACGCACTTCTTTTATAAAATGTTTTCCCTTTACATCCCGAACCAGCCTGGTTAAGTATACGGTTAAAAAATGCTGGTGTAACCATACTACCAACGGACTGACACACCACAGAACCTGAAAAGATTCCGGCAAGTATTCCCACTATCATAACAAGCTTAATGCCTACCATTTTGGAATATCTGGAATATGAAAACTAGTGATGACTTAATGTGTCTAGATGAGAAATTAGTAAGAATGTTTGAGGTGTATTTATAGAGTTTGAACTTTGAAGCCGAGAGGACACATGTTTTTGTATATTTTATGAGGTTGATGAAGGCAATCTAATGGCTATTTTTTGGTCAATATCTATCTCAAAGTCTGCTCTTATCTTTTGGAAGTCAATGGTTCTTAAGCCATTGATTATCTATAAGAATCCTGTCATTATCTTCGTCTAGCTATGACATTGATGCATGAACTTCATTCGCACAAATGGCAGTAGAAAATGGGTTTTTAAAAGCTTTGTTTGTTTTAATTAGAAATGTATTTGGAGATATGTAAAGTTAATGGAAAGAAGTATATACCCAAACTATACCTTGTAACGCAAATAAAGTCCACAATTAAATAAAGAATAAGATGGATGATATATGTGCTCAAATTAAATAGTATGATATAAGAATCCGAAATGATATGCTGACCGAATAAACTTCCCGATTTTTATCCCACGTGTAACAAACGGAATCCACAAATGCTGTTTACCAATCTAAATGTTGAGAAGCTTCGATCTCTTATGTTGATTTTTTTGTCAAGGTTTTTTGCGGGAGATAATATCGGTAAGTGTATCACTTCCCTTATAAGAATATGTACGTTTCCGAACAATAGTCATTGTCTCCTCCCTAGCAAAGTCATTGACTCTTGACTTTTGCATCTTTCTTCTTATTGCAGTGAATTTTTCCATGGAAGCACTTCCAAGCAATAATTGCACAAAAACAAAGAAAATAATACTAGTATTTATAGTAATATCCTAAAAGAAGATATATTATAGGAGTATCCTTTTAAATATTTCAGGTAGTTTATTAGCTTAGTGACACGTATGAAAAGATGTTGATTTTTTATTTTCTTTTTCTGAAAAAATTGTTTATTACCGTTGAACAGAGTCATTTACAATGGTAAAAGTCTATTAAAAAGGGATAAAAGAAAGAATTACAAAACTAACAGTGAATTTCTTTCAAACTGAGTGAAGAGTCACGACTCGCGACCCATAGTATAGGAATGAAATTCGGTAATGTCGTTTGCACGGCCTTCTTCCCTTTAAGAACTCCAACACCGAACCAAAAATAAATAAATAAATCAAACACACCGAACCGAATAAAAACTTATACGAAGTAGAGGTGTAATGAGCCGGCCCGGCATAACCCAGCCCACGAAGTCACGTGTTTAGTGTGCTACGTGCTGGGCTGGGCTGTGCCAGATATTCAGACGTGCTGTGCAGTGCTAAATGGTGTGTTGTGCTGTGCTAGAAAAGTAATCGTGTTGTGTTGTGTTGTGTTGTGTTAGCCAACTTATTTTATGTTTTCCAAAATAAATATTTTTCCAATATTTTAGTTAGTAAATGTATTATCATAGAAATTAATCAGTATAACGAAATAAAATGTCCAAAATGGGCTAAAATAAAGACATTTTGTGAAATATGTATGAAATGTGACGTACTGTGTTGTATTTTATGCATGTTTTGGCGTGCCTTCTTCGCGTACCGTGTTGTGCTGTGCCGCGTTCTTACACGTGCCATGTGTTGTGCCGTGCTAAGCTCGTATTATAATGTGTTGTGATGTGCCATAAACGTGCTGGCCCGGCCCAATTTACACCTCTATAGGAAGTATCCAAGATTGATACATCGTTCAACACGCACATACTTGGTTGATACCCTGTTGGATACAAATATGAATCATGTTGTTTTTTAAGTCTTATGATATGAAATACATTGTTGTTAAATTGGGAATGGTTCGTGTGAGGCGCTAGGCAAGGCGCCAAGCCCTTTACCTCGCCTCATCACCTAGCGCCTGGGCGTGCCTAAGAAAACGAAGACGACCAAAAAATTAAAATAAATAAATAATGTCTCACGTTAATGTGCCTTGGGCGCTTTATTAGCTAGGCGCTCCACAACATAGGTACTGATTATGAATTTTTGGATGATTTTTTTTGTGAGTATTGTATAAAGTACAGAGCCAAATGGAGGTGATTTGAGAGGGTTATTGTGATTGTTGTTGTTATTTATGCAATTTTTGTGAAAATATGATTAGTGATTAAAGAGAGACAACAAGAACAAGGAAGAAGGGAAAATATGATTTGTGAAAATATGTTGTTGTTATTTATGCAATTTTTCTTAAAGAAGGGGAAGATGAAATAATAAGCAAGACTGTAATCTTTTTTGTTAATCTGGCTTGTAGCTATGGGCACATAGTAATGAGCATATCATATATTTGAAAAAGAAAATTACACAGCTAGTGCTTAAGTACAAGGATTGACTTAAGAGATCTGAGGAGGATGTTTATGAAAGGGTGGTGCAGGACAATAAATCAGAGGAGAGGGTGATGAATACTTGGTGGTGGATTTTAAAATCCTAAGCTATAATGCTGGAGGATTGAATGATTACAATAAGATTTACTTTTTGTTGGAAATTTTGTGTAAATACCGAGAAAGGCAGAAGGATGCAAACCCAATTAATTCAAACCAAAATCGAGGCAAGGATTATATCCTTTATCCTTAAGACAAATTCACTCCATACTGGTGCTTACGGGCTATCGATGTCTGTCTCCCGGGAAACAGCGACTTTCTTTCTTGATGTAGTAGCACTTCAAACTTCGAGAAACGACGAACCAAAACTTTAGTGGTGAACTCTCTTGATTGACACAAAAATAATCAATGATTTCTAGTGAATGCAATAGAATGATTACTGGTGAATGCAATAGAATAATTACTATTTTTATGATTGATCTTATGACCTAATTATGCAGGTATTTATAGATGTCAATAATACCTCTTCTTGAACCATCGTAATTCTTCATGGAGTCCCATCAAGGGTTTTGTCTGAAAGGATGTTTCCATTCAGGATTGGATATGTTTCTTCTAAAACCAAACAAAAGGAAACTTCCCAAACTCACTGGACCGGTTCTTATTAGGCCCAAACCTATTAAACCCAAACCTAACTCCAATAGGTATTATAAAATATTTCCATTCAATCCCCTCTCCTTTAAAACACTAAGTCATATAGGCTTCCACGTCGCACGGTGAGTGTGAAATCCTTCGAATTAAATTAGATAAAAGCTTTGAACTCTGGAGAGGACAAGTGGCGGGACTCTATTGGTCGGAGCATTAAAATTTGAATTACACTCCATTTACACCCTGTGTTTAACTGACCGTTTGTAACACCGTTAGCGAAAACGTGGGTATACAACACTTATGTGAGGATTTATAGCTAATAAATTTGTTACACCTGATTTACACCGAAAACTTAACTGGACTTTACTAAGGCCAGTTAGGTGTACAATACACCCGTGAAAAACTTAACCTAACTGAGATATTCTAATTCGCATAGTAATGGTTTATTTAGCTTATCCGTTTAGTTTTCTTCTTTATTAAAAATGGCTGTGATCGAATATCCTGAAAGGAACCGTAACGAATCTGTGAGCGAGTATGTAGTTTTTGTTGGCGAAGAAGAAACTCATCCACACTTATTGTGGTTTCATGCTCTCATATTGTGTAGAACAAAACTTAGCAGGGATGGTAATTTCTAACCTCAATTTTAGTGTTTCTGTTTCCTCAATTAGTGTTTTTGTTGCTCTCCGAATGAAAAACTAAAAGAGCTAGAGAGATATTGCAGAAAACGTTGATTTGAAATCGATTACAGAGATCAATGAATGGTTCAGGAGAGGAAACTAAAGCTGTGTCGAAGATGCAGAAAACCTTCAAACTCTGCTTAATCATCCTCTGTTTTTCAGACGTGGTTTGTATCTCAATTTTTTTTTTTTTTTTAATAAGTTTTGATTAGGGTTTCTGTTTAATTTTCTGTGTGCGATCTGCTTATTCTTCTGTGTTTCATTGGGGTTTTCATTAGGATTTGAATTTGGGTGAAAGTGAATAAAGGTTACTGCCATTTATAACTGAAGAAGATTGGAAAGAAGAGTTGCAGCCGTAATTGAATTTCTGTTGAGTTTATGAGGATGGGTTTTGATCGGTTGAAGTTGCTCCAACCAATTCTGTTGAGTTTTGCTCCAATCACAAACATATATTCGGTGTTTGTCAAAAGGCCTGAGTGAGTAGTTCTGCACATCTTAATGTACCGATTGATTGCTTCAAGTTTTCATGGATGCTGATGAAAGAGTCAGGGAAGGAGATATGACAAGGGCATTGAGATATGGCTATACTAGAGTTCTGACTGGGAACTACGTGGGCAGCTAAGACAAGGAACAACACACATGTGCTGTAAGAGTTTGGATTAGGGGCTGTTTCAGTGGTGCAGAGATGTCAAGGCAAGTAAGAAGTTTTATCACAGGAGTTAATTTGCGTTTTGTGTTCTTGGTATTTTAGGTCAAATTTCAGTTTTATAAGCCATTAGTTCACTAAAACTGTAGGTTCTCTTAGAGAGAAAATATATAAATTTTGTTGTTCTGATCTCTATATTCTTCTTCTGATTTTTCATATTCATCTATGTTTCTGTTTTGTTCATTGTTTTTTTAAATTTTACATTCAGGTAATCTCTTCGGAGTTTGGGGATGTTACTTGAGTAGATTAGTCTAAATTTTACATTCAGGTACATGAGACTACAGATGTTATGAACAAATTAATTATTAGCTACTTGATATTACAAGGTTATTTGGTTATTTGGGGATGTTATAGGACTTTATGGGATTTCATATGGTCAATAATCTCATTTCCTCTGGTTATATCATGTCTCTGTGCATGACAAGTAAGTAAACCCCCCTCTGTCTCAAGTATAATTGGTTGCATTCATCTTTTTTTATTAGGGATGATCCATAAAATTTTGAGAGTATGCTCGTACTCTTTTTAAATTATTAAGGGTTTGAATCGAGATGAAATTAGAGTTCATATGTATGTTATGTTTTGAAATAGAATAATTGGGTTCTGATGAGTATGTGAACTGAAGCAAGGAATGGTTTCTGATGTGGAGGAGATTGAATCGGTAGTGACTTCAGGGATGAAGTTATACAGGGATAGGTGGTGGTGCTGGTGTTTGAACTCAGGTGAAGGATGGGTGTTTACTGGTGACGAGATGGAAATGGGTTCTGGTGACGAGATGGAAATAAGAAAGTGTGTGGCCCCCAATTGATGCCGCAGATGAACGCAAAGATGTGTTGTTGATGGTTGTCTGTTGCTGTAATTGAAGTCATGGAACGGAGAGAATTAGTTGCAGATGGTGATATAATGGGTCTGAAATTGAAGCTAGGGTTGGAGTCAAATTCAAATGGATGGTGCTGTAAGGACTGTCTAGGATTTGGTGGTACAAATTACAGAAGTTGTTGGTGTTGTTGCTGCCGAGCAAGAATAAAGATGCTAAATGAGTTGAGCTGGGAACTCAAAGCAGGAAATCATGGAGGTTTGAGTATGCTGTTGTGATATGAGTTGCTCCAGACAGGAAACGGAACTTCGAGTGGTGATATGAAGCCATAATGATTGAGGCAGATGAGAAGATGTTGCAGTGGTGGAATTGAGACTTGGCAGGGATATTTGCTGTTAATGTTGCTGCTATGATGAGATTGGTGTTGCAGTTGAAACAGCAAGGAGGTGTGTTAGCTGAGATGAAGAGTTTGGTGTTGGCTTAAGGGATTTAAGGTTGTAGATAAATGATTGCGTGAAGGTGAATGTTTCGATTTGTGCTAGGATTGATATGAACGGCAGACTCAATCAACCTGGCATGCATCAGGACGGGGCGAGGCGAAGCCGAGCCAAGAATGCATTGGGACGGAACGGTGCGAGGCGAAGTCGAGCTACACCAAATCAAAAATCCTAAGCATGCACTCGCCCACCAAATCAAAAATCCTAAGCATGCATCGGGACGGGGCGAGGTGAAGCCACATCACACGAAACCAAAAATATGCTTAAAATTAAAAATAAAAATGATAATGGATGGTTTTTGGGCCCACCCGTTACATAGCACAGGCACAAAATCTAGTACTTCTCGTAAAGATCTCATCGGTAATCAAAGATGTTGTTTGTCTCATTCAAGAGACAAAAATAATAAAATTTTCTAACTGGTTCATTATTGGTATGATGAATATTTTGATTCAAATTATGTCCCTTCTTTTGGTGCTAGTTGAGGGATTCAGGCCATTTCGGACAACAACGTATATGTGGAAGATGAGAGATTGGGTTTCAATAATATCTTTGTTTTTCTTACTTCTAGAATCAATGGTTTCCAATGGGAAGTAAAAAATGCTTATAAAGCTACTTTGCGGGAGAAAATTATACACTAGTGGGAAGGTCCTCTTTGCATAGGAGGTGATTTATATACTGTAAGAACTGGTGGACCAACCATTGGAATGTGGATCTTATTATTGGTTTAATAATCATGCTGACCCTCTTCTTTGTAGAGTAGATAGATTTATTTTTAGTGTTGATTTTGATGAAGCTTTCCCTAATGCTTTACAAATTGCACTAACAAGAACAATTTTTGATCATTATCTTCTTTTGGTCATTACTGGTCATACAGTTAGCATAAAGCTTTATTTCAAACTTGAAAGGAGCTGGGTTGAACGCAATGATTTGGTGAAGAAAGTTTAACTTTGGTGGACAATATCAATGGATTATAGTGGTAGTGCAAGATCAATCTTTTTTCTTAAACATTTTGTTAAGCCATGGGTGTTCAAGAATTTGGAGCTGTTAATATGGACAAGAAAGAGTTATCTGAAAAGATTGGTGATCTTAATATTCCCGAGGAGACCGGTGCACTTCAACCTGATCAACTTGAGTTGAGACGTCAATACAAGACTAAGTTAAGGATCATTGAGAATGTTGAAGCTATGAAATGGCATCTTAGAGATAAGCAAAGTGGTTTTAAACGGGGAGATGCAAATACTGGATATTTTCACAAAATTGCAAGTTCAAGGAAGAAAAGAAACATTATTGCAAAATTACAAATAAATTAGGTTGATTGTTGTGATCAATATGCAATAATTGAAGAAATTAAGAATTAATAACACATCCATCTCTTCACTGAACACAACCGTTTGTACTCTTCTTTTGATTCTCTGAACTTTCCTAATGTGGGTGAAGAGAAAAAAAAAATGGATGGAAAGAAAGAAAGAAACTTTACTGAGGTGGAGGTTTGGAATGTAGTCAAGCACATGGGATCAGATAAGTCACCAGGTCCGGATGTATTTTCTTGTAAATTCTATAAAAGTTGCTGGGTATAATTAAAGGAGGTTTTATGAGAATATTGGATGATTTTATAGATTTGGATCTTTAGATTTGAGGTTAAACTGCTCATTTATCACTCTTGTTCCCAAAAAAAATAAAAAATAAAAATAAAAAATTGAAAATATAAGTTTTGCGACCGCCAATACTATTCACACATACGAGTTGAATAAATTATTTTAACAGTTGCGGAAATGGCACGTTTTGAGCGTCTTCTTCATCTATGACGTTGCTCTGCGGGATCGTGGAACAACCTATATCAACGACCGATTTTAATGATCAATGTGTTAAGACGGACTCTCATCAGTTGTAAATATACATTTTGATATAAAAAATGATTCAGATTAGTTTACTGTAGCTGTCTGGCCTGACTGAATGTGATTGAATCTCAAATGAGAACTCAAATGAAAACCAAATGAAACTCAAATCAAGTGAGAATTCAAATCAAACCTGCATCTTTCCTTTTAACATTTATTGATTCATTGGATCCAAAATTACATTAAAAAGGATTTAAACCAAGTCTAAGTCCTAATTAATAAATTGTAAGACAAGTGCAATTAACCAACACTTGAAAGCCCACGACAATGGAACTGGTGGTTGCAAGAGGATATACAGTCATGCCCAGACCAGTAGTATGCATCTCTTTCCACCATTTCCTCGAAAAAAAATTCATCGTCACAACCTTTTACATCCCTGAATGTTTTTACGTTCTGTATCAAAGCCAACTAGTTAGTAGGATGCACAAATGTGATAGTTATATGCCTACACCAATAGGAAAGGATTAGAGCAAAATTGTGATTCATAATGGTTGATGTTTTAGGTGTTGATGTTGGCAAAACTCCTTTGTCGCTGTCGGGGTAAATAACTTGTTCATTATGATGGACATGACCATTTGGATCCACTTACGGTTATGAGATTGATAAACAAAGTAAAATTAATAATAATGAAATTATGATCAAGGTTTTAACAAATAATGCTTGGATTTTACTAAAAGATGAATAAATTAGCCTCACATTTAGTTTATTTTGATTTTTCAAATAAGAATTAATCATTTATGATGCGAAAGTGTCCAATAAGTATCCGCAAAATGTACAATGTCGATTTCTATGAGGGACATGTGATGTGGCGTGTTCATCGCGTGTCGGGAAATTTCGTAACCGTGTCGTGTCCGGTCGTGTGTCCGACACGGTTACGACAACTTTGTAGGAGTGTCCGTTCAACATAGGATTCAAGTTTAATGTAAAAGCAGTCAAATTCGCTGAGTTATCTCATGTTGATGTTGAGTTGCAGCTTGGGATTCCGCAATTTCACGAAACGCGTCGTAAAAATTAAACATGATAAAAAGAATCTTAGTAAAATTATAGTAGCTATTAGCATAGCCAGGAGAATGAAAAGAGAAACTAGCCAACTTGAAGGGTTAGACAACGGATGGGCTGGTGGGCTTGGCTTGGAATTAAAAGATGACGATCTAGTGGGTATGTGGGCTTGATAAAACGTTGGGAGTCTATGGAGGAAGTACTTTAATACTAGACGGGGGAGAAACGATGGTGGGAAAGAATGAATTGGTGGGACAATATGCGGGGACTAAATTAGGGAAGTAACGTGATAAAGTGGTGGAAAAGGTTGGGGAAATAATCGTTCAGTCCATTTATATTTGGGACCACGACAGTTCGGTCCAATGGGAAAACACGCTTCCTGTTTGGTCCATAATTATTTAAAAATATTAAATGGACCAAAATACCCTTTCGTGTTAATTCCTACTTATTTTTTGTAGCAGTTCATTCTGTCTGATGAACTCCGGAGTTCATTCTTTCAAATGAACACCTAATAAAACCAAACTAAATCACATATGAAAACAGAGTTCATTCTGTAAAATGAACACAACACAAAACTTCATTATTATGATAGAAAAACATAGTTCATTCTTTCAAATGAACACCTGATAAAAAACCAATATAAAAATAGAGTTCATTCTTTCAAATGAACACCTGATAAAAGCTATATGGAAACAGAGTTCATTCTTCAAATGAACACCTGATAGAACCTATAAGAAAATAGAGTTCATTCGACAAAATGAACACCTATCAAAAACTAACTAATTCAAACCTAGAATTGAGTTCATTCTTTAAGATGAACACCTAATAATTCAAGATCTAAAAATAGAGTTCATTCTTTACATGAACACAAAAAAAACCCATAAAAATCGGAGTTCATCTTCATCAAAACACAAGTTCATCTCATCAACACGAGTTCATTCCGTTTGGTGAACTTCGTCGTCTTCATCATTCTTCAACAACAACAGATTTGAGTTCATTATGTTCGATGAACTTCATCGTCTTCGTCATCTTCAAACAGCAGCAGAAAAGAAATTCTTCGTCATCTTCAACACGAGCAACAAATCATCAAAATCAAGATTCTTCAACAGAGTTCATCACCAACACGAGCAGCAAACATCCATTATTATGAACAAAAACAGAATTTATTTGAAAGAATGAACACCTAATAAAAACATCTGAAAATAGAGTTCATTCTTTAAATGAACACACAACAAAACCTTACAAAATCAGATCGAAGAACAAAAAACAGATCAGAGAACAAAAACCTGATAAAAATTCATCTTCTTCATCATCTTCATCGTCTCGATCATCTTCAACAGCATCAGAGAATAAGAAACACAAAATCTTCGTCGTCTTCATCATCTTCATCGTCTTTATCATATTCAACAGCAGCAGCAACAATAACAGAGATGAAGAAACACAAAATCTTCGTCGTTTTCATCATCTTCATCATCCTTATCATCATTTCAACAACAACAGCAGTAGCAGAGAAGAAAAATTCTAAAATCTTCGTTGTTCATCATCGTCATCATCATCACCAGCAGAAAAAGAAAAAATAGAGATAAAGAAAAACTAGATCTGAAAACAGAGGAAAGAGAAACTAATTCTAAAAAATGAGATATTTTCTTGATTTTTTCTATACACAGTAGAACTTCGATAAATTAATTACTTCACTAAAATAATAGAATTCTCTGGTCCCAAATACGCTTGTATAAGCTAAATTTTAATTATATTAATTAATAACTTCGCTAAAATAATAATTTTCTTTAGTCCCAACGTTATTAATTTATCGAAGTTTACTGTATATGGAAACAAAAGGATATTTTTGCCACTATTAAAAAATTATGATGTCATCGTAGGACCACATAGTAATATATATTTTAAAAATGGACCAAACAGACAGTTGACTAGGTCAACTGGACTAAACTCTCTCTAATATATTATTTATAGGACCATATGGTATTTCCTACGAAAAGGTTTTGGTGAAAAGTAACGGAATGAAGACAAATCTTGTTTTCTTTAATGGAATAATAAAATAAAAGTATAGTAGATAATAGGTTTTAGAAGAAGAGATGCCGAGATCTCGATATGAAAGAAGGGATGAAAGGCTAAAGAAAAATTAGATAAAAAGAATAAGAGGACCGGAAGCCGAAGTTCTGATGCAGAACGGAAACACTAATAAAAAAATTGATAGTAAAAGTAGAAGGATTATAGAGAAATCTCTGTTTTAATTGGGTTTTTTTTTTTGTTTATCCGTGCGTTTTTAGTACATTAAGCATAATCCCTTCCATCAAAAATTTTGTTTGTGCGTGCGTTTTTAGTACATTAAGCATAATCCTTTCGATCAAAAGGTTTTGACTTATTCCGTTTCTACACTTGGTACCCGGCATGAAGCACTTCATAAGAATACCAAGTACAAAAGTTTTTTTTCTGCGTAAAAAAATGTTCTATTTAATAAAAGAGGTCAAGCGAATTACAAAGTTATATTAAATGAAAAGAGTTATATTGAACTACCAAGTACAAAAAGTTCAATCAAAGACAATCTAAGTACCTAACCCCAAAATAACGGTGAAAAGAAATTAGAGAAAGAGGTATTTGAGAGGGTCAGATTGCGGTTTTGGAAGCTAGCTGGTGTGTTTACTTTAAGCTTCAAAAGAAACTCGTGGGCTTATATGTATGTGAATAAAGGATACCTAGCTACCTCTAAACGAAATGGAAGAATTAAAATTTTATTAGCACCATTGACAAAAGAAGAGTAATTATTAAAAGAAAAATTATTATTTTTTCCCCATTTTAATAATCTAACAAGAATTTTGAATATTTTTTTTTTTGAAGAAACAAAATATGCAAATGTCGATTTTATATGGGCATTTTCAAATTTCTTAAAATTTTATTTCAAAAAGAAAAAAAAGAAAAATGGCTAGCATCAAGCAAGCGATATGGTGCACCATTTTTCTTGTGTATATAGCTATACTATAGGCAATAAATATTATCAATAAAAAATCCATGCACTATGGATCCTACTTATCATGTGGTTTTATAGGCGGAAACCTAATTCTAGTCAATTAGATTTTGGGTCCAATTCTCATAAAGTAGAAAGGTTAATCATCATTGTGGGACGTAAAAATCCACTATGTGATGTTTGTCAGAAAGAATAGGGATATGACGTTTCCCAGAGGGAATATGGATAATATGTGTTCCCTTCACTAGCTAAGCCAAATTTTGTGGCTACATTAGGCCGAGCACTATGAAAGATCAAATTTCGTGGTCATACCCATAATCTTGCTAAGGGAAATGTCTTTACAAACGCATCTCCTTAGTCGGAAAATAATACTCCATTCTTTTCAAAAAGAGTGCCTGTTTTGACTTTATTAAAATATTAAGGAGTCCATAATATTTTAATTGACTACCCTCCACTACTTACCTATTTTATTTTAATAAAAATACAAGCAATAAAAACTACCTAAAGTTGTTAGGAGGATTATAAATGCAAAATATTAAGGAGTCCTATCAATGACTGAAATGGCTCTGACGACTGCCTGGCGACTGAAAACCAGGTTACTTCTCCAGATTCACCATGATTTCTTCATCCTTTTCTTTTGTTTTTGTTTTTCAATCGTTTTTGAATCTGCTTAGGAACCCAAACTCGTTGTTTTTCTTTCCACTTCGTTTTTGTTTTCTGCATTTTCTCTTTTTAGGGTTTAAGTTTTTTTTAGGGTTTCTTTGTTTAATTTCTCTAGCTTACGGCATCATGCCTAGGACCACCAGAGATTCTTCGTTTCGTCACCAGCAGCTATCCTCTCCTTCCTCTCAGAATGCAGCGTCTCCGATTTCCCTCAGCGGTTCCCTTTCATCTTCTTCTTTTACAAAGGATGCTGTAAAAAAAGGAGGCTACTGCCAATGTCCATTACGAAATTTCGATAGATGTAATAATGGGGTGAATTGGAGGGGTTATGCTAAGGGTTCTTTCCTTTAACATCTACAGGACATGCATCTCTTCTCTGATGATAACAAGAACATTTGTAGAGATTTGATCTCTAATGTCTTACAAGTTTACCTTGCATTCGAGAAGGTTCTACTCCATTTACGCGTGTGGTTATGCGTCAGGTGCATGCGCTTACACGGCTGGAAGATGCCCTGTAAAGGTCAGGATGGAGCTGTCCATGGTGATTTTATTGCAGGCCTTGTCAACGGTTCTTCTACAGAATTCCTAATTCACGGGTTGGCAAAACCTGTTGGGTTCAGTGCTGGTTGTGGTAGTATTACTGTTGGTTTTGAAAGCCCTGTTAAGGTTAGGGATGATGGAAGTACTTCAGGGAGGGCTGAAAGCCGGGAAACCGAGCTTGTTTCACTTTCTCCGGAACTGCTCAATGCAGCCTTCCAAAGGCAGTTCACTACCGTCGCTTCTATTCCCCATAAATGTAGACTCAATTTCTCTAGAGTCTTGAAGGCCTGCCTTGACAAGGTATTGTTTAATCCAACTAGTATGTCTTCTTGGATACAACTTATTCTCCTACCTATTTGTACTCTGACCCTATACAGACCTAAGAGCTCGACTGAAAAAAGATTCAGCAATAGGAAACGACTTCAAGTCGCCACTATTAACCAGGCCTTAACTATTTGGAAGGAGGCTAATGGTTGCTCCATTTTGGTTAACAAGTTGTTGCAACTGCCTATTCAGAAGGGGGGTAAGAAGGTAGATAAGAAGAAACAAGCAGCGGCCAACATAATTGCATGCCAAAAGAAAATAAACTGTGGTCACTTTACAGCTGCGGTATGGGTACTTTCTTCGAATGAGATTGCTCCTCGTAATGAAAGCACTTCTTCTGAATTGCAATCGAAGCACCCGGATGCACCTCCACCTGCCATTCCTTGTGAATCCGTTGATGTTGATCATATTGTTGTGGATTCCCGGGCATTTCTTGGTGCGATCAAGAGCTTCCCAAAAGGCACATCGTGCGGCTGTGATGGGTTACGTGCACAACATTTAATCGACGCTTTGGGTGGGGCAGCAGCTGCAGTTATGGATGACTTAGTTTCTTCCATCACTGGGGTGGTCAATCTTTGGTTGGCAGGAAAATTCCCCAACGGTTTAGGCGAGTTCATAGCTAGTGCACCCCTAACACCGCTACTTAAACCCGATGGCGGGCTAAGGCCTATTGCAGTTGGCACGGTTTGGCGAAGATTAATATCTAAGGTGGCTGCTTTCTACGTCGGCTAGGACATGACATCTTATTTAGGGGACCATCAATTTGGTGTTGGAGTGCCAGCAGGGGGGAAAGCATTTTACATGCTGTAAATAACCTTTTGGAGTTGAAAAGGCACTCAGACAAGATGTGAATGTTTCTTATTGACTTCTCTAATGCATTCAATATGGTGTGGAGATCACATCTCCTCAAGGAGGTCCGGCTTCATTGTTCAGGTATTTCTCGCTGGGTAGAATTTTGTTACATAAGGCCTGCTAGACTCTATTATGACCAGTATATTTTGTCTTCTGCACTCGGTGTTCAACAAGGTGATTCTCTTGGTCCTCTGTTGTTTGCCTTGACTTTTCACTCTCTTGTGAAGTCTATTGCTTCCCGTTGGAAGCTTGATTTGCAAGCCTGGTATCTTGATGATGGTACGATTATTGGTGATACACTTGAAGTGGCCAAGGCTTTGAGTATAATAGAAACCGAAGAACCAAGTAGGGGTTTACATCTCAATATCAAGAAGACGGAGGTCTTTTGGCCTTCTATTGATCCCAGAAGCACTGCTGAAGGTGTATTCCCCCTCGATATTGGTAGATCTACCAATGGTGTTAAACTTTTGGGGGGACCAGTGAGTTTGGATCTTAATTTTATTAGTGATATGATGGTTAACAGGGTGAATAAGACTGTTCAACTTATGACTGCAATCAAAAAACTTAAAGACCCTCAAAGTGAGATGCTATTACTTCGCAATTGCACTGGTGTGTCTAGATTATATTTTGCAATGCGGACTACTAATCCAGCAGCCCTGCAACCTGCCACTGATCTTTTTGATGACCATTTACTTAAGTGTTTGAGACTATTAATCACTGGCCATTATGCGGGTTTTGGCCCTTTACGGCAGAGATTAGCTACCTTGCCTATCAAAGATGGTGGTCTTGGCATTTACACCATGACTGACACCCGTACCTACTGCTACCTTGCTTCTCAGAGTTAGACAGCTTCGGTGCAGAAGATAATTCTTGGTAATTTATTCTCAATGAACAAAGGTTCTGCTTATCAGTTGGCTCTTTAGAATTTTATCAAGGTATGTTGATTACCTACTTCTTATTGTGTCGATGATACTGCCCCTCCTTCCATGCACTCCCTGGCAGTCACTTATTTTGATGCAGTTAAGAAGCAAATCCCATACCAATTTTCTATGTCTGCAAGAGATTCCATTTTGTGGCAGTGTAACCGTGTCAAGCATGCTCAGGATTATTTATTAGCTGTCCCTATTAGTGGGCTTAATCAGTGCCTCGGGCCTAGACAGTTCAGAGCTGTGCTTTGCTATCGTCTTGGCATCCCACTGTTTGTTGAGAATGGCTTATGCACGAGTTGTAACAAATCTATGGACATCTTTGGGGACCACGCGCTTCATTGTGCTAAAGATGTTGGAAGTAAGTTTCGACATGACCTTGTTCGTGATGTTATAGCTGATATTTGTTACAAAGCTTGTGTGCCTGCGCGCAAGGAAGTCTCTCTTGCTATTCTGTCAGATGATGACAAGGACTTGAGGCCTGCTGATATTCTTGTTCTCAACTGGGAAAATAGTCAAGATGTTTGCATGGATGTCACAGGTGTCTCTCCCTTCACTGGTGACGGTATTCGCTGTTTTGTCCTAGGAAAAGCTATTTCTAATGCGGTTTCACGTAAACGTACTAAATATTTGGACAAGTGTGCTTCACTTGGATATGGTCTGGGTGTTATAGCTTTTTCTACTCTTGGGGAACTCGGTGAAGATACTTTGTGTTTTTTCAAGCGCCTGAAGAATTGTCTAGTTAGCAACGACGCTAGTAGTGGTTTTGGTAGTTTTATTTTTCATAGATTAATTAGGCATTGCTATTCAAAGAGGAGTTGAAGCCCAGCTTGTTGCTAGGCTACCAACCAAAAGCTTTGTATAAGTATATTTATTTATTTGAATATTTGCTCGTTTTCCATTAAAAAAAAAGGAAAATTAAAAAATATTTAATTTATGGAAAATAAACTATATAAGGAATTTAATTTTTGGAACCAATATTTTCTTAAAATGAATGAAGGATATATTTGTTTCCTTAATTATATAAATTTCTTCAATATTTTAGACCGGGTCCAGTTAAAAATGAATTTCTGAATATAAAAAACTTAAAGTTATATTAGAGAGTTCATTGGAAATGTATAACTATAAACAGAAGCTAGACAAATTTTGAAACCGATGAAAATAGAATATTAGAGGACGGTCTTTTTAAAAGAAGGAATTACCTCTTATCTTTGCGTGAGTTTCGGTACCAATAAAGTATAAAAGTTAACCTCGATGCAATATTCAGAGTGTTACTTTACAAAACTCAGTTTCCGTTAGGTATCCCTCGGTTAAGGAGCGACCCACATCAAGGAAACTCACTAGCCAAGGCTTGTCTAATCCCCAAAGCCAACGATAATCCATAATGCAGTTGAGTTTAGCTAGATTGTGAGGATACCCAAGCGAATTTATCTCCCGTATTGCTTGGCCTTGCTATAGTGCAGCAAATCCTAAGAAATAGACGTCAGCACAGTGCTTGGCCTAACACTTTATAATTTGTAAGAAGCTTCACGAAAAATAGTATTTGTAATAAAATAATTAACTGTATTGAATTGCAATAATAATAATATTTAGGTTATATTTTTCCTTATTTGGTTCATTCACAAGGACGTTCCTTTATATACCCTTATAAATACTAACGATATTCCCATGAGTTAGTTAAAATCTGATTAACATAAAAATATCGAAATTATCTGAAGTTTTTGATAGTGATACCCCTTTTGAAAAATTTGTTGTATTTTCGTATATAAAACCATAAAAAAATAAGTTTAAAGATTTGCATCCGAGATTATAGATCCATGGAAGAATTAGTGTTTGGTTAGGAACTTTTGAAACAACGATGCTTTTTTATATCTAAAATATATTTTCCATTCTCATCGGTTAATCACAATTCCATATATATCAAACAATTTCTCGTCAACAATCCCAACTCTTACAAAATCATTATTACCATAAAAAATTCAAAATCAAACCCGGAACTCAGAGACCCAATAGTAGTGGTTTAAGTAGTACTGTTAAATCATCTAGTGGTCCAATATTTCTTTTTCTTCCTTGATTCATCATGCTCCATCTCATCAACAACACAAAATGCGGCGCCCTTATCAACAACTTGCAGCTATTCTTGATCATGATCAAAGATTGCCATAGTGATTGTGTTTCTTCTTGCTTTTATGTGATTGATCAATTGTTGTTTGATCTTAACCTATTATAATTGATATGATCATCTTTAGCTTACATTTTTTTCTTCTTTCTATTATTTTACAAAGTTTTTTTTTGAGATTATTATTAGTCCCGCATTGTCTGGGTTATCTAAGATCCTGCGGTTTATAATAATCTATAGGGCCACGCCACTTATTGCCAATTGGTTTTGAGTTGGATGCCCATATTCTAACATGGTATCAGAGAAGCCTATTTGTGTCGAGTCGTTTGACCGCACCTTTACTCCGCGTCACTCGATTTATTGTCCATGTGTTAGACCCAACGAGGCTACACATAAGGGGGCGTGTTGAAATTATTAGTCCCACATTGTTTGGGTTATCTAAGATCCTGCGGTTTATAATCCCTTAGGGCCACTCCACTCATTTTCAATTGGTTTAGAGTTGGATGCCCATATTCTAATATGATATCAGAGCAGGATATTTGCGACCAGTCATTGACCGTGCCTTTACTCCGCGTCACCCGATTTATTCTTCACGTGTTAGACCCAAAGAGACTACACGTGAGGAGGCGTGTCGAGATTATTAGTCCCATACTGTCGGAGCAATCTATGATCATGCGCTTTATAAACCTTAGGGCCCCTTCACTAATTGCCAATTGGTTTTGAGTTGATTGTCCATATTCTAACATGGTATCAGAGCAAATTATTTGTGTCGAGTCATTTGACCGCACCTTTACTCCACGTCACCCGATTTATTGTCCACATGTTAGACCTAACGAGGATACACATGAGGGGGCGTGTTGAGATTATTTATTAGTCCCACATTATATGAGTTATCAAAGATCATACGGTTTATAACATGGACCATGTTAAAATATGGGCATCCAACTCAAAACCAATTGGAAATAAATGGAGTGGCCCTATAGATCATTATAAACAAATACTATCGTGGGAATTATATTCAAACAAACATAATCCGAAAATTACCATGAACTAGTATATTGCCCGGAACAAATTGATCATTCCAAATCTAAGCAACTTCGTTTTGAGAGTTCACTCTAAACCTCCACACTGAAGGCAAGCGCTAGAATGTTAGCCAGTTGTGCATCTAGGCTACTAATGTTCGTACTTCAAACCTAGTCTAGCTCAAGCAAACACCAATGAATTAGATAAAGTGCACAGATATATAAAATGAATATTGAGTCAGACTTTCCTTTAAATACAAACTAATATGCAAACTAACCTTAAAGGGGAGAAGCGGAGCTCAGCAATGATAATGTATTCAGTAATCCCGCTATTAATCTAGTTGCATAAACAACAAAAAATTGAAGGATAAACCCATAATTAGATTTTTTTTTTTTTTTTCTTTCTTTCTTCTCTTCTTTTTTTCTCTTACATTTTTGAATGTGAAAATGTATATAGTTTTATTAACCGTGTGAAGCATCACTTCCCCTTATTGTGCTATATCCGTGATTCTCGACCACAATCCACAGTGGCATACATAAGGAGTAGCATGTACTTGTCGTCATCGGCATAGTATGAGGTTCCAATGGTATAGTGTAATGAGGTCTGTATTCTGGTAGTAAATGTTATCGTCCATCTGAATTGAGTCAGCTGTTGGAACCTACCGAAAGTCATACATTTTATTTGCTTCATTTGCTTCCATCCTATACCATGATCCGATGGAATCTTTATTCCCTTACAAAACAGTATGAAGAGGCCTTGGAACCATTTTCAAGAGCTTCTCATCTACTGACAATTAAATGAGCATTTCCAGGGTGTGGAGTATTTTTTCCCCATGCTACACAAACCCAATGAACATATAAAAAGAAATCAATGCCCAAACATTAAACCCCAAAAGTATTTTCAATACTTCATAGAAACCAAACACGCACGATGTGTCTAGTTGAAAAAATAGTGAAACACTTATTGTCAACGACTTTCTCAAAGATTTAAAATATTAACGTTCAGTTTGTTTTCATTATAACTTTATAAGCTTAATTACCCCATAAAGTTGAACTTCTTTTAAGCTATACTAGTGAAACCGCAGGCGCGATGCGCCTGCCGCGTGCCTGCTGCTTGAACCTAAGATTGCGCATTGCTAACAATTCCATTAAATAATTTGTAAAACATAAATGCAGGCACAGGCGACACATATAAGCAGTTCTGAAAAAAAAAAAAAAATCTCATTTACTTGTTCCGCACTGATAAACATCAAGACCTAGGAATCGAACTTTTGATTCAATAACCTCTCAATTTAAAGTTTACATAAATTATTCTACGGCTTCAACAGAGACTGAATTGTTGACTGTCATCCGCTGTGGTATGAATCAACTGTCAAAGTCATTGGGTGGCGACACATGTGATCTGAGTTCGGAACTTATCAGCATAAAAAAATAATCAACTGTCAAAATCGAGCAAGGGTTGTTGACTGCCATCTGTTTTGGTATCAATCCACTGCCGAAGTCAAGATTGCTCGATGATTCTAAGGCTTTGACGAACACTCTCCATCGCTTAAATATCTGAAAGAATGAAAGAAATGTAAGGTAACAATTAGATGAATAGACAAATCATTTTATCCCCTGGCTAATCAAATCTTATGATCAGCTACTACTACACGATCATGCAGCCACTCCATAATCTACGCGAGCAACATTTAATAGAAAAAGACGCATTCAAGTTCTTAATAGCATCCAAAAGGGCAAGACAACAAATTGACCAAAAATAATTCATATAACGATTAATGGGGCGAAGAAGAGAAATGTCCACATACACTTCAGGGGTCAAGATCTTTTTTGTCCCATCAGCATCCTTCAATTGAGGTTTCCTTTTTGTAGTCCATCCAGTAAATTCTGTGGAATACATAAACGATGATCACTAAATTCAATCTCTAAAAGCTATTGTAACACGTATCTGTTTTTCACTTTTGATTTGTTCGACCTACACTTCCATTGTAATAAGTATCTATAAAAACTAGAACTGGCAAACAAGCTGAAACCCGCGGATTAACCCGTGCCCGGCCCATGAAAACCCGAACCTGGCTTGGATGAGTAATAAACAAGCCGGGTTCGGGTTAGAGAATTGGTGGCTTGTAAGTAAACGGGTTAACCCGTGCCCGGCCTGTAAACCCGCAGGTAAACCCGTAAACCCGTGTATAATACTTATTAATAAATTACATTTAATTTTCACCGTTGGATTATGTTACATACTTAATCCTATCCCTACATTAAAGATATAAAAACTCTAAAAACCCTAACAGACAGATATTTTCATTTCTTCTTTCTCTTTCTTTTCTTTTTTCTCCATCGTCTTCTTCTGCGGCTGCGGCTGCGCCTCCCTCTCAGTCCTCACTCACCGAGTTCTCTTCATTTTCATACTCCGGAGGGAAATCTGATTCTGAAAGATTTGAAAGAAATTGATATATCTGTAACTGTAAGCTCTTTTCTCTTTATCTATCACGTTGAATTTCTGTTTTAGTTTCTTATTCTAGTCTAGGGTTTGATTTTAGGTTTCTATTATACAATATTACCATGGTTCTCTGAACATGAATACAAATTGTTTGATGAAATGTCCATTTTTTCAGTTTGAACGAATTGATTTAGTGTTTGTTTTTTTGTTGGTTGGTTTGAACTTTATTATGGATTGTTAAGATGGGATTGATGGTTTATGGTGAATTAGGAGTTTAAGGATTTTAGTGGAGTTATTGGATAAAACCCTAGAAGGGAAAAGTATAATGATATTGTTGATTTTGTCCTAATGGTGTAATTATCTTGCCATTCCTATATGAAGTTTATGTTGCTTTTGGAAGGAATATATAGTTTTGATTTGGATGGATATTTTTATTAGCTCAAACTATGTGGTTTTAATTAGGGATTTGCTTATTTATGTGATTGTGTTTAGTGAAAGCAATTGTCTCAAAGCCAGTAGCCATGATTCCAATAAAATGTTAGGTTTTATTTTAATTAGGGCATGGCTACAGTTGGTTCTTTAAATTTTCATTCATCTCAAATGATTGTATGCTTTGTTTGGCACGACCTAGTGACTAATGTTACCTTGAAAGAACAAAGTGGGGGTTTATTTTGCGAAATTCCTTGCTTGCTGTTTCTTTGTTGAGTATCCAACTATCCATGACTGGGTTTTGGGTTGTTAAGACTTAAATTGTGTTTGTTAAATTCAACAATGGAGCATAAAATGTTGATGTACTACATGCTTCAGGCTAGTTTCATGTATTCAAGATAATAATGTGTATGGTGGATAACTGGATATCATCTTCTTGTGCTCTCCATTTGTGTGTGAATTGTGATAAACTGATAATGGTACTGTGAGTCTGTGACTGTCAATTGAATGGGATGCAATGCAAGTAAGTAATGACTAATTTTTGAGTATTTGACTTATTCTTTGTGGCTCCATCCAGGTTCTAGGATGTCAAGTGTACAAGAACATTATAACGATGTTATGAGTAATGATGGTGCAGATGATGATGTTGAAATGCTAGATTCTGTGAATGACTCTGCAACTTTTGGTTGTGCAGCTGCACCAGTTTCAGGTGAAAAAGAACATAAACTTAGATCTGATGTTTGGGAATATTTTGATCTCGTTAAATGTCAAGATGGAACAAAGAAGGGAGTGTGCAAGGCTTGTAAAAATGGATATAAATATGATATCCAGAGAGGTGGAACCTCATCTATGAAAAGGCATAAGTGCCTTAAGCGTGACTCTCAGGAAATAGGGCAGATGATGTTGGATGAAAAGAATGGCCAGCTGTCTTCCCGTGTACGCAAAATTGATCAGATGAAACTGCGAGATCTTTTTTCATCATTACTCATTGCAAGAAATGTCCCATTTTCTTTGGTGGAGTGGAAAGAATTTAGGGACATATGTGCTTATTTGAATGAGGATGCTAAACCAATATCAAAGATTACTGGGAAAGCCGATGTTGTCAAAAATCATAAAGCCCGGAAAGAAGGTATTCGAAACAGATTGAAACTTGCTCCAGGTACGATTCAGTTTAGAATTTAAAATCCTGCTGACCCACACCATATGTTTTGTTTTATACTTTTATATATGAGTAATTGATTATGATAAGATGTGCTGATGTGTATGACTTATCCTTACAGGTAGGATGTGTCTAACATCATACATGTGGACTTCTGTTACGACTACAGGGTACATAAGCTTAACTGTGCACTTTCTTGATCAAAATTGGGAGTTGAAGAAGTATCTTCGGAACTTTTGTGAACTTCCACCACCTCATACAGGTGAAGCACTTACTTGAGTCTTGAGATCTTTTATTTTATTTGCATGTGATATTTTACTTAAGTCTGGATTCTGCTCAAAAAGCTTAGATAGGTCTAGTTCTGCTCATAATATGGTAATTTAAGGCCCATAGAGTTTAGTAATTCATAAATATAACAACCCGGGTTCTGTTGAGAAAGCTCGATACTGATTCATTCAGTTCTATTTGGCATTTTTCATTACTACTCAGTTGCTAGTGTTGTAGGAAGGCTGATCAGTGCCTTACCTAGAGCTAGTAGTGGTGAATATAGTACTACTCAGTTGCTAGTGTTCTGTTTTTTTCTTTTATAAAAACTCTTGGAGATAATTTACTGATGGGGTTGTTGTTGTTGTAGACTCTATTAAAGCTTATGATTTTCATTGTTGAAGTATGGTGAAGTACTTAATTGGGAGTTTAACTTTTCCCCTTTCCACTACCTCATACAGGTGAACACCTTTCTGACAAGCTATTTGCAATGATAGATGATTGGGGAATTGAAGACAAAGTATCCAACATCACCTTGGATAATGCTGCAAATAATGGAGCTTGTGCTAGAATTATGCAGAGTAGACTTGTTGCAAAGAAGATCCTGTTTAACAACGGAAAATACTTTCATGTGCGTTGTTGTGCTCACATCTTAGCTCTTATTGTAAAAGATGGACTTGTGAAGATTGATCCAGATGTACTTAAGATAAGAAAGTCAGTGAAGGCCCTTAAGAAGTCCCAAGTAAGAAAGCAAAAGTTCTTGGACATTGTTAATACTTTAGGAATGTTTGCAATAAGAAGAGGTATTCATCAAGACAAAACAAGGTGGGTTTCCACTTTTCTTTTGTTATACTTATACAGTTAGAGAATTGTATTATTGTTTATAATATTACTCACTGAAACTGAATGTTTGTTTTATACAGGTGGAATTCAACTTATCTTATGTTAGATAGTTGTCTTGTTTATAAAAGTGTTTTCGCTCATTTGAAGGAGGTGGATCCAGACTATAAAGATTGTCCAACTGATGAAGAATGGGAGCAAATTGAAGTAGTCACAATGTTTCTCAAGACGTTTTATGATCTCACAACTTTATTTTCCGGTTGTAAGTATCCTACTTCCAATCTTTATTTTGAAGGAGTTTGTCAAGTTCAGGTGTTATTAAAAAAAGAAAGCACAAATGAAATTGAATACATTCGGGACATGGTAAAGGAGATGCAATTTTTTTTTGACAGTTACTGGGAGAACTTGAGTCCTATATTGGCTATGGCACTTGTGTTAGATCCTAGATTGAAAATGAAGTATCTAAACTTTGCTTACTCAAAGTTGTATACTGATGTAAGACAATTAGAAAGTAAAGTTGATGATGTGCGTGAAGATATGAAAAAAATTTATAATGAGTATTACACATTGTCAAATTCAAGAGTTTCTGGCACTGGAACTCAGAATATGGGTATTCAAATTGGTGGGAATTCTGCCCATCAAGGAAGTGAGTGGCTCCAGGTAATTTTAAAGCTTACTTATGAAGTACATGTGGTCTTGTATTATTTTCTGTTTTAACCAAATGCGTTTCTGAAGTTGTTTTGTATCTTCTCATAGAAGATAACTAGTACCTTGCACTCACTTCTTGCTTGTTTCATGCAGGAATATGCTACAACACAGGAAAGTGGTGGTGATCTGCAATCTGACTTGTCAGAGTTGGATCACTATCTTACCGAGAAATATGGATGTTCTTTAGATAAACCATTTGATATCCTAATGTATTGGAAGGCCCAGGAACATCGATTTCCAGTACTTTCAAGAATGGCGGGGGATATTTTGTCAATTCCTATTTCAACCGTCGCTTCGGAATCTGGATTTTGCATTGGTGGAAGGGTAATTGATCGATTTCGCAGTTCCTTATTACCTGAAAATGCTGAGGCGGTGATAACAACTCGTGATTGGGTTCATGGAATTGGTAAGTGTGCCTAAGTGGTGCATAAGTCAGTAATTTTTCATTTAGGTGAATGTCTAAATTTCATATATAACTTTGATTGTTTTTATCCATGTATGAAAAGAAGATTTGGATGAGGACAATGAAATTATTGGAAAAGATGTATTAGGATTTGAACTTGGTGCAGTGGAGGATGGGGCAGTGGAGGATGGGGAAGGAAGTTCTTATGCGTCTAATTAGAATGCGTACTTCTTCAATATAAAGCGGGGTAATTATGCAAATTCCATGTTTTTGACTTGATTTGTTTTTTTTGTTTGATTTATTTTTGCTTGAAATTACAGATTCATATTGAATAGTTGGAGCAACTCAATTCAAATATAGACATGGAAAATGAGAATGTTTTTTTGGACAGACAGTTACTTATCAAAGTGTCTCCAAATTTTGTATAGAAAAGAGATTGGAGATGTTTTCTGGACAGTTGTCACTTTTTTTGATTAACCACAATATATATTTTGTGCAGGAAGTGGTTATTAATATCTTTATTGTTGGACACAAAGTCACAAAGTACAAACAATGGTATTACTACGGTCTTGAAGGGTATTTTTATTTGTTAAAGATATCATGAACTGATGAAGTATTAAACTACTAATGATTAGTATACTGTGTAAGTGTAACTGTGTTCCTTTTATGGTGCAAATGCAAAACTAGTGTCAAGTTTTGCAATTTTCTTGATCCTTCCATTAAGTTTTTAAATTTTGGTGTGACACTGTGACTGTTGAATTTGTTGATTGAATTGAATCGAAATATCAAATGAATTAGATGAATGTTAGGTTGCAGAGAATGAGCTTTAGATGGCCTGAATGTGGCCGAAATAGACCAGAAATCAGAGGAAACTCTGTCAAATCGGTTTCTGGCGAGTTGACTAACCAGAAACGGGCTAACCCGTTAACCCGTAAGTTTTACCCGTTATGGGCACGGGTTGAAGAAATGACCACCCGTGAAGAATATCAACCCGCAGGTTTTGGCTCGTATTAACCCGAACCCGTGTAACCCGTAACAAGTCATCCCCGCCCCGCCCGTTTGCCAGCTCTAATAAAAACCATATTTCATAAAATTCTAAAATGGTAGTTACCTTCAAACTAATTTCTATTTCAACTTAACATTTGGGCAGGGTGGGACTTGCAAGATAATCTGGCAACCTGCAAAATGATATAAAAGTATCAATTTAAAGTGGATACTTGTAGGCAGCAAGTAGGTTATTCAACTGCAAAATAAAAAAATTACCTGTTGGTTTGCACGTTCATAAACACCATTTTTTCAGCGAAGATCACCTCATTCTGTTGTAGTATTTAACTTCCTTCAACCACACGTGAGGCCCATCATGGGTTCACGTAACTTAATTATACCAACTGATTTACTAACCCATATCCTATAGTTTAATGTATCCCTTTTGGGTTTCAATCTCTGCTCAACTAAGCTAAATATCAAGTCAATAATACAACATGGTATAAAACTTGTATGCAGAGTAAAAATATCAAATTCAAGTAATTCGGCATGCCGAAATTCTGCAACCAAACATTTTTATGCATTTATACGAAGAGTTGTGGCTAGAGTGCACAATACGTAGAAAGAGTGAAAGCCATTTCGATAACCTACTATGAAGTTCTCAAATAAGAATGTCATTAAACCCTCACCTGAACTTCTCAACCCTATGCAAATTCCATCACCACCTACTCGCTTCAATAGCTATAAAGCCCAACTGAAAATGATATCAGTCGTTAATCAAAGTAAGATTGCAACCAAAGGAAAACTGAGCATTACTTTCTATTAGGAATTCAAACAAACAAATTATAAGTATGGATAAATAATAATTAAACATAATCCCCTAACTAAAAATTAGTAAGTTTCTTGGTTTCAACTGAAATTCAACTCACACCCAAAATCAGTCTTCAACTGATAACCAAAATACAGATTTGATAAAAAAAAAATAGTATTAAGAAGTACAAAGAATCAAAAATACCTGTAATCATAATATCAAACATCAAAAATACATCATGGCGGTGTTGATGGTGGTGGTGGACAACTCACTTAGGAGAGGAGAAGGGCGGTGGTGGTGATTCAATTTGAATGAGTAGGGTGGTAGTGGTGATTCAACAGTAACCGAAGCAGGTGGAAGAGGATGGTGGCGGCGATTTAATTAGTTTCATAAAAACCTAAATCACAAAAATTAAAACCCCCAATTTCAAAAATTAAAACCTCCAATCTCAATCGAACAAAATTAAAACCCCAGGTTGGAACTGAGGCAGCAATTTGTGTCTCAAACAAATTCGATGTGGAGTGCTTGATTCAATCGATTCTGTTCGATTAAGATTCCAAGAGGGAGAAAGAGAATGAGGAAGAGAATATAAGAGAGAACGAATTTTGTCACTGCCCTTTGTTTTGTTGGAATTTACGGGAGTAAAACCAAGGACCTGGATTTTAAGTTAGGGTAGCGTTGTAATTTCGGTGGCTTCACCAAAATATGGGTCGGACGGAAAATCCCCATTTTCTTTATTATAGTATAAGATAGTATAAGATAAGATGTTCAAGGATAAGAACATCCTGAGAACCATATAAATAAATATTGGTACAGTAATGTAAACTTAGTATTTTTAGGGGCCACCTTTTTAAGGGGTGTCTTATAAATAGCAAATTGTCTATCTTCTTATTCACCTTTATATTAAATCTAAACCTATATCCTTTATTTTTATAATCATCATTTTAATTTTAATTGAAAACAAAGATCGTCGATCAAACAAATGTTATGATTGATTGTTTAAAATTAAAACCCGAAATTCATTAACCTTAAAGTTGAAACTTATAACATCAAAAAAAAAAGGAGTTAAATAAACAAAACGAATATACGATAGTAGTTGTGATTCAAAATTAGGATTTGATTACTCGAAATCAAAAATTTGATCCGAAAATTTTCATGGATTTATAGTAGCAGAAACATAATCGGTAGATAACAATCTATTTTACCTACCGATTATGATTGATGTTCTTGGATTTACAGTAGCAGAAACGGTAGATAATAATATACTTTACGTACCGATTATGGTTGATGTTCTTCAACCATAATCGGTAGGTAAATTGATCGTTATCTACCGATTATTCTTGATTCAAAAAATTCAATTTCTCTGTACTAAAAGTTACGCACAATCGGTAGATAATGAACACCAATAACTACCGATTGTGAAAGTAGAAAATTTCGAAATTTTATTAAGTTTTGAAATTTTGAATTTAGGGCCATGAACAAAATCGGTAGATAATAAGCATCACTTATTAACAAAATTTACTACCGATTATGGTAGTACCAAAATTCGAAAATTGAGTATATTCGGAGGTTAAAGTAACACACTTTACTACCGATTATGGTAGTACCAAAGTTCAAAAAAATTAGGATTTTGGCAAAATCACATTTTGGGGCCAATATACATTCGGAAGTTGAATTTACTACCGATTATGGTAGCACTAAAATTCGAAAATTGAGTATATTCAGAGGTTAAAGTAACACACTTTACTACCGATTATGGTAGTACCAAAGTTCGAAAATTTTAGAATTTTGGCAAAATCTCATTTTGGGGCCAATATACATTCGGAAGTTAAATTTACTACCGATTATGGTAGTACCAAAATTCGAAAATTGAGTATATTCGGATTTTAAAGTAACACACTTTACTACCGATTGTAGTATTAACTACCGATTATGGAAGGACAATTTTTGCTATTACGAAATACGCGAGATAAGGGCTATCTTTAATTTAGGTTTGGGTGACCCTATTTTGTCTTATTGTTGGCCCCTAATTCCTTTTGGGTGGCCCCTAAAAATGCGAGGAATGTAAACCAACAATTACGAAAAAGGTCTAAAAATGAGTTAGGCTACAATTTGCAGAAGTCTGACCTCATCAAGCTTTTACTATAACAGATCTTGAGGTGAATTTTCGGTGTTCATCTAATGTTGGTGAGATCTTCTCGCGCGGATGAAAACTACATCAAGGAAGAGAAGTTTAAAATCATCTCATAAGACCCGTGTTTTACAAAACCAAAACCATATCATACTAATATTTTGTGTGCTACTTTAAAGATGTCCGAAAGCAAATAGAATCTGTTTATGCGAGACTCAACAGAGCAAGGCTGTCGAAATGCCCAATGCAATACTATGTAATCGAACTTAATTTACTTTAAGTGAGTCTCTCTGTTCTTCCTAAACCCTATTTTGATCTCCATTTTATGGAACAAAAACAAAACTCAAGAACTACCATAAAATTCAACAAATTAGAGAACAACCTAAACAAAAATGGGAAAATTCCAGTAAATTATCATACGATTCAAGCACCAAAAAATAAAAACTTCATAGTAACATAAAACAAATGGGAAAAAATCAACTTGAACTAAACTAAAAATTTACTTGGAATGAGATCCATTTTGAAATTTATCTTGTGCAAAAATTGAAAATTAGGATTTAGCATATTCAATCACATGAAAATATAAAAGAGGACACTTACCTTATTCATGGATCAAGACACTTATCACTAACTCATTGTAGCCATAGTGAGAATTGAGAGCATTCGAAGCCATTTAATCCGCATCAATACATTCTTGTAGTTCTGGCCTTTTCCGCTATAGACACTTATCAGCTGCAAGCTTCCGTTGGAAGCAACAGTAACTCCTTGTGTTTCCTTTATTTATACGTTCTATTCTTAAGAAGCTTTAGTATGAGTATACACACTTTTACGTGACATCGGTGATGTTAAAAGATAAATTAGGCGTTATACACCAAACATTCTAGAGTTGTTCTACTGTTAATGCAACATCACGTGCTTCCATGGCCAAATCATGTCCGTCCCTATGTCAAATAATAATATAAGAACTAATCACCAACCACAAAAATTTCATGAGTGCACAAATCAATATGAATACATGTTATCCATGTGAATTCGTGGGACAATCCAATTGCTAAGTAAAATGTAGAAACTATCTTAGACTTTGTTCTCCTTCAAATTTTACTGTAAGTTCTCTCCAAATTGGAGAAAGAACAATTAGCAAACATCCATTACTCGTAGCATATACTGTAATTTATAAAATCTCTATATGTGTCATATTATAGACAATAGACAACCGTTTTTGTAAGCCAATTAACTTCTTAATCCAACTATGGAAGACAATTCAAAGAAGAGAGTTTATAAAGTGGGATATATTGGGATCTAGAATTTAGGAGGTTTACCGGATTCGTTTATAAGTTTAAATTTTATCTAACCAAATGCCTGAAAGCTTTCCCCAGTTTTTCATTTTGCATAAGTGATTTCACCTGAAACATGTGAAGGATGGAAGCAGTCCAAGTTAAAGGTTTATACCACAATACCAAAGACATTTTAAATATGCTCATTCTAACCTTTTGAAGTCGAAAATAAACTTCTGAAACTGTATCCAAGCCATGCATAAACATCTTCTTCAGGATTTGGATTCTTTCATTATTGCATTACTACTCTGCAATCAGCATTCCATTTTGGACTTATCGTCTTGGTGTTGTGACAGGACTTCTAAATAATGAAATTGATCATATTCTGTTGATATGTCCAGAAGAAAATAAACAAAGGAATAAAGGAGTAGCAGTGATTAAAAGCGTTCATATTCTTAATTGTAAAATGCTCAACCTCTACACACTTCAATAGTTCATCTTCACTTGAACTTCCATTAGAACCTAAGTCCAATGCTATTTGATCTTCAAAACAACACTGAAAAACACAAATTAAAATAACGATCAATGATCATTAACAAACTATACCGTTTGTCAATGGAGATTACTCATCGATTATGAAGCATAAAATTTTACCTAGAGTAAAACCTAGGATATCCTGAATAGCTTCTACTTCAATCTCAAATAATTCCAAAAACAACCACGAATAGCTCCAATAACGAATAGCTCAATCTTTGTTCCGTTATCAGTAGTACCTTCAAGAAACAATATAAAAATATCAGACTCAAGAAAAATCCCAAAAACCCCTATTTCTTATAATTACATTTTAATTAAAACAAATATTTATTTGTTTACCTATCAGGGATCCATAGCGTCAGAAGCAGATGGTGGTGAAACAGGAGTTGGTGGTTGCGAAGGAGGTGGAAGAGAAGATGAAGAAGTTAGGGTTTTGTGTAAAAAGAGGTTTTGTATCTTGAAAGTGATTTAGTACTCATTACCTACCCATTATATTGTGCAAACTCAGTTACCATTCATGAATATATATCACGGTTCAGTTTATAAGAACATGATCTAAAAGGTCACAAAGATTACTTTGAAAATCAAACAAAATAAACAAAAATAATTCAAAAGAGCAAGGTAGGAAAACTGGAACCTCTGTGACGAACTTTCATTCTCTATCATGTTTTATCACCCGCGGCATTAAAAAGACCACAAACTAATAATGTAGCAAAAAGATCAGAGAGCGAGGAAGAGGATATAGAGGGCGGTGGAAGAGAAACTCAGAAGTTAGGGTTTGGAAAAAAGGGTTTGAAGCCCGCGAATATTATTGTATGTGTGTTTGCTCACCATTTCGAGTGCGGCAAAAAAAAAACACCGAAAATATTTCAAAACCCTCAATTTCTATTGGTAGGGGGTCAGGAGCTCTAGAATTCAAGCTTTTGGCCTAACTTTCATTCTGGAACCAGTATTTTGACCTCAAATTATATATACAAAATTTATCTCGTGAAACAAATTAGTTATTGAATTTTTTAACTTTCCTTAATTAAATTTTTTTTTTGATTTGTTACTTCTTTTATTTTGTAGCTGAGATTTTGGGTTTATTACCATTAAATCACCGTCATATTTTTATTCGGCGAATTACTTAACAACAAAAAGAAACAAAGGGAAAAAAATATTTTCTCAAATAATTTCTTTTGCACTGCATCTTAGGTTTCTGCAATCCCCTCAAGAAGGGTCCGGCGATCTCCGGCGACTAAAAGCTGGAGACCGACTCTTTCCCATTTCTACTGCATTCCATCTTAGCTTTTTGCATTGTTTTGTTTTTCTCTGCATCTTGTTTTCTCTACATATGTTTTTCGCGCATCTTTTCATTAGGGTTTTTCCATGGGTTCTCTTGTTTTCTTCTTTTTTTCGCATTCTTTTCTCACTAGTACAAACCTTCACATAGGCCACGTTTTTTGGTTTATAGCCTAGCCACGTTTCGGATTATTTGTGTGCCTATTCGTCATAGGTATAACTATAGCCACGTTTTGTGTTACCCTGTAGCCATAGTGCACCATTTTGGTCATGAGTTTAAACGCAAACCCTTCAACTGTAGCCAAAAACACCTTTTGGTCATGGGTTTAAGTCTAAACCCATCACCTGTAACCATAGGTGAGAATATGGCCACATTAAGCAATTATGTACGTGGCAAGTTTACAGGTTGGCTTTAGACACGCCTATTAACTCGTGACGGAAAGTAATCTGATTAAGCCACTTTGATTTGTTTATGTGTCCAAAGGGTTGGGTTCATTAGACATACCTTGTGACCGAGATAGCCATCCGCCGTGTTTGGGTTTTGTTGAATCTCGACTAGGATCAGGTGTATAAGTCCAGCTAAAAATTGTCAAGGACTTCAATGATCAGAAAACCGTGACACCAGCTTTTCATGTAACAACTGTATTCGAATGGTACTCCCAGAGTAGGCACTTCTGTAACATGCCCAAGTTATATTGGAGGATACTACTCACTTGATTCTCTTAGCTGATCTCACCCACAACCAAGAGTTGCTACGACCCAAAGTCGAAGACTTGATAAACAAATCCGTCTCACACAGAAAAGTCTATAAATTGAATAAATCTGTCTCCCACAGAAATACCCAAGAGTTTTTGTTCCGTCTTTTGATAAATCAAGGTGAACAAAAACCAATTGATAATCCTGACTTATATTCCCGAAGAACAGCCTAGTATTATCAATCACCTAACAATAATCTAAATCGTATGATGGCGAAACTAGATATTGTGGAATCACAAACGATGAGACGAAGATGTTTTTGATTACTTTTTATCTTGCCTATCGGAGATTAAATCTCGAGAAAATCTTAGAGAAGATAGTACTCAAACGATAGAATCGGGCAAGATCAGAAAACGCAACTATAAAGAAAATAGTTGGGTCTGGCTTCAAAATTCCAATGAAGTCTTTCAAGTCGTTAACCTACAGGGTCTCGATAGAAACCTAAGGTTAGAAGAGAACCGACTCTATTTTATGCAACTAGTAACATACAGGAGGTGTGGGGATTAGGTTTCCCAGTTGCTAGAGTTCTCCTTTATATATTTTTCAAATCAGGGTTTGCAACCCAAGTTACCTTGGTAACAAAGCATTCAATATTCACCGTTAGATGAAAAACCTGATTCAACCAAGCTAATATCTTTCAACCGTTAGATCGAACTTAACTTTTTACACACAAATGAAATGTACCCTCATTTAGGTTTATGTAACCGTACCCAAACGTGTACACAATGTTGGCTCACAAATGGTTAACCGAGGTTAGCCATATGATTAATATCATATCAACCTTATTCATCTTAACCATAACTAGTTAAAATGACTCAAATGAAACTAGTTAAAGAGTCGTTCAATTGCTATATTCTCATAGAAGTATACAAGAACACAATTGAAGCAAAATCAATTTGATTCACTCGAATCAGTTCATGAACATTATAGCCACGGTTTGCAAAGATTGCATTCCTTAATTTATAAATGTTTAAGATCATGTACAACCGATTTTAGAAAGTAACCAACTCAAGTATGCAAACGGGTACGCATACTTAAGTAGCCGGACCGAGTTTGGGTTACGCCAGTACGCGTACGGGTGCGCATACCAATTCACACTTCCAAACTCCAGCAGAAATTCACGGACGTGAGACTTCCGCCAGTATGCGTACTGGTACGCATACTTGCCCAGACATCCAACAACCTCCAATACGCGTATGGGTACGCATACTTCAGGTTCCCGGTTTTGGACTTACACACAAATGTGATAACACACTATGTTTATATCCAAACATGGTTACATGATTCTAAGCTCTTTATTTCAATCATTTAAACTTTCTTAGAGGATGACAATAGCCGTTTTCACACACTATTAGCATCAAAGTAATTTTTAAGATATTGAAATAATCATAACGAAACATTCCAAGTCCACACCAAATGATTGTATCACACAAACCATGTAAGATGTTACTCGGCAATTTTCACATGGTCATATTCTGACATTCGTCAAGAATATAAGATGAACTTAGTCGAAGCGAAAGCTTGCCAACACATATTTCGATAAATATGTAAGCAAGAAAAACTCAGATCGAAATCTCAAATGTGTATATAGAAAACTATATCGTAATACGACTTATGTCTCAATATAAGAGATAGAGTAGAAATAGACTTTTCCAAGTGATAGATGAGTTTCAGTCTCCACATACCTTTTATCGATGAAGTTCCACAAGCTCCCCTTAGTAGTTCTTCGTCTTCAAATGATGAACGCCGTGAAGTCTAATGCTCAACTACACAATCTATGTCCTAGTCCGAGAATCTATAAATAGGCTAGAAATCAAGACTTATAGTTTTGATCACTAACATTGACAAACATGCTTGAGATAGCAACGCATGCGAGTTCGACCGAGCAGTGCTCTAACAATCTCCCCCTTTGTCAATTTTAGTGACAAAACTATCAATACATATGGATTACAAAATAAATAAAATTTGTAGCTTCTCATCAAAATTCTTGATCTCCTTGGCATCTTCAACACGACTCGAAAACATCGTCACTTCCAAGTACTCCATGATTCTAAACGTGTTCAACTCAACATCATAGTTGTTGAAGATCTGTAGCGATAACAATGAGAAAACAAAAGCTCTCGATCATTGTTATACAGTGTCATAGTATTATTACACAACATCAAAGTTCAATTGTATCACAACTTTGATAACAATACTATGGTGATATGTATCACTCCCCCTTAGTCAATACTTCATCTCGACATGAAAACCACTCCCCCTTACATAATGATCTGTAAACCATATGTATTTGTAGTATGAAACTACACATTAATTCTCCCCCTTTTTGTCAATATAAATTAGAAAAGGTATAAAAACTAGTGGGATCCTCATGAAATTTTCATAGAGATACTTCATGACCAAAAGAGAATAACATACCAACTTGTTTTGATGCCATCAAATAGCCGAAACTAAATGCATTCATCAAGGAGTTTATAAAGATACAAGATAACCCCTATAATATTCCACAGCCGCACTCCCCACAAAGATTTGGCGATTAAGCACAAGTTCAAAAAAAACTCTCCCCCATAAAATGTCATTCCCGAAAGAACAACAGAGGCGACCTTGCTTTTACAGGAAAAGAAGGATTTCTTTTGACATAAGAATACTTAACAGAAACACATCTACTAGAAACAAATGCAAACAAGAATCAACACTACTCTAGGAATTCCAAACTCAATTGCCCAATAGATCGAGATAAGAGCAGGGGAAATAGTTATAGAAGACTAATGAACCAGAAAAACACCAATAGACTGTCGTAAGTATTGAAATGTGGCAGTGTCTAATGGTTTGGTGAGAATATCAGCCAATTGTTGTTCGGAAGGAACAAATTCCATAAAAATGACACCATTTTCATAAAGATCTCGAATAAAATGGTACCTTATGTCTATGTGCTTAGTTCTTGAGTGCTCAACAGGATTCTCAATGATACGAAACGCACTTGAGTTATCACAAAAGATTTTCATTATTCCAGAGTCAATACCATAATCCGCAAGAATTTGTTTCATCCATAGAAGCTGAGTACAACATGAACCTGCAACAATATATTCTGCTTCACATGTAGAGAGAGATTGTGAAAAAAAATTCTTGCTATGCCAAGCTACAAGATTCAATCCTACATAGTAGAAACCCCCTGATGTACTCTTTCTGTCTTCCACACACCCTGCCCAATCAGCATCTGAATAGGCAGTAAGGTCAGTGTTAGTATCAAAAGTATAGGAAATACCATACCAGACAGTGTGATTAATGTAGCGTATGATCCTCTTTGCAGCTACAAGATGAGACTCCTTTGGATTCGCCTGAAACCTAGCACAACAACCAACACTAAAAGCAATATCAGGTCTCGTGACAGTGATATATAAAAGACTTCCAATGATAGATCGATAAAGTTTTTGATCCATATTTACATCTTTCTCATCTCGATGTAGTTTACCAGTGGTGGGCATAGGAGTCAGTTTTGGAGAGGACTTATCAAGGTCGAATCTTGAAACAAGATCTTTGGCATATTCCTCTTGAGATAAGTAAATCCCATCCTTGTGTTGTTGAATTTGTAACCCCAAAAAGAATTTTAATTCACCAACATTGCTCATTTCAAACTCCTTACCAAGAGAGACTTGGAAATCTTTTGCAAGTTTCTCCGATGTTGATCCATAGATGGTATCATCTACATAAACTTGAGAAATCACAACATCTTTCCCACTCCATTTGGTAAACAATGTTTTATCAGCTCCACCTCTCGAAAAACCTTTTCTAAGAAGGGATGTAGTTAGTTTTTCGAACCAGGCACGAGATGCTTGTTTTAACTTATATAATGCCTTGTTGAGCTTAAGGACATGATCAGGAAAATCAGGGTTTTCAAATCCCTTAGGTTGAGCGACATAGACTTCTTCTTTTAAGTTTCCGTTTAGAAAAGCGGATTTGATGTCCATTTGGAACAGCTTAACCTTTAGAAAACAAGCATGAGTTAATAACAATCGAATGGACTCAAGGCGTGCCACAGGAGCAAAGGTTTCGTCAAAATCGATTCCTTCAATTTGTTAATATCCTTGAGCGACAAGTCTAGCTTTGTTTCTGACAATGGTCCGGAACTCATCAGACTTGTTCTTGAATATCCATTTGGTACCAACAATATTGATATTGGGGGGACAAGGTATGAGTTTCCATACATCTTGTCTTTGAAACTGATTTAACTCTTCATGCATTGCATTCACCCAACGGGGATCACTAAGAGATTCATCAATGTTCCTTGGTTCTACTTGCGATAGATAACAACCAAAATTGCAAATATTTTGAAGTTGTCCTCTCGTCTTAGCAGTAGAATATCTACCTCCAATGCTATTGTTTGTATCATGATTCCTTTGAACCCAAAGGTGTTGTGGAGGGACACGTTCTTGTTCAACAGGAATAGCCTGACTAGAGCTTTTCTCCTCATCACTAGAGACATCAGGATCAGCAACCGTTGGAACAACTTCTTCTGATTCTGAAGTTTCTTTGATTTTCTCAATTGTCTCGGCTGGAGGCAATTCAGCAGGAGAGTCATCATGAAGAAAATTACTTAGATCATCAATGATAACATTTGCAGATTCCATCATGACTTGGGTTCTGAGATTAAAGACTCGAAAACCACGACTGTCAGATACATAACCAAGAAAAATACCTTCATCGCTTTTCGAATCGAATTTCCCTTTCTGTTCACGGTCCTTTAGAATGTAGCACTTACTACCAAACACTCTAAGATAGTGTAAGTTGGGTTTCTTACCGTACCACAACTCATAGGGCGTGTTTAAGGTCTTTGACCGTAAATAAACACGATTGATCAAGTAGCAAGCCGTAAAGACAGCTTCACCCAAAAACCTTAACGGTATATTTTTGTTATGGAGCATTACCCTTGCCATTTCCTGAATGTTTCTATTCTTCCTTTCTGCCACACCATTTGCTTGTGGGGTAATAGGTGGTGAGTATTGTTGAATAATTCTCAGAGAGTCACAATATTCAAATACTTTGATGTCTTTGAATTCAGTGCCACGATCGCTTCTAATTTTATTTAGTTTGCGACCCTGTTCATTCTGGATTCTATTAACAATAATCTTTAACTCACTGAGAGTTTCATTCTTGTGAGCCAAAAATGCCACCCAGGTGAATCTGGTGTAATCATCTACCGTAACCAAAGCATACTTCTTTCCAGCCACTGTAGATTGTTGAATTGGGCCGAAGAGATCCATATGAATTAAATCAAGTGAAGCTTCGGTGAGAATATCTCGAGACGATTTGTGTGGAACTTTCGTTTGTTTACCCTTTTGACAGGCACCCCATACACCCTCAACCTTAGCATTGATTTTGGGAACGCCTCTAACAAGTTCTTTGTTAATGATCTTAGTTAGAAGGCGATAATTGATGTGACCAAAACGCTCATGCCAAAGATGTGTAGATTGCACCTTAGTCAAATTGCAACAATTACTGAACTGAGTATCTAGAAGATAACAGTTATTTTTGCCACGTGATCCTTGAAAAATCACTTTTCCAGATCTATCGACAATGTCACATCCTTTATCATTGAAGACAACCTTATGGCCTTTGTCACAGATTTGACTAACAGAAAGGAGATTAGCAGTCATACCTTTAACGTATACGACATCATGTATTTCAGGAACGCCAGGTAATTTGATCGTCCCCTTCTTGCTTATGTAGCAGCAGCTTCCATTTCCAAAAGTTACTGGTCCACCATAAAAATCGCTTGAGTTGATAAACCAAGAGAGATCTCCAGTCATATGCCTGCTACATCCACTATCAAGGAACCATTGAAAAGGTGATGTTGACTTTAGAGCAAAATCTCCCATACTAGCACTACTAACCACATTCGGTTTTCTTGTTAGTATTAAATGTATTTTAAGAGAAGACAAAAGTTGTACAACTTTCTTATGAAGATCACCCGCAACTTTTAATCTTTTCTTGAAAGGAAAACAAACATGTTGAAAGTGATCATGAGAACCACAAAACAAGCACGTTCCAATATCCTTAACCTTGTTCGAAGAGTTCTGAGCACTATCAGGTTCCATAAAGGCTAGACCTCACTTATCACTTGACTTACGGCAATTCTTCAAAGAAGAATTAGAGGAGTTATTTAAAACCATTGAAGATGACTTTACATTCGTCAGGAATATAAGATGAACTTGGTCGAAGCGAAAGCTTGCCAACACATATTTAGAGAAATATGTAAGCGAAATAAACTCAGCTGAAATATCAAATGTGTATATAGAAAGCTATATTGTAATACGACTTATGTCTCAATATAAGAGATAGAGTAGAAATAGACTTTTCCAAGTGATAGATGAGTTTCAGTCTCTACATACCTTTTATCGATGAAGTTCCACAAGCTCCCCTTAGTAATTCTTCGTCTTCAAATGATGAACGCCGTGAAGTCTAATGCTCAACTACACAATCTATGTCCTAGTCCGAGACATCTATAAATAGGCTAGAAATCAAGACTTATAGTTTTGATCACTAACATTGAAAAACATGCTTGAGATAGCAACGCATGCGAGTTCGACCGAGCAGTGCTCTAACATATCCAGTTGCATGAAGAGTACATCAAATAGGTGTGAGCTAAAATGTACTCGAAGTGGTCTTCCATTACAGGTCTTCCAGCACAGTACGAGCCTCCATCTAGTCTCCCGGTTGTTGTGTCAAATGTTTCAGCCGCCACTTCTATAATTTGAGAAAGTAGACCATTCTAACATTCTTCAGATGAGAAATTTGTAACAACAACAGCTGTGGAGGTAATCGAAAACATGAAGCAGATCCTCTTTGAGATGATTATGAAATAAATGTCATTGAAAATAAAGCACAAGTGAAACTGCCGAACAATTGCAGCTTATTTTTGCATCATTTCTGCAGAGTGATTTTTGATAGAGAACCCCTTTGGAGCTACATATTCTCAGGTATAAATAGTACGAACTACTCCCACACCTACAACAATTAAAAACATCGTAAGAGTGTTGAACATCCACAAAGAAACATGGTCTTAGTTCAACCAAAAGAAGGAAGGTCAAACTCATTTAACTATACTAGTTCGAAACTAAGGCAGGTCGAACCATATGCTCTTTTACAGTACTTATTACTTATTACGGAAGAAAAAAAAACATGGGGAAGCTATTGAAAAACACAGTCACATGTACACTCAGATGAATAAACAAACAAAAAAAAAGAAATCGTAGACAGATCCGGCAGAAAACTTGCCAGCAAACTAAAGAATACTACATTTCACATGTTTAACTAGGGTTAATTCGTTTTTTCCATGGAGTATGGACATTACACCTTAAGTTGATACTATCCTCCTTGTCACCATTATTTGTATAGCTATTTCTGAACCATTTTCTGTTTAGTTACAGCTTTCAATTATTACAACTTTCTCTCTTGTTTGCGAATATTGTTTCTAATGAATGACTTAAATCCATTCCTCCGTCATCATAGAGTCGCAATACATCTAACTCAAGTGATATTAATAAAGAAAGTTCCAGAGCATGCATCTACCAACGAATACAAAAAATATAGTTCATTATCCAAAACATACAAGTATAAGGAGAAAAATAAATTGATCCATATTTGATCAAGAAATGGCTCAGGAACACGGTAATTGTCGATATGCATTTGCTTTCCAGGCCATTCATCAATACCTAGACAGAACATATGGTGCACATAAGTAACATTCATGACCACTACATTTGTT
>JAJJMB010000133.1:739716-774970 GCA_023531105.1 Papaver atlanticum | reverse complement strand
GTAACATTCATGACCACTACATTTGTTGCTAAAATTACTTAAGCTTAAGGACCAAAACTTGAAGTACAATCATGTCACTAACTGAATAACCACATTAAAGGAAATAAAGCGACGTACCAGCGGGAGTGTGTCATTTTGGATTGCGTATAAGTAAACCCCGGCAGTCAGTTCGGAAGTAATCATTTCGGGATTCTTTACCCAAGTCTTGTGGATCTACAGACGGCAAGATATTATCATTCCCAAAAAAGATTACTGTACTGAATTCCTCATCGTTGCCATCATCATACGCATCTCTATAATTTTTGGGAGGTGTCACAAAAATAATAGACTTTTTCTTATCTAACTGGTCTTTGACATAAAATACCTGCCTAGCTTGTGAGGCTAAAATAAAAGGATCATTTTTGTGTCCCAACATAGTAAGGTCAACAATCGTGTAGCCAAGAGTATCTCTTTTGACCCCACGTTTATTGTCAACCCAATTGCACTTGAACAGATGAACTTTTCTTTCAGAGTAATCTAACTCCCATATCTCTTGCAAGACACCATAATAAGAGGCTTTACCATATGTTACGCCATCATTTCTAGATATGTGCATGTCATTTGCCGCGACGTTAAATTCTGGTGAATTCTACCATCACGAGATCTTGCGCGGAATAGATATCCATCGATGCGATATATAGTGTATTTCGTTACCTCGTAGTGCGGGCCGTGTGATATCCATCTTAAGTTCTCTGAGATACTTTTTCTGTCGACTACCAACTCTTTCTTAATCTGAAATTCATTATTAGGATGAACCTTGACTTTAAAGGAATATAACACATCTGATAAAAAAAAAACATGAAACTGTTTCTACAACCTATTACCTCATTTTTTTAACCAATCGCCAAAAGAGTTAGAGTGCTCTTTCTCCAGCCATGCTCTCTTTTGAGTAGAATATTTAGTTTTCAAATAGAGCTTGTGTCGGCTGGTATGTACAATAATCAATGTTATTATATTTTGTACCAAAAAAAAAAAAAAAAAAGGAAAAAAAACAAATTAATACTTACTCTATGTAAGGCTCAATTTCAGGCGTGTTATGCATTACATAGAAATGTGCTTGTCTCAACTCGCCAGGGGTAACTATACACGGCTCTTCAGCTGATAGCGGTTCTCCCTCCATAACAGTTTCAGAATCCTGACGATCGTCAGATGTATTATGCCTATCAAGTGGAATACCAATTGTCCTGATGCTTCTATGGTACTCACAATATATCTCAATCGTCTCTTCTGCAACATTCTCTTCGGCAATGCATCCACAAGGTTGATTCTTGTTCCGCACATCAAAAGCAAACCGGACCACATAATTTAACTTCCCTGGTAAGATGTACAGTTAAATGAATCATGATGTCGAAGAAGGATGGAAGAAAATATTTCTCTAGTAAGCATAACGTCACACGGAGATCCTCTTGTAATTTATCTAGCTCTTCCACGTTGATTTCTTTGGCAGATATTGATCCGAAAAAGAAACAAAACCTGAGAATAGCATATCTCACAGGTGTAGGCATAATTGACCGAATAACGACGGACAAAAATTGTTGCATAAGCATATGGTAATCAAGTGATTTAAGTCCGATCAGCTTACGCTCTTTTCGGTTCACAAGGGTGGAAAAATTCGAACAATACCCTTCTGGAACTCTTAACTCGGATAGTGCCTCCAAGAATATGTCCTTTTCTTCCGTGGTTAATGTATAACATGCTGCTGGAAGTATCGTTCCTTTGTCATCTGTCTTAGGGTGCAACTCCGATTTTAACCCCAAACGCACCAAATCCTTTCTGGCGTTTAATCCATCTTTTGTATTCCCGTTGTGCAGCAACGTTCCAACAAGACTTTGTCCCACATTTTTTTCGACGTGCATGAAATCAATACAATGTTGGACATCATTATAACGCCAATATCTAAGTAGTCGCTGCCATATGTTGTACTTATTCCAGTAAGTGGTTTCCCTGCCTTCCTCTTCCTCACCTGACCTATCGACTTCCTTTGATATTTTTCTGATGCGCTTAATCTTCTTTTTTTCTGATGCGCTTCATCTTTCCACCTTTTTCAGGTGTAGCCTGCACGTCTTCCACTTGAGTATTCTTCCCCTTCTTTCCCCATGAATTCTTTATACATTTTACCTCGTCATATATTTCTTCCCCGGTCATTGGTTTTGGAGCAATCTCCCACTCCTGTTTTCTGCCAAATGCCTTCTGCTGCCTTCTGAATGGATGCTCATAGGGTAAAAATCTTCTATAACCAACATAAACATTCTTGTTCGAGTCATGAAGCCTGGTATTGTGAGTTATTTTCCGACACACCACACAACCATGATATCCAGCATAGCGCCAACCACATAGTGTACCAAGAGCAGGATAATCGTTTATCGTCCACAAAACAACTACACGTAGAGTAAACATTTCTTGGGCATATGCATCCAATGTTCTCTTTCCCTTCTCAAATAAGAATTGAAAATCTTCAACAAGAGGTTCTAAAAGGACATCGATGCTGTTTCCAGGCGCACCGTCTATAAGTAACGACAACATGATGAACTTTCTCTTCATACACAGTGACGGTGGAAGGTTGTAAATCACAACCAAAACTGGACATACACTGTGATGTTTGGTGCCTGTGTTTACATCAACTCCATCAGCCGAAACAGCTAACCGCAGATTTCGTGGATCACCTTTAATTTCTGGGAACTTGTCATCTATCTCTCTCCAAGCATGTGAGTCTGCCGAATGACGTAAAACACCGTCTTTGTTTCTAGTGGTATGGTGCCATATCAAATCTTCTGCTGTGGGCTTCGATTGAAACAGTCGCTGAAATCTTGGGATGATGTCGAAGTACCACAATACCTTTGCAGGAACATTCTCGTACACTTTACCATCCCTGTCAACTTTCCATCTGGGTACTTTACAAGTAGGACACACTTTTTCATCCTTGTACTCGTTCCACTAAAGAATACAGTTGTTGATACATGCATGTATCTTTGTGTACCCTGAACCCATTGCTTTTAATATTTTCTTGGCCTGATACGTACTCCTCGCCATTAAATTACCTTCTTTGGGAAGCATGTCCTTTAACAAGGGTAATAATTCATTAAAAAACATGTCCGATGCACTGTGCTTACTCTTCAACTTGAACAGCTGCACAATTGCAGACAACTTTGTGAAGTTGGGACATCCTTCGTATAAGGGCTTTTCAGCATCTTCAAGTAACTTTTTAAACTTTATAGGGTCATCTGCGAACTCTTCAGCAGCCTGCATCATATCTATAGTGTCTGGAGCATCAGTGGGAGTTCCCATTCCAAAATCTTCGTCTGGGGCATCAGTGGGAGTTCCCATTCCAAAATCTTCAAATTCAACGTGCATAACATTGTTGACGTTAACTGGCCTACTACTAGTTGCCTCATCCTTTTCCCCATGCTTAGTCCAAGTAGTATACGTTTGATCGATTCCATTTAAGAATAAATGATCTTCTACGTCGCCAACTGAGCATGCGCAGTAATTTAAACAATCCGTACATGGACACAGCATAAGAAATTCTTCAAATGTCTCACCCTCCTCCTTGACATGGTTGACAGCATACTGCAGAAACGCCGCGACTCCTCTATAGCGTTTTTTCGTTCTATCAGTACTCATCCAGGATTTATCCATTCTGAAACGCCAAGAGAACCAGTAGATCAATTACATCAGCTGCACTTCAATGAAAGCAGAAACTGATAAATCAATTCAGAAATACAAGTCTAGCAATAACTAATAAATATGTTTCATTTCAAAACAGTTGTTATCCCCCCTGACTTAAGAATTTAGATATACATGTCTTGAAATTACCAATAAATTCAGCACAATTTGAAACATAAAAAATGTATATGGACAAACATGGCAATAACAGATGAAACAAGCCATATGCAATGTCATCATAGAATAAGACGAATTCTAAGTGGTACTGTTTATAATGCCAAGAGTTTGAGAAATGAAAGTTGGGGTTACTGTTTGTGGAGATGCATATTGGCTGAGATGGCAGGGAGACAAGGAGATGGTCATTATTGAAATAGCTACAGGTGATGGATGTGCTTGAAGGCTTGAGAGCAGTTGACGTGGGTGGTCTGACTGGTGCTGTCGGGATTTAGAAAGTGGCACTAGTTCTGGTGTTGATTAAATGGTGGTGTTCTGGAGTTGGTAGATTTTGCGAGAATGAATTGCAGCAGCTCTAGAGTCAGTGTGTTTGGTAAATTAGATTCAAATGGTGATCTGTGCAGTCGGTGGTTAGAGTCAACAGTGTCATTTCACAAACCCATAATCACACATTCACACAAACCCATAATCAAAGTGTCATTTTCAATAAGTATTCTAATTGATTAACTTAGCAATATCAGATCAAGTAGTATGTCCCTAGTTCTATAATTGATATAGTTGGCAACTTTTATATCTCTGGGAACTCAAATATGCTTTCTTTAGACAGATGTGAAGTCACATCAGTCAAGAAAGAGCTCTAATGTTCATGAAGAATGATTGGAAAATGACAATGAAAAATAAACTACAACAGATAACAGCAGTATTATTGAGTCAAGAAAGAACCACCTTTGTTTTCCTTTTCAGTTAACCACAATTGATTGCTCTTGTGCAAAGCTGTTCAATCCACTTATGAATAGCATGCCATTTTCCTGCAAAAATATATCCAAGAAGTTAGTTAAATCTCCATGCTCTAGAACTAACTTTTCATAGAGTTTCAACAAACACCACAGAAGAACAAAAGAGAAGCTTCAGTTCAAATTTAACCTTCGATGCAATGGAAAATAAACGGAATACTGGATTCATAATTCACTCTTTGTGTCAATACTTGATATGGTGCCATAAACGATACATTATTGTCGAAAAATCTAGAGATCTCATTAGCTTGTTCCCTCTCAGTTTTAGGAGTGTTGTAGTAACCCTTAAAAATGCCATTTAAGATGTTCTTAACCTCTACAGCTTTGCCTCTATACTTACCTAACGGAATATTGCATTCATGATTCAGAAATATCTCTACAACATTTTCGAAATGCAGGAGAAAATAATCTGAATGTAATCCCTAACAAAGCTGGTATTCTTGCAATCAATCTATTGAAAATTTGCTAATGAATGTTTTAAGTAATCAACAATTCCCGTTCAATTCTTGTAAAATTTGTAAACGATAAAGAAGATTTCAAATTGAATGGTAACGGTTCAATCCTAAGTTCCTAAGTTGTCGACATAAACTGTGTTCAACCAAATCTAATTTTTCAGTTGGACACTAGTGACACATTGCTACTTGGACCATCCCCTGCCAGTGTACTCACACCAAATCTAATAATGTTCATGAAGTATGATTGAACAATGACAAAGAGAAATAAACTACAACAGTAACATGAGTATTATCAAGTCGAGAAAAAACCACCTTTGTTATTCTTTTCAGTTAAGCGCAATTGACTGCACTTGTGCGAAGCTGTCCAATCCACTTATGAATAATAGCATGTGATTATCCTGCAAGAATATATCCAATAAGTTAGTTAAATCTCCATGCTCTAGAACTAACTTTTCATAGAGTATCAACTAACACCAGAGAAGAACAGAAGAGAAACTCCAGTTCAAATTTAACCTTCCAAAGAGTTGCCTCGATTCAATTATCTAATATATTCAGTCAACATGATTCATATCACATGTAAACTCAGATTACAACTAAACTATCTAGCTAATGGCTATCACTTAAAACTGTATATTCTTCCTCATCGTCATTATATTATTATTACTTGTTTCAAAGATATTTGCTAAGAGCCTAAGAGTCATTCTTTTTGGGCTTTTTGGATAATTCTACTAGCTGATTCAATGAGATTAAGTTAACGTATTCAGAAAAACATATATTACTTCCTAGGTTCATTTTATACAGCGCAGGTTACGTGAGAGACAATCAGTTAAAAGTCATATGATAAATCAGATAGAAAATTCAAGAGTCGATGAAGTTTATAAAATTGGTGGATCGTGGCTATTGAATTACACGGAACCAGAGCAACATTCTTTGTAGATCACAGTTCACATGCTCAGTATGAGGAAATCACATTGATGTTAAAAACCGTGGGTGCAGAAATGCAAGTCAAAGATGAAAATTTCCAAAATTATATTTGATACTACCAAGGTGGAATTGCATTACTTCTTTTACTGAGAAACAAAGATTGTCGCCCATCAAACAAAGAAAATGAAGGAAGATGGTAAACTAATGTCAGCATGGGTCTTCTAACTAGTCACAATTTTTACATCAAAAGAATATTAAAGCAATCATACTTATATGTTAGTTAACGACTTGCAGGAAACATATGATTTAGGGAGTTAGAGGTAAGGCTGTTGCTGAGCACTCAAGCCCAATTCTAGTGCTAAAATTAGAAGAACAATGCAATGTATAATAATTGGTTCCAAGTATCAGGCAGTCCAGGTAGACATCAAAGAAAGTATCGTCATTTAATAATCATATGGTTATCAAACAGAAATGGTAACTGTTCTGCAGATGACTCAATAGGGGTGCTAATGCTGTTGAGCTTAGCTGAGTATGTCTGCATTACTGGTTGTTCCAGATGAATAGTTTATGAGCTTCTAATACAGCGCTACAAAATAATCAACATTTTAACAAGATTTTGCAGAGAAATTGATTGAAATCGAATACAAAGTTGTAAATCAAAAACTAAGCAGAAATTTACCTTTTTTCCCCAAATTTTGGTTGAAACTAATTGATTTTCAACAATTTCTTCTAACTTTTCTTTCTTTAATTTTAGTCCCTGCAGATAAAATATACATTAATCAACAAATATTGAAGATTCAATATGAACTCATGCATCTTTCGGATCAAATATCATAACTTATTTAACTATAGATAAGCATAAAAATGATATACCTTGGATTTTTTTAAATCTCGGAACTGATAATACTTTTTTGGGTGTATCTCTTAACATCCCTGGACTGATTTTAGGGTTGAATTTATATATATTCCAAAACATCAAGCGGGAATAATCCCGCCCAAACGGATTTTCTTTTAATTTCATCCCGCCCAAAATGAAAATGTTAGGGTTCCAATCGAAAAAGAATTGACCGAGATTATTCCTGCTAGATGCTCTTCTTTCATTCCTTCCCAATATTCTTGTTTTCATCGGATTTTCATCCTACGGCGATGCAAAAATATTTTCAAAATTGGAGACTAAATCTTCTCTGAATAACCCCTAGTTTTCTGCCAGAATATCAGTTGGAGGAGAATTTTTTTACTTAAGATAGAGAGATAGGGATGAAGTGACGAAGAATCACTGTCTGCGGAGAAAACCCCTTTTACATTGTTAACATCAAAGACAGTGACACGCGTCTGCTTGTCTGTTTTGTTTTTTTAATATGCGCACAACTCAAGTCTTTTATTTTTAAGCAGCCTTGACTAGGGTTGACCGACACCAATAAAAAAAAATGCAAAGGTTTATCTAATAATAAATGGAAATAAAATTTTAAAATAAAGTTAAATAAGTTTTTGAGTATAATTAAATTATTTCGCCACACAATTTAATTAAAATTAAAATTAAAAATTAGAGTTACATAATATTTTTTTAGTCGTCGTGATAAATTATGGTCTCGCTCATAATTAGGTCGATCTTTAGTTACATGGCATATTGAAGTCAATATTGGGGTAATTGTCGAGTTTCGCTTATAATTATGAAGAAACTGAAACTTCATCCTTTCGAATTGATACGATCTACGGAAAAATTTATTTACATGATCAATACTTTACCGAGTTGGAACGGGACCGGGAAAAACTGGAGAAACTGGAACTTCATCATATAGAATTCAGGCGATTTGGGTCAAATTTTAGTTACATTATCAAAACTGGACACTATAATTAAAAATTTGATTAGGTCGAACGATTTTGAAGAAAAATGAAGAAACCGAAACTTCATCCTTTCGAATTGAGACGATTTGCGTCAAAAATTTAGTTACATAATCAAGACTCGACACTTCAATTGAAAATCACCAGATCATAGTCGCTATGACTAAATATACTCGTTATGGCTGGTTTATATCCATGTATTTCCAAATAATTCAATCAAATTGTCCACAATCTTACAAGAAGATTACTCAACCGTACTTGCTATGACCAATTCTCGACAAATTTGATCTAACTATTCCCAATTTTGCATAAATCAAAAATCACTGTATCATAGTCATTATGACTCAATATACTCGTTATGGATGGTTTATCCATATGTATTTCCATAATACTTCAATCAAATTATCCCCAATATTCCCATAAGATTACTCGACCGTACTTGCTATGACCAATTATCAACAAATTTGATCCAACTATTCACAATTTTGCATAAATTGGAAATCACTAGATCATAGTCGTTATGACTGAATATACTCGTTATGGATGGTTTATCCATATGTATTTCCATAATACTTCAATCAAATTGTCCCCAATATTCCCATAAGACTACTCGACCATACTTGCTATGACCAATTCTCAACAAATTTGATCCAAATATTCACAATTTTACATAAATCGAACATCACTAGATCATAGTCATTATGACTGAATATACTCACTATGTTTGGTCTATCCATTTATTTCCATCCACTTCAATCAAACTATCCACAATTTTGGTCAGCATTAATAGATCATACTCGACAGGAATGATTATCAACAAATTCATTCCAACTGTACTCAATCTTTCGTTATTCCATTGAACCACTAGATCATTGTCAAAATTATCAGATGGGGCTCGATATAACTGATTACACGCCTGATTGTATGTATTCCAATTTTCCTCAATTTTCCCCTAACATTACTGGATCCACACTTATTTTCCTAATTATCCATAAAATCCAATGCAATTTAAATCGAATTTACTTTGTTCCAACAAAATGTCTTGATCAAATTTAATATCTTTAGATCACATGGTTTAACCCCGCAGTCCAGCCTAGTCCATTATGGTTTTAAAGTTTTACTTATGTTATTTCCACGTGCATCGAATAAGATGTCCTTAGTAAATCTAACGGTGGATGATAGTTATCATTAGCCGAACCAATAGTTAGATCAATAGACAAGAACCTATTATCTTACGCTCTATAACACCTCAACCTTCTTTTCCTTTTATCTTTCCTCCTTAACCAAAGTTACAGAGAAGAGAGAACTAGAGATAACTAAGCCGAAAGGGGATAAAGTTCTTGGCTGAAAATCAGGGAAAGTTTGAGATTTGTTAGAGAAAAAAGGGAAATCAGGTTTCTAAATTTTGGAAATATTTTTAGCTCTACCGTAGGATCAAAATCAAATGTTTCCGAAAGAAGAAATCGTAGATCAAACTCAATCATTTTTTCAGTTAACCCTAAATAATTTTGAGCGAGATGAAAACAAAATGCAAAATATTTTGGGCGGGATTATTCAACATGTTCGACTATATTAAGAGCCCTAAGGTGATGAGGAATTGCATCCGATTTCAGCTAAATCTTACAAAGGTAGATCTTCTTCCCAATTTTTCCTTCGTCTAAAGCTTAGTTAGTCAAACCCTAATTGATTCAAACCTTAATTTTTGATTTAGACCCAATTGATTCAAAGGTTAAGTTTTGACTCAAACCCTAATTCTTAATTTTTGATTCAAAGGTTAATATTTGACTCAAACAAACCCTAATTGATTTTAGTTTTTGTGCTTTTTTTCTTTTTCTTTTTTTATTAGTATGAGTAATTGGTGTTTGAGTACATGAAAAGCATTTGAAAGTCCATTACTTATTGCTACTTCAGATGTTGCTCTAGATTCTTGTTTTAATTATTGGTTTCTTACAGAAGGGAATATATGTGGATCCTGAGATTTTATAAAAGTCGGTCAATTTTTAGAGTTTAGTTATATATCTGATTTTTGAACATAAATCAAGGTGTGTAAAAAGAGCAATAAAATTGATAGATTATTTTCATATTTGATTCATTGGCAGTAGGGTTTATGCACCTATTTATATCTAATTAAGAAGAAGACTTGTGTTCTCTTGGGAACTTCTGGTTGAATCTATTACCCATTGTTTTAGTGTTTAGTTTAGATACATATATGCATGTTTAAGATTTTCCTCTGTTATGCTTAGGATCTTTATGCATAATTTATTGGAATGAGTATCAATCAATACGTAAATATCCAGAGTATGTATATTTGATGACTGTGCATATCCAGAGTGTGCTACACATAGGTTGTTGTTTGATTTTTTAAGGTATTGTGCATGTTAATTTGAACTGGAGTCTTGCTTGAGTTCTTTCAATGCTTTAGTAAAAACCTCAATGAGCGATCATTTTACTGACTCGGAGGTTGTTAGAAACCAATATCCACTTTTTGTTTCCAGCAGAAACCCTCATGGACATAAGTCACCTTACAATTAGATCGATACAACTCATTACTAGTTTTATTAAACCTTTCTTAATTTGTTGTATTTATGAACGTTAATTTTATATTTCTGTAACACTTGTCACAAGTTACAACTAATTTATATTTACAGCGTTTATTTCTTTGATATTCTGAGACCGCATCCTTCTCTTGCATCTAATCATACTATTACTTCTATTAACTGTCATGCTAGCAGTATGAAAGGAGAGTTCAAGCTATGCATTCCTTTTTCTTTGTTATAGAATAATTGTAGTTTTTTCCCCAAAATACTACTATCAGGAGGAGCATTCATCCAAATTAGTACTGACATAATCAAGACCATTTTAATTGACTGTTATATTGAATACCAGACCTGTTCATCAACTCAAATGTTATGACATAATATCATGTTTTATAATCAAATCATCATTATGCTCGATTTTTGGATCGAGTATCTGTTTGATGTTACTGCAAGCATATACAAGAATGAAATATATGCAACCAATAATATAATCCTTTGCTTGTGTCTAGCTTAATAACTTTTAACTTTTGATTGAAAAGAATTCAAACCATATTTGATTGAATCAAATATATGTATATGCAGTTTCTGATATGCCTACACACGAGAATTCGAGTTGGGAGCCAGAGTATGATGATGATGAGTATGCTGACAATGAGACTGCAGCCTTGGAGGCTCTAGCCTTGCAGAATGTAGGAGAGTCAGAGGATGAAGGCGAAGATAGCGATAGTAGTGGCACTAGTTCCGATGGTGATAGCTCCAGTTCCGATGGTGATAGCTCTATTTCTGATGATGAATCTACTGAAAGTCCTGAACATCCTAGTAATGTCTAATCTGTTATACTAGTTGGTTTTTTTGGACTTAATTAAGTAGAATGAGTATCCTCTTACACCATGTTTACTCTTATTTTGGGGTTTTAAACTATAAAAGACACAAGGGCTCCAAACAATACAGTAGAGTCTGAGGAGAATACTGTTCGAGGTTTAACAAGACTAAAGAAGCTGAAGAAAAAAATTAACGACAAGAAACACATGATAGAATTTGATAAATTTGGTCGATTTAAGGGGGAGTATAAATATGAAATTGCTAGTTACATGGGTGTATTGGTACGTCGAGACGTTGGTCTCAGGCACTTGAAGTGGAAGGAAGCGAAGTCAGTGTTGAGGGATAAGTTATGGATCGAACTATTGGTATGTATATGCTGATTTATATTCAATTTTAATATTATATTTGTTATTAATTTTTGTTGGGTTACCCGCCATTAACATCCGATTCATATTTTGGCAGCGGTTTTATGAAATTGAGGAGACTATGAGAAGAAAAATTATGAAATATTTTGGTGAACATTTAAGCAAATTCAGAAGAAAGTTGTATGTAAAGTTTATAGTGCCCAATTTGGGTAAACCTGTTAAAATTAATACTATTCCTAAACAATATCGTGTTATTGTGAACCAAGAACACTGGGACAAGTTCGTAATGTGGAGGTTGTCTGAAGAATGCAAGGTTGTATATTACACGTTTTAGTATTATTATTGATATTAATTTCATCAATTAGTCTAATTTTTTTATGAATGAAATTCTTTGAATCTGTATGCTCAGGATTTGTCCATTAAGGGAGTTAAGGCACGTGAGAACCACAAATATAACCATAGGACGGGAAGAGCAGGGTATGCAAGGTTGTTGGAAAAATTAGTAAGTCCAGTTTCTTATCAAAAAATAGTATTATTTCCATACGACGATGTCCTGTTAGCTTGTATGCTTAATTAAAGAGTACATCTAATGATATGAAGAGTATGTATCTAATATTTGGATTGTGTATTTGATAATTGCTAGATTAAAGAAAAAGAGATTCGGGAAAGATGAAAATCCTTCACGGTCTTTACTGTGGAGGAAGGCACATCAAAACAAAAATGGAGAATACGATGACGATGATGTTAGGGAAAAGGCAGCACATCTTGTAACACGACTAAAACTACCTAGCTATTTGTTTTTTTCTTGAGTAAATATGCAAATAAGTTTGTTTTAATTGATTAACACTTTTAATCCCCTAAATTTTTTGTGCAGGAGGAGTTTGATAAGCAGCTGGAAGATGGAACTTTGACGAAAAAACCAGGCACTGATTCTATCACACTTATGTTTGGGGAAGAACATGGTGGGCGTGTAAGATATGCAGGAAAGGGAGTGACTCCAACAACATACTGGCACCTGCCACGGAAAGGAGCGTCCAAGGAGCAAATTGAACTTAAGAAACAGCTGGATGATGAAAGACGCGTGAACCAAATGGACAGAGAGCGGAAGGATGGAGAAATGAAGGAAATTAAGGAAGCAATGAATGCGCAAGCAAAAATGATGAGCATCTTAGTGTCTCAGCTAAAATCTCAAGGAGTATTGAAAAACAAAAAAACCAAGAGAAAAAAGGAACGGGTAAGCATATTCCATATTACTTATAGGTCTTTTTTTTTTTTATTTGTGTTGAATTTCTATGTTGCTCGTTTATAACAGTATTTTTGATTAGGTATGTTTAACATCATCTAAGTAATTTTGATTAAGTATATAGTTCCTAATCAAATTGAAGTATCTCATATTTATTTACCATCTCAACTGCACTCTACAGAAATCTCCTATTAGAGAGAAGTATCTTATGTCTGAGGCCCCTGTTAGAAGCAATTCTCCGACTGAAAGGAAGGAATCTAATACAAATAGCAAGTACCCTGAATGTCAACACGCATCTCACTCTACGGCATCGAAAGACAATTCTGAACTTCAAGTGGTATGTTCTTTTTGCAGGTATTTAAATATATAATGTTTTGAGAATTCCATATGTTGATGTTAATATAGCATATCTGTTTGCAGTCTGGAAAATACAAACAAAAGTCTTTTGCATCTGAGCGTCTGCCCCTTAACTCTCCGGACGAATCTCAACTAAAAGACCTAACTGAACTTTCAACGGTATGTCCTTTCCGCAGGTATTTAAACCGTTGTCTTTTTTAGAGTTGAATCTGTTGATGTCAATATAGCATATATGTTTTGCAGATTGGCAAATGAAAACTGGCTCATGCTTCACTGAGAAACGTCATTGCATTGGGTATGGTTCTTCCATCGAGGCCAGGTCAGTTAGTACATGGAGATCCACTCAAGGATGATTGTGTCAGAGTGTCGGTTGAAAAATCGATATTAAAGAATCATTGTTTACCAGTCCCATCTACTCATCTCAAAACAGTAGAGGATGCTAAAGGATCTTTTGTAGCTTGGCCCAAAGAGTTTGTGATCTCTCGCTCTATTATAAGTTGCTTTATTCCTTAATTTAGTCTATCTGTTATAACAAATATGTGGAACCATGTACATGCTTGTGTAGCTTTGTCTTCAGCTCAGAACATGCTGGACTCAACTGAATGTTATGTTCTGTAATGTAGCTTAATGATATAATGTTGTGTGTTATGTGATACCTTGGTATAATTACTAATTTCTATGCATTCTAGCTTTGGATTGAAACCAACACAGCACATATGAGATAACTGTATTTTGTCCCCGCTGCACATGTTTTCCCACAATTCGCACATGAGCATATAACTGTTAGCATTATACTATTTACATGTTTTGAGGCAGTTACCGGAGAACATTTAAGTTATTACCTTATGCATCCTGAGCATATAACTGTTAACATGGTTTGTTGCCTTATACGTCCACTTGCTTGCTGCAGGGCCTGCCACTTTTAGACCCTAATGAACATGATGCTGACCCAAACACTAAGAAGAGAAAGAAGAATAAACCTTCAGATACGAAGAGTGGGGAATTGAATCCTTGGAGATCCAGCAAGAGACTCAAGATTGCAGCCTAATTATTAAGAGAAATAGTCGTGGACTGTAGAATTTGGATGTTTACACTTTTAAATCTCCCTTTGAAATTTTGTTATCTTAAGGTTATTGCACAATTGATCAGATATTGAGACGTTTATCATATTGTGAATAAAAATTATTTTGGTTCAATTCTAATTGTAGTCTGATTAATTTTTATGGATGGTTATTTAGGTGAGTTTTGCTACACATGATAAAAGAGGTGGACAATAGGTCCATGAAGATCCGATATAGTGGCCAATACTGCATTCACGTGGTTGAATATAAAATACGGCCACCATTTAGATCTTAAACCATGGCCAAAGAATAAATTGAGCTATAAAAATTGCAATTTTTTCGAGTGGCTAAAAGCTAATATTTGCCACGTTGAATACGTTTTGTGTCATTTTATAAAGGTTATCGCCATGGTTTGTGGTATCCTCTGTGTCCAAAAGGTGAACAATAGCTACATTGAAAACACTTGATGTGTCTTTGGAATTTTTTTAGCCACGGTGCTACAAATTCTTCGTAGCCATAACTTACTAATTGGCCATGTAAAATGTTTATCACGTGTCCAAAAATATGGATGGCCATGGTACTATAGATTAAACGTGACTACAAATCATGTATTGGCCATGTTAAATTATTTTCCGTGTGTCCGAATGATAGAGATGACCATGGTTAAGAAAAATTAGTGTGGCTCTAAGGTAACTGCAGCCTATGAATTGGCCATGATAAAATGATTTTTGCGTGTCCAATTGATGACAAAGGCCACGGCTAAAATAAAATTCAAGTGACTTTACGGTAAACTTTAGCCACATATAATCAAATTGTGTATCTATAAGGATCCTATGGCCATGGTGATAGTGAAAATGCTTAACTACAAAAAAAAGGGTGTTTTACAGAATGGTCACACTTTCTTAATTTGTTTTACAAAATTATCATACTTTAAATTAGTGATTACAAAAAGATCTTTCTCCATCCGACTTGACTGTTTTCGAAAAAACAGTCTGAGTTTTGTCATAAATACCCCTCCTCAGTTGTTGAGGTGATGGCGATAAAGTGATGATAGCAGTGGTAGTGGCGGTGGCTATACCCGAAGAAGAAGCGGCGAACCCTTGAGTGAATGTGGTGCCACGATCCTGAACTGGGCTGAATTTCTGGTGTTATTCAAACATCAGCATCAATCTCAGCTGCATCTGCAACCACAGTTCAACACCAAGCTCTCCAACCCCCTCACTGTCAATTGCAACCCTTGCACACCACCAGTCTCAAGTCCTCCATCTGCTTGCAAAACCCCTAACTATTGCTGCAAACTCTTGAATCACAACCATTGCACCTGTACCACAGCCATTGCATAACCCATTTCCTGCAATACCACACCACCAAACACCACTGCACAACATCCATTTCTATCTGAGTTGTTGCACCTTCTTGAACCACCAGTTCATAAAAATTTCAGTTCAAACCATCTGCAACAACTCATACCCTGTCCTAAACATTCATCTACAAATAACTGTAGCAATTGAAACCTCCATTTCTTCATCTGCTTCACAATTTCATCACCAGTTCAAGAATCAACATCATCTCCTTCCAACCCACAGAATCACTACCATATTCTCCATTACTTCAGCCATCTGTTATTCTAAATACCTATCCCCACCACCAGCAAGCAGCAGCAGCACCACCAACAACAAAGCAGCACCACCAAATCATTCTTAACCACAACAACAACTCTATCTTAATAACAACAACTCCATCAAAACCATTCTTAACAACAACAACTCCATCAAAACCCATTTTAAACATAAAATCCATTCATAATCCCATTCTTCTTCACTGATAAATCAAATTAAATTAGGGTTTATCGAAAAAATCCATACATATCAAAATTCACAGAGAACCCTAACTCAATTCATGCAACACGATTTAATAATCGATTCAAAATCATAAAATAAAATTAGGGTTTCTTAGATCTTACCTCTTTCCACCTTGCATCTTCAGTTGTTGTCTTCAAAGAATTAATCACACGATTTTAATCAATCAACAACACACCAACTGTTAATGGAAACTATCCATTAATTTTTTTCTCATTCTATCGGTGCAATTTTATTTCTGTAGATGGAGTTGCAGAGCATGAGATAGAGAGACGAGAGAACAGCGGCGCAAATAGGAGAGAACGAATTAGGTTTTGCTTCTTCTTACAATTTGAGGGATAAGGAGGTAATTCCAACACCTGAGTTAACTCTGAAGAGGGACATAACGCTGCAGTTAGCTGTCCAGTGACTAGTCTGCAAATACTTTGTAATAGTTGGGCTGATTTGTAAACCGGATTAAGGAAGTGTGATTTGTTTTGTAAATACCCAAAAAAATAATGAGTACCATATAGACACGGTTATAGAGGTATGGCCATGGTAAATCATATTTTATAGCCACTCAAAGTTTATGTAGCCATACAGGTACCTCTTTGTCACGGCACCTGATGCCACATTTTTGGAGTAAAAAAAATCCATTACCAAAAGCCTATGGACACGGTGATCAAGTGTGGCCTATGTGAAGATTTGTAATAGTTTGTGGATAACAATTATATAACATCCTCTAAGAATGTTTCAATGATTGAAATAAGAGTTTAGAATATATAACCATGATTGGATATAAATATTGTATGTGAACTCATACTTGTGTAACTCCAAAATCCTTGAACCAAAGTATGAGTACTTTACTGGTTTAGGATGACCGGAGCTAAGTCCGCATACCTGTACTCGTACTGTCGGAAGTTCACATCCCGTGAATTTCTGCTGGAGTTTGTGAAACAAAAACAAACTCAATCTGGGTACTTAATTATGTGTACCCATATGCGTACTTAAGTGGGTTATTTTATAAAAACGGTTTATTCGTGAACTAAGATATTTATAAATTAAGGAATGCAATCTTTGCAAACCGTGGCTATAATGTTCATGAATCGATTCGAGTGAATCAAAATCGTTTTTGCTTCAATTGTGTCTTGTATACTTCTATGAGATCTAAGCAATTGAACAACTCTCTAACTAGTTCATTTGAGTCATTTGAACCGGTTATGGTGAGGATGAATAAGGTTGATATGAAAGTGCTCATATGGCTAACCATTGGTTAACTATTTTTGAACCAACTAGGTGTACACGTTTAGGTACGGTTACTCAAACCTAAATGAAGTTACCTTTCATTTGTGTATGACAAGCTAAGTTCGATCTAATGGTTGAAAGATATTAGATTGATTCTAATCAGGTTTTGAGCTAACGGTGAATATTGAATGCTTTGTTACCAAGGTAACTTAGATTGCAAACCCTGATTTGGAGACTATATAAAGGATAACTCTAGCAACTGGGAAACCTAATCCCCACACTTTATGTGTGATACAAGTTGTATAAGCTAGAGTCGATTCTCCTTTAACCTTTGGTTTCTCTCGAGACCCTGTAGGTTAACGACTTGAAGACTTCATTGGGATTGTGAAGCCAGACCCAACTATTTTCTCTATAGTTGCGTGATCTGATCTTGCTGTTTCAATCATGATTAAGTACAATCGTAAGATTGGCTTGATATTTATATCTCCGATAGGCAAGATATAAAAGTAGTCACAAACATCTTCGTCTCATTGTTTGTGATTCCACAATATCTTGTTTCGCTAGTCGATTAAGATTATTGTGAGGTGATTGATATTTCTAGGATGTTCTTCGGGATTATAAGTCTGGTATATCAATTGGTTCCTGTTCACCTTGATTTATCAAAATACGGAACAAAACTCGTAGGTATTTCTGTGGGAGACAGATTTATCTATTCCTGTATACTTTTCTGTGTGAGACAGATTTGTTTATTAAAGTTTTCGACTTTGGGTCATAGCAACTCTTAGTTTTGGGTGAGATCAGCTAAGGGAATCAAGTGCGTAGTATCCTGCTGGGATCATAGACGTAAGGAGCGCAACTGTACCTTGGATCAGTGTGAGATTGATCTGGGTCCAACTACAGTCCAGACCGAAGTTAGTTTGTAGTAGGCTAGTGTCTGTAGCGGCTTAATACAGTGTTTGTTCAAATCTGGACTAGGTCCCGGGGTTTTTCTGCATTTGCGGTTTCCTCGTTAACAAAACTTATGGTGTCTGTGTTATTTCTTTTCCGCATTATATTTTGTTATATAATTGAAATATCACAGGTTATGCGTTGAATCGATCAATTGGTAAATCCAACCTTTGGTTGTTGATTGAAATTGATAGATCCTTGAACATTGGTCTTTGGTACCGTTCAAGTTATTTCTCTTGTATTCAATCAGACTCGCAAATTCCTATTTGTTTGAGTGTGGATTGAATCGAGAAATTGAGATATAACTCTTCGATATACTTTTTATTAAGATTGAATCTGACTGTCTAGTTGATTCTCTTATAAATATATTGGAGTTAGTCCATACAGATTGCTAAGAGAAATATTGGGTGTGGTTGTTATACCCCCGTTTTTTTCAGAATTTATTGCGAGTGCCCCTCTTACTCCTCTTCTCAAACCGAATGGTAGGCTGAGACTAATATATATCCATTGCACAATTTGGCGCAGATTGTGTTCCAAAAATTGCTTCCACATCTGTTGGCAAAGATATGGCTTCCTACCTAGGCGACTATCAATTCGGTGTTGGCATCCTTTGTGGAGGGGAAGGGATTTTACATTCTACTAACAAACTTCTTGAGTTGAAGGGTGATCATAGTGATATGTGTATGCTCTTTATCGACTTCACGAACGCCTTCAACATGGTAGATCACTCCACTATGATTCGAGAAGTCCGATATAAATGCCCTTGTATTGTCAAGTGGGTGGACTTTTGTTACACTAAACCATCCCTCTTGTATTACAATGAGTTTACTCTTTCCTCTTCACAAGGTGTCCAGCAAGGAGACCCCCTTGGCCCATTACTGTTCGTTCTTGTACTACATCCGCTAGTGCTTAAATTTTTTTTTATCATTGCACCTTGGACTTAAATGCATGGTATTTGGATGACGATACTTTATCTGGCGACACCATGGAGGTTGCTAAGGCATTAAAGATCGTTTAGGAAGAAGGTGGCAGTAGAGGTTTGCTTTTGAACATTGAGAAGACTGGACTGTTTTGTCCTGTTCAAGAACTCAGGCGTAGCTTGGACGGCTTATTTCCTACGTCTATCAGCACTCCTGATGTGGGGGTAAATCTTTTAGGTGGGACGGTTAGCCTGGACTTGAACTTCTTCAGTGAGATGGTTTTGCACAGAGTGGAGAAGACAATGCAGTTAATGACTACTATTAGGAAACTCCGAGACCCACAGTGTGAGCTGTTACTTCTTCGGAGTTGTACCGGTGTTTCTCGGCTAAACTTCACTTTGCGTACTACTTGTTTAGACGCGCTCAAGCAAGCTACAGCCCAGTTTGATCACCACTTGCTCATTTATCTGTGGAACCTTATAACCGGTGATGGTATTGGATTCGGTCCCCTTCAGCAACGGCTAGCCACGCTCCCGATGAAAGACGGTGGGTTTGGAATATATACGATGGCAGACACTTACCAATATTGTTACCTTGCATCCTGTATTCTAGCAAGACACCTGCAAGATGTTATTTTGAAATTTCAGTCGTCTTTCGATAATTGCAACTTTCAGCGAGCCGTCTCTAACTTCCTACAGGTTTGTGGTCTCTCCCCCTCTACTTTAAACATCAATGATTACTTACTTTGATGTTGTTAAGAAGGAGATCCCTACAAAGTTCACCTAGTATGTTCATGATGGTAATTTATGGCAATGTAACAAGCTAGCTCATGCTCAAGACTACTTAAATGCAATTCTCATCCAAGGGGTTAACCAATGTTTGGGGCCGAGACAGTTCAGTGTTATTCTCTGCTATAGGCTTGGTATTCCTTTATTTATGGAGAAAATCCTATGTCCAAGCTGTAACCGAGAAATGGATGTTTTGGCTAGAGATGTTGGTCTTAAGTTCAGGCATAACCCGGTAAGAGATGTATTGGCTGATATTTGTTACAAATCTGGCGTGGCTGCTAGGAAGTAAGTGTCCTTAGGCTTCTTGTCTGATGATAACACTCGCTTAAGGCAGACTTATTAATGTACAACTGGGAGAATGGCAGTGATGTTTGTTTTGATGTCACTGGGATCTCCCCTTTTGCGAGCGGTGGTAAGAATAACCTTACGCCTGGACATGCCATTACTGCTGCCATCACTCGCAAATGTATGAAGTACTTGGATAAATGCACTGCGCACGGCTATGGTTTTGGGGTCTTGGGTTTTTCTACTCTGGGTGAACTTGGTGATGATTTTATTGTCTTTCAAAGAGGTTAATTTTTTTTTAGCTAGTCACGATGCTAATTCTAAGGTTGGTAACATTCTTTTCAATAGGGTTGAGATTGCAATTAATAGAGGAGTTGGAGCTCAGCTTGTTGCCAGGCCAACGAGTTTCTTGTGTAATGATTCTTTTGATAATGATTAATTTTTTATAATAATAATAAATATATTTCTTTACAATTTTGTAAAATATAATTAATTCCATTTATAATTAAATACAGATACTCTTTTCTTTTTCTTCCATCATTAAAATACTCTTTTATGATTAAGATTTCAGTAATTAATAATTCAAATACTCTTTTATAATTAAGATTTCAGTAATTAATATATATATATAAGATTTCAGTAATTAATAATTTAGATACTCTTTTATAATTAAGATTTGAGGAATTAATAATTCAGATACTCTTTTATTAATAATATCTTGCTAATAAATATTAGGCAAAAATTACCATGAATATATCTTTTGAAACCAATATAAAAATGAGCTCATAAACCCTTTGCTCTTCAATCCAATATTGTTCTTGATTTCTTCCTCCCAAAATCAACAAAAATGGGCATCAAAATTCTGTTTTACATTATTTTCATGATCTCATTGAGTCACTCATCCATATCCAAATCTGATAATAATGAGAAACCATCTGGTCTCACTCTTAACCTCATTCACAGAGACTCCATTGAATCAAACAACCTTACCCGCATTGAAAAATTCCGAAAAATCATTCATCGGTCACAGCTGCGAGCTAATCATTTGATGAGTTATTCAACAGCTTCTACATCTCAACATCACCCAGCATTTTTATTTGAATCATCGAATTACTTAGTAGTTCTTTCAGTTGGTACACCTCCAACGGAGGACAATCAATACCTGATTTTAGATACCGCTGCTGAACTTACTTGGCTTCAATGTGATGGTTGCATTGGCTGTTTTAATCAGAAACAGCGTCTGTATGATCCTCATCACTCTGATACATACAAATTGCTTCCTTGTGATCACCCATTGTGTAAATCTTATGAATGTAATCATAATCATTGCAAATTCAAAGAATGGGATAGTCCGAATGTGCATGTTGAAGGATTTATGGGGACAGATTGTTTTGGGTTCACGAGTAATGTAAGTGGTGGAGGTCAAATTTATACTGTTCTAGACGACGTTGTGTTTGGTTGTGCATATGGAACCGTCGGGTTTGGCATCCGAGATAATCCCGATAACGATATCAATGGTGTATTCGCTTTAGGCCCGGGTCCTCGTTCGTTCACTTCTCAGTTTGCTCCTCAGCAACGTTTTTCCTATTGTTTAGCAGATTGGCATTTTGGACCCCCTCAATATCCAGGCAAATTGGAGTTAGGGGATGACGCAATACTTTCCGTCAGTGGCTATGTTCAAACAACTCCGATTGTGGAGACAGATGCCAGAAGCTATTTCTTGAAGTTGGCGGATATTCAAATAGATACAAAATGTTTAGGTTTTGAACGTGGTAAATTCGACCGTGCAGATGGTCATGGTGGCTTTATTATCGATTCTGGAACGTCGATTAGTTTCTTCGCCGATGATATCTATGATCGTTTGAGATCAAATATTCTTGATTATATGAAAAATCTTGGCTTATCACAGATGGATGCATCACCATACCACTTGGATTTGTGTTGGCATATGCCAAATGGTTTCCCAGTCCCAGGTAAACTCCCATCAATGATATTATATTTACAAAATAATGAGTACCCAGATGAAGCAGCTGATTGCTTTAACCAAGTAGGAGCTCAGCTTGTAATCGATCCTCTTGGCCTTTTTTTTATCGAAGAGAAGGAAGATCCTCATTTATGTCTTGGGATTATGCGTAATAATGGTACAGATCCTGCACTAAACATTTTGGGAGCTAAGCAACAAACTAATAACAAGTTCTCGTTCGATGGAACGAATAAGACACTCTCGTGGAGGAAATGGGGTTGCTAATACTGATATAGATTAGCATTACTGTAATTTAATCTTTTATGCTCAAGATTATCGATTATTAGCTTTTTCAGCTGAAAAAATAAGAAGTAACTATTTTCGACCGTATGTTTTCCATCCAATCTTTATTAACCTATTTCAATATTTGGTTATCTTTAATTGCTTGATTTTCTATATGCCATAACAACTAAACGTGCAAATCCAGTAGTTTCCACGAAAGTTCTTTCTTTCTGTTCCGTTGTACTTTTGCTAAATTTGCCATGAACTGCCAATGAAAGAATCGCTAAGTATGGGAAAATATAAATATAGATTGGAAAAGGCCCTGAAGATTTTTTTTTTATTTTTTTTTTGAAGTAGTTTAAAAATTTGCCAGAAAAAATACATGGAAAGTATACACGTGTGGATAAAAGTATACATAAACAGAAGTTAAAGATTTAATTTAATAATTTGTACACTTGTTTCCCAAAATATTAAAAAAAAAATATATCTTTACTTTAGACTTCCAAAATATTATAAAAATATGCCGGTTTTTAATCCTGGCTAGTTTGGGGCCTATAAGGATTATTTGGGGCCTATGGATTTTTTCATCCACCCAATAGAAAAGGATAAGGGGTGTCTAAGTTTGATGAAACTACCATTTTACCCTCTATAAAATTTTAATACTACCAATTTATCCTCGTTAAATCCTAATAACAAAAAAAAAAAAAAAAAAAACTAAAATCAAATTCATTTTCATTTCCATCAAAATTAAGAATTCCAAATCAAACGAAAACATTGTCGATAATCACCCAATCCACTAAAATAGGTAATTTTTCATTTTAGCTCGAATCTGGTACTTTTCTATTAACCCAGTCCCCTAGAGTAGGTTTCAATAACATGCAATCACTCAAAAATCCAATGTTTTGAAATCAAATTTTCTGGGTTTATAAGAATCGGTCACTTGTAAACCGATTTCATTTAGAAACGGTTGTTGTTCATGCCCACAAACACTGATTGTCCTGGATGGACATTCTGGCTAGAGAAAATTGAACCAGAATCGGTCTACGTTAATGCCCACATAACCCGATTCTGGTATGGAAGAGATAATTGTTTTTCTGTGTTTTTTTTTGGTAGAATCGGACTACATGAACACTTTTATAAACCGATTCCTATTGTGCAATGTCAGGAATCGGTTTTTATGTGTGTATCGTGTAAACCGATTCTGGTTAACCATTTCTTTTTTAGTTCATACTCGATCACAAAATGAGTATGAAATCATACTCGATCTCAGTTCGAATACAAATGAAAATGAAAATAGTTCTGTACTCGAATCGAAAATGCGTATGATTTTACCCAAATTGAAAACGAGTATAATTTCTCAAACGATCTAAATGAGTATGACTTCATACTCATTCTTAACTCGGGTATAGAATGAATTTTAGTTTTATTTGATGTTTAACAACACATAATTTACCAATAAAAAAGAATTTTATTACTTAGAATCGGTTTATGTTTATGTCCATATAAACCGATTCTGGATAATCAGTTGATTTTCGTGTCCATATAAACCTATTTTGGGTAAAAGAAATATGTATGTTTTTCAAGTTACAATCGGTTGATACCAATGTCAACATAAACTGATTCTAGCTTGGTTTTCTACAAAAAAAAAATTAAATTTAAATTTTTTCATGTTTTGATGATTCATCAACACAAGTTAATTTCACATCTAATGCGATATTTTTACTACTAATCACCCAAATTAACACTAATTAATCAGGGGTAAATTATCCATTAAGAAAAATAGTTGGATAAGGAGGTTTCCATTTTACTCCAAACTGTCTTATTTTGTCACATAATTATAGGCCCCAAATAATCTTTATAGGCCCCAAATTAGCCAGGTTTTTAATTTTTGACTAAACCAAAAATCTATCATAAGATGTAAACGCGGTGTAATAATATTAATTATCAGATCGAGTCAATTTGATTTAAAATTAATAGTCACGAAATGGACTAATTTGATTTTCAGCCAATCAAAAATGAGGATTTTGTTAATGGCTCCATAAGAAGGGAGGTTAGTGCAACTCTCACCATGAAGTTAGAGATGAATGGATTGTTGATTGATGATAAAGAAACTCTTATACAACAGCTCAAGTGGTCCTCTCGAAAACTGCCTAGTTAGGAATTCGCTGAACTATTCGTGAATTATACGCGAATGGTTCCGTATCCATATGAAACTCCGTCCTAGATACGCTATTTTTTTTCACTAACCGGAGTATGCGCGACTTTTGCGAACTCCCGACTATTCTGTAGGTGAAAAAGTGGTTAAAAAAACCCAGTTACTTGAGAGAAGAGAGAACGGCTAAAAATCAGGTAGTCATAACTGGAGAGAAGAGGGAAGGAGAGGAGAAAAGAGAGAACAGAGAATCCTGTTGGAATTTTTAGTTAAAAATTATTATATGAGTGAAAATTGTTTTATTTAAACTCCAAGAGATGTGTTTGAGTTATGCCTTTTCACCCTAAGACACCTAGTCATGAATAGGTGTTATGGAGAGTCATCATTGGCCATGGGGAGTCACCTATTGGTAAAAAGACACCTTGTAGAGTCACTGTTGATTAAGTTTTGTATGAGTTTTTACAAGTTTTTGAGAAGTTGAAAACAGATTTTGAAGTCAAGAGTCAGAGTCATTTAAGAGCACAGTAATTTTCAACATTCGCTGGCCTAAAAGTATTGTAGTGCTACTTACTATAAGGCGTGATCGTTGTATCTTGGAAGGCGACATCCGTAGAACCGTGAGCACTGTATGCGGGGATGAATTGTCTTTAAGGAAAGAGGATTACCTCGCCTCGATCAACTAATTCGATAAGTCTTTCTAACTCTCTTTTTGATAGTATTTTGTTTTTGCATGATCATGATTTCCGAGAAACCGAAACCGCATATTATTTTCTAACAAATCCAACTACTTAATACCCCAAATTGTCTCTGAGAGATATCGGTGGAAATTTTCTTCAGCTAACACTTTCCATTTTTAAGTAATCTCGTATTCCAATCTCAAGTGCAGTTTGCTTTAGATTTAGGGTTTACTCAAATTGAAATGACATCTTAAAGGTATTCCTGTTCCTTCTTTAATCAGATTCTCTATGACAGGATTCGAAGGAATATAAACCAAGTAATTTTGGGGGAATTCAGTTTCTTCGACTAAAATTGTCCATATACAGGTAATCTAATATTCCAATTTCAGTTTTCGTTTTTGATTTTATTAGGCCATACTCGTTTTAGTTTTTCTTTTCCATGTTGAGCTTCTGCTAGTTTTTCTGTATATTTTAGGGTCGCGTTATATATATTATCAGTAAGTACGAATAATCTCTACATTCATATACTGTAGGAAGCAACCATCACTAGTAATTATTAAATTTCGGCGATGAGCATACAGTCACCCCACCGATTTGGTTTTGGTGATGATATAACCACCATGTCCACCAATACTACAACAGTGATGGAGACAAAGAAAACAGCATATAGAAAAAAAGATGGTGGATGTGATACAACAGATACATCAATAGTGATTGAGAAGAAGAAAAGAGCATATAAAAGAAAAGATTGTGGGGATACAACTAATACATCAACAGTGATGGAGATCAAGAAGAAAAGAGCATATAGAAGAAAGAAGTGCATTCCTCATGATTTAGTTGTGGAACAAATATTAACCAAGCTTCCAGTCCGGGCACTCCAAAAGTCTGTTCTGGTGTCCAAACTCTGGTATAATTCGATTCACAATGATCATAAACGCTTAACTTATTCTCATTTCCTACAATCACAGAAACAACCAGAGCTTCTCTTTAGTCTTTTAAATGTCAGGGATGCCCCGGTTGAGAAGGTTGCTTACGGGTGTCACTTTTTCAAATTTACTTCTGGATATGGGTACAGGAAACATGAAAATCTTCTAGAACTGCACCAGCTTCGAGGTGGTATTGCTATTGGTGATTTATTCGAAATGGTTGGTTACTGCAATGGTTTACCTTGTATGGCACTTATGGCACTTAGTAGCCAGGAGCGGGAACGAGAACGGAAACGAGAATCGTAAAATTTTGAAAAAATGAAGTTCGGGGAGCGAGTCGGGAGCGTAAACTAGGTTTACTTATACTACTAGTTTTCCAAACTTAAATTAGGTTTAAGTATACTACTAGTTTTCCAAACTTATAAACAAGAAAAAAGACAACATATAACATTCAGAAAAACTTAATGAAGTACCTACTTTCTTCTAATTTCCTACCATATATCTCTCATTTGGTGCTCGACTATCCTGTGAACCCTGGGGTTGGAAGTGGCATAGTGTATAGACGTGTCGGGGAACTTTTTTTTTCGAACAGAAAGGTTATATTAAAAGTAAGAAGACCATTACAGAGAGTAAAGGTATGAGAATATTCATTACTCTAGATAAACACTAACACTAACATCTTGACAAGATAAAGACTAAAACTAATCTACTAATACAAACGTTATATGGAAAGCTAACTAGAATATATAGGAGCTTGAATATATGTGAAGATATGAGAATATTTAGCCAGATATAATTAGATATGTGAAGATATGAGAATATACAGTTAGTATATTTAACGGGATATACTTAGATATGCTTCAATAAGATGTTTATTAGAGTTGAATTGTGGGTTTTTAACTGAAACCGTTTCTCCCATATCAGGAGCGCGTTTCTTTCTTGTCAGGAGCGCGTTCCCATCACGATTTTCACTGAGGAACGCAAATCCACGGTTCTCACTGAGATTCGTGATGACTCTTCACGTTCCTGGCTACTAAGGTATGGCACTTGTGGCTAAGCACTCAACTGCTTACATAATATTGGACCCAAACAGGAATGACATGCTCTACATCTTTTATCCAGCCAGAGTTGGGAAAGGCATCTCTAGTTTCCGCATCATCTGTCACGGATTTGGGTTCGATCCCTCAGCAAACGAGTACAAGTTGGTAAGTAATCTTCGGACTCGTCTAAAGGATCTTAACTTCCTGGTATTTACGCTGGGAACTAAATCATGGAGAAATGTGACAGCTAGAAGTCCCATATCAAGTCACGGTGGTCGTCCTATATTGAAGATAAGAGCCCCCACGGGTAGTGACAAATCGGCCATCTTCTGTACTGCTACTAGCAGCAGCAGTGGATGTTTGGCTTGGAAGGTGATAGCAACTTTGGGGGGAGAAGGATATAATGATATCCCACATGATAATTGTAACGACATGGAGATGCTACTTCTGTTCAATCTCCATGATGAGAAGTTTCATTTCATTCAACTACCAGCTAAAATTAAAACTGACGAGCAGCAGAACCACTTACTTGTCGATTATCCTCATCTTCTGAGGTTCAAGGGATATCCTTGTATTGCACTTATCGAAAAAATATCAGGGAGTGGAAGTGATTATCCTCATCGTTGCCTTGATGATCATCAGGGTAGTAATAGTAGTAGTAGTAGTTGCTGCTGTTGTTGTAAAGTTCATTTGTACATATTGAAGGACAACGTCAAGCAAGTGTGGGTTAAGGAGGAGACTTTTGATGTTCGTGTAAATTCTACTCCCGAATGGTTAGCGGCCGTGGGCTACCTGGCACCAGATCCCTTCTGTTTTTGCTTCTGCACTACTACTCCTACTCCTACTCGTATCTTCAGTTTCTCAGACCAGATGCTACTTTACTGGTTCCACGGGAAATATCTTCAAATTTACAACCTGCGTTCTGAAAAGCTTCAGCTAATACTGCCTGTTAATCCAATACAGAATCTTATCTTGCAAGCTAAGATGGAAGAACCGCGGCACATCTCTATTTCTGGTACTGATGATGATATTTATTCCTCTAATATGGATTATCAGCTGCATTTTCATGAGGAGAACTTCCTTTCTCTGCAAACATTCATACCAGAAGGAGTGGAAGGTGTTGTTGCTGATGAGTTCAGAGGGTCACTTTTGAAGAGAGACCGTACGTGTTCCGTGTTCGTGTTGATCCGCAGAGGCTCAAAAGTTTATTATCCTATTTATAGATAGTACACATGTGCAATGCTTTATTAGGAGAACCTAGAACCTTTGGTTTTATTGGTCAGGATATGAACTGATATCATCATAAACTGCAATGGACTTTCATATGATGAATTTATGTCAATGTAGTATATCTTGAAGGCTAATTTTGTTTTCCTCAAAAGGGTGATCTAGGGCGCAGTTCAGTCATATTGAGATTTGATATTGAACTTTTCCCCAAAATTATGTATGCAGAATTTTTCGATTTTGTACTCTTTTTCTAGGCAGAAGTGGGAGATAAAGGTACACAGACTGAACTTGATTATAAAGTAGTGCTATCATTGTATTTCTTCGTCTTATTTCTAAAATCTAAATTCTTGGTCGGGTAAGTGCATTTATGTACAGGGTAATTGATTCTCTGTCGCGAAGGAAGGATTTCATGTGCAAATGTGGTAAGGATTGTTGCAAGAAGTTTAATCGACACTGACGTTCATGTACTGGTTCATCGATTCCCTATCGCCAGGGAAGGATTTTATTTGTGGTAAGGATGGTTGCAAAAAGTTCAATCGTCACGGACGCATCCCATGGAAAAACTACCATCGAATTTGCGTAAGGACACAAAACAAGTTGGTATAAATGGGATATGCTTTAAGATAGGCTTTATGTGAAGGACTATTAATAGATCATATAGTAACCCAAATTGCAAATAAAAATTGAAACAAAAGCACATCTCTATATATTTTTCTTTTAATAAAAAGTGAAAATGTCAGTTTTTATGGGGGACATGGGTAAGGTATGTGAGGATCTCCTTGTTTAGTCATAGCAGAAGGACATGCTACCTTGTTGTATTGACGGTAGTTTCAATCTGAGTGCTCCTAGGGCTTCGGTTTTCACAGAGAAGTAGTACGTCTGTTTCTTCCCCACCCATGTAACTCTCTTGTGTGTATAATTCTTTTATACCCCATTTTTGATCAATGGAAATTTCATCGATCAAACAGGTGTGTTGCTTGGTCTGGCCATATTATATTATAGCAGTCTTTTCTGGCAGATTTAGCAAACGTATAGTATAATAGCATGATGATATTTACGATCTAACAAAAATTACGTAGTGGCTTGGATAAAAATGTTCAGAAATAGGGAGTTCAGAAAATATGTTAAACTTTTTACTAAAAAAAAAAGTAATAATAAAAAGGCTAATCGAACAACCTGACTATTTTATTTAGAGAACAAAGATATGAAAGAAATTTTAAAAATAAAAAGAACATTATGTTTCCCGGAACTTGTTCTTGTTGTTGATCACATTTTGGCCGCATCTCTTCTTCCTTTTCCTTCAGCTAATTTAACTACCTTCGGACTTCTTATCTTAGAACGAACACCTAAATCTTTCAATGAAACAAGGCTATTCACATGCAAAAGTGCCTGACAAGTTCGCAATCTCCTATTTTTATCCATGTCCACAATCTTCTTAAACATATCAGTTTTCTGGTCGTAACAACATAGAAGTGTCTCGTTCAACCACAACAAAACTTCACCATTATCTGTCAACGCAAATGGGTCATAATAACCATCTACACCTTTGGATTGCCATGGTATAGTAAACTCCCTTATCCAGTTCCAAGATTCAAAATTCTTTTCATGTGGATCATAACGATTCTTCTTATCTTTTTGTTTAAATGACCATATGTCTACGCGTTCACCAATCTGTTGACAAACAAGATATAAATCCTGTCTCAATACTTTGACTTGATACATTGTATTTTTAATTTTATTGATACATGGTGGTGAAGGCAGCAACAAAAATACTTCATCCTCTAAATCGAAGACCACAATTTTCTTGTCATTAGTATCAAAAAAATGAAGTGCCCCGTTTGCTTGAACGCCTGGTAACCATAAAGAGTAGGTGATTCCGCCAACATTTCTCCAACCAGAGCCACTTCCTAACGTATACACCTGGACCAAGCCCATGGAAATATCCTCTGGGTTGTAAATTCTAACAACCTTATACTCATTGGTAGTATGAAGATAACCAAATCCACTTACCATATAACCATCAGTTGTAGTGCTAAATCTTGGAAGACTTGCGTATTCTCTTGACATGGGGTTGCATATATAGATAGGATCACTCACATCGTGAGGTACCGAAAAACAAACCAAACCGTTACAAGAACCGATCATGACATCTTTGTGTTTTTTCTTACAAACGGGAGGATGGTTGATTTTGGTAGTGCATGTCTTGAAAAAGTACGGCTCATCGTGATGATCCCCGTAGCTAATTAACTCTTTGTAATTTGTATAGTATAGTTGGGTATTCCTTTGCCCAAAAGATGCAATAGAGAAAAGAAGACCCTGAACCAATCTGTGGGAGAGAAGCTTTTTCCATGTTTTGCAAACTAACTTGCACCTTCCTACACTCTCATCAGGTATGTAGCAAAGAATTGCTGATTTTATATCCTCAGGGAGGGGATCCATAGAATTGATTTCTCTAACTTCAAAAAAATAAAACTAGAATTGATTTCTCCTCTTATCTAAATATCCCCCTTCGATCAAATACTAATATTTCAAAACAATTAACGTAGTAACTTGAAAATTTCTTGAACATATGGCAAGGTGCATATATTTATATAGGCTTTCGATTCGATGAAGGTTGTGAGTTAGATTATAATTAGGAAAGCAAAATACCAGATCGAGTAGGAAAGTTTTAAGGTAGACCGTATTTAGGAAGCCTCAAAAAGCACCAGAGTAGAAAACCTGTTAACAACGAGCATCCAAGTAAGACTATGATGTGGAGCCCAGCCTTTATAACCATCGACGGCGTTCATCTGAAAATAACCATCCCCGGAAGAAATCAGGATATATATGTCAGACTACGAGCAATCCGCGACAAAGTAGCGGGGTCGCCAAGCACGGATACAGGATGTTGCACTTTAGGGCAAACAAAATAAATAATCTTGAATGCTTTGGGGTAGCAAATTATGCTTATGGTACAGAATTTTGGATGTTAAAACCTAAATAAGGCTTGGGCCAGCAGAACCTAAAACGTCTCGAAGGCAACTGTTGAGGCAACACGTCCCATAAAGCCAATTTTGTCAAAAACTTTTTTTGAGGCATACCGAATTTTTTGGAGGCATATCAAATAGAGAAAAAATATGGTCACTAGATACTAATCTTATTAAAAGTTCCATATTCGTATATTTTTTTAATGCCAAAACTGTTCTTATTTATAATTTTTTGTTAATTTTAATTTTTTTAAAACATTGTTTTCTCCAATTTTTTGATTTTTTTTTTAATTTAAGTTATTTATAACACATTAGGTTCGGATGGCAATTTATCAGCCGAACCTCGGTGTATTCTTCGTAGAACATAGAGACATTCGGCTGACTACTTTTTAGTCGAACCTAGTTATTTTTAAAACATATCTAGGTTCGACTTACAAGTTATCAGTCGAACTTCACTCTGTAACCACCAAATTTAGGTTCGGCTAATAACATATCAGCCGAACTTCACTCTGTAACCGCCACACTTAGATTCGGATGGTTCAAGCAAAAAATTGGACAACCGAACTTAATATTTCTCTTCATAAAGTGAAATTAGGCTATCATTTCCGTATTTAATTATCAGCCGAACCTATCGGTTGGTGTAGGAAAGAGAGAAGAAATTTTTTAAAAATAATTGAAATTTTAAAAAAGAAATTTAAAAAAAACAAAATTTTGAAATTAAAAAAAAAACTGAAAAAGAATTTTTTTTAAATACTAAATTTTTTTATAAGAAAATAATTAACTAATCAAGGGTACCTACGTTATTTACCTATCTTAGGATACCCCTTATAAACTTACCCTAGCCAGAAAAATCATATTGTATTCCTCGAAAAAATAAGGGCCACAAGACTCGCAACCAATAATAGTTTCTCTCTCTTTTCTTTGTATTGTCCTTGCTAGTTTGGGGCTATGGAAGTTGATTGAGACCTGCTATTTTCCTCCCGAGTTTAGAGAAGGGGTATGGGGTGTCTAAAGTATGTCAAAATACCAAACTATCCTTTACACAAACCTTTATAGTTCTAATTATTTAAAAATATACAAAAATGGAGAGAACCTAATGGGTGTATGGAGCTACTTCAGAATGTATTGGAGGTTCATAAGGAACTTAAAAGAGGAAGGCAAAACAGTAAAATGAAACACCAACCTAACACACAAGCCTGCAACAAGAAACTCAGTTATGGTCATTATACAGCTGTCATCAGAATTCTCTTTTCTAATGTTGTTGCTCCTCATAATGAAGACACATTACATGAGTTATAGCTGAAACACCCTTATGCACCTCCTCCCATCATACCTCCAGAAGACATGGCGGATGTACCTGTTTCAGTTGATGCCAAGGCTATGTTGGCTGCCATTAGAAGTTTCTCAAAGGGTATATCATGTGGCGGAGACGGACTCAGGGCGCAATATCTTCTAGATGCCTTAATTGGATCTGCTGCCGTAATTTCTGAAGAGTTGCTTTCCTCAATTGCAGGTGTAGTGAACTTATGGTTATCCGGCAACTGCCCTCTTATACTGGGAGAATACATAGCGAGTGCACCTCTTACACCGCTTCTTAAGCCAGATGGTGGGCTTAGACCAATAAGAATTGGCACCACCTGGAGATGATTGTGCTCAAAGTTAGTTGTTGGTTCTATCTATGGAGAAATGGCAGCATATCTGGGAGACCACCAGTTTGGCGTGGGTATTCCTTGTGGAGGTGAAGGAATAATGCATTCTGCCAACAGACTTTTGGAGATCAGGTACACAAAGTAATCTCAATATGATGTTTATCGACTTTAAAAACACATTCAAATAGTGGGTAGAACGACCCTTATCAATAAGGTAAAGCGCAAGTGTCCTAGTATATCACGGTGGGTAGAGTTCTGTTATGCCAAACCTGCAAGGCTGTATTACAATGAATCTGTCATGTCTTCTGCCAAGGGTGTTCAGCATGGAGACCCCCTTGGTTCATTACTCTTTGCCCTTACACTGAACCCTCTAGTATGTAAAATGGTTGTGGTGGTCTCTGGATTTACACGCGTGGTATTTAGATGATGGCACCATCATTGGTAACACTTTAGAAGCTTCAAAGACTCTCCGGATCATACAGAATGAAGGTCGGGTAAGTAGACTGCATTTAAACATCAACAAAACGGAATTTTTTTGGCGAAACCTAGATCCTAAAAGTTTCGAGGATGGTGTCTTTCCTGCTGACATTAGCAGAGCAACTACCGGAGTTAATCTACTCGGAGGACCTGTTAGTTTGGATGCACAATTTTGTTGGGATTTGGTTATGACTAGAGTGGACAAAAAAATCCAGCTTCTACACTCGGTAAAGAAGTTACAAGACCTATAATGCATGCTCTTACTTCTACGTAACTGCGTAGGGGTATCCAATATCCACTTCACCTTGCGTACTACTTCCCTTCAGTTCCTTCATGCTGCCAGCAGCTACTTTAATCATCACCTATTTCAGTTCCTGCAACATTTGGTTACTGGCGATCGTGCTGGATTCGGCCCTCTATAGCAGCAGCTCGCCATTTTACCTATCAAGGACGGTGGACTAGGTGTGTATATAATGACGCATAAGCCAGTATTGCTTTCTGACATCCTGTATTCAAACACAAGGCTTACAGGCCACCATCTTGAAGAATCTGGACATTTCAGCACCTAGCATCCACTTCAGTCATCACTCAATGGTTATATGCAAACGTGTGGTCTCTCTTCTTCCGCTTTCAATATTAATGATACTGCCCCCCACCCAATGAAAGCATCGGCAGTTCGATATTTTGATATGGTTACGAGAGAAATACTCAACAAGTTTACACTGTCTGCAAGGGACGCATCCCTCTGGTAAAGTAATAAAGTGGTTCATGCCATGGATTTTTTGAAAGCAATACCCATAGCTGGACTTAACCAAACATTTGGGCCTAGGCAGTTCAGATCTATACTTCAGTACAGGCTGGGTGTGCCTTTATTTGATGACGACAATACTTGCGTATGTTGGAACCATGTCATGGATGTCTTCGGCGACCATGCTATCCATTGTGCGAACGAAGTTGGCCTAAAATTTTGACATGATCTAGTTCGATATGTTGTTATGGATATATGATATAAGGATGGAGTTGCAGCAAGGAAGAAGGGTGCCTTAAGTTTTTTGGCTGATGGTAACTCTTCAAAACCGGCAGACATCATGGTTTACAACTGGGAAAATGGTTAAAACAACTGCTTGGATGTTACTGGTATCTCTCTCTTCTCAGGAGGAGGACTCCGCAGCTTCACACCTGGACGTGCTATATCCGCATCCATTAGCCGCAAAAGGGCCAAATACTAAAACAAGTGCACGACTCATGGTCTCGGTTTTGGAGTTTTGGCCTTCACAACTTTGGGAGAATTAGGGGATGATTTTTTTTTTTAATAGATTAAGAAACTTCCTTGCAAATTCCTTGGTGATCTCTGAATCATCATGAAACCTACACACTAGAGATAATAGACATTCTTCACGTAGCCTAAGACCAATAAAATGTATGTTGTTGTGGTTGACTCCAACATAACTATGATCCTTAAGCGATTCATCACAAATGATTCTTTTTTGTGTTAGATATGCTATACCTGACGAAAATAATTAATACAGCAACTCAACATATCCGCCAAGAGATGACCACTTAAAGGCATGCTCACTCAGTATTTGTTGGTATTT
>JAJJMB010000133.1:651114-739706 GCA_023531105.1 Papaver atlanticum | reverse complement strand
TCATCTTGTAGGCGTAAGGCCATCATCTTTGTGAATATTGGCATTAGGTTAGGTTTCTATTGTCCGCCAAACTTAATGTCCTATTTGTTCCGACGCAAAGCGAAAACCCAATTTCCATCTATGTCGACGTTTTCAGTAGAAAATGCGTAAGGCTTAGTGATTTCAGGTTGTTTTGAATAGCACTTCTCTAATGTGGTGTAACACATTCGATGGGGTTTACATCGTTCATCCCCAGGTTTTTCTCCATCACAATGAGCATCCCTTAGAGTAACCATAAAACCCCTTTGTATTGCTTGCAGCTTCAATGATAGTTTTATTAATACACGTATTTTGGTACTCGCTTGACTTTCTTGAGAAGGAATTGGATCCCCGTATATTGAAGTCGCTTGAATTTTTTGAGAAGGAGAGATAGGATCCTCCATATCCTTTTGCTTTCCTCGGCGAACCCTTTTTCTTTTAGCCGTTACATCTTCATATTCATGTAGAGAATGAACAATTGGATCACTTGAATTGACTTGATTTGACTTATTTTCTCCTTTTCCCATTTTCTCCCTTCTTTGGTCGACCCCTTTTCTTTTGAACCGACAGTTGTTCGTATTTAGCATCTTCATACTCATGTATGGAAATCTTTCTTTGGGTACTTATCGCCACCTTAAATTATTTCATTTCTTGCTTCCTATCCATATTTATAGGTGGTCTACCCGTCCGCAGTTGTTTTCTTAGTTCTTTAATCGGTACAATGTGAGGGTTATCGGCGAGTGCTAAGTCGTGTATGGTGCACCAAAGCTTGTCGTCCCAAAACAATCCTTCTTGACATATTTTTTGATTTTTTTTCCAGTATCCGTGTCTACAAAGTATTTGGTTGGAGATTCGGTTAGGGATGGCTTGAAATTTAGTTACTTCCAAAACAGATCAATGATAACAAAACGAATTTCTTGGTGGTAGATAGCAATCATGTGACGACAAGGGAGTCCCATGGCCGTCATCATCATACATGTGAATTTAATTCTCTTGCTCTTAACCTCATTATACTCATAAAACTTGAGATCCTTCATCATAAAATGGATTGCCCAGTAAAACACCCTATAACTTATACTTTTAAGCAACAGATAGTAATACTTTTAGTTGGTCAACACTTTCATCATACTCTCTTCCAGTTCCTCGTTAGCTTGATGATATCATCATTGGTGTATTGATGGATTGCTTCTAGTATTGTAACCAAATTGTTTTGCCTTCCACTGAACAAGATCTGATCAAACATCCATCAGACACTTCCAAGATACTCGTTGTCTCATTCTTGTATTTCCTATGTTTATAGGTGTACCCATACACAAATTTATCCTTGTACCGATCAAATAATTCCTTCAAGCAATAAACCATAACTTTCTCGTAATCTTTTTACCAAATCCCAATCAAACTCTCCAAATAATATTTGAACTCCGCCTCGAACATTGAATGTACCATCAAATCCCAATGATGTTGAAAAGCCTTACACTTTAACTCATTCTCTTCATACTCTTTGACTTGTTTCTTCTTTTAGTTCTCTCAATCCTATGTAGTTAATTTCTTAGGACACTTATGTTTAATTATCCTTCTCACGGGTGGTACCTTAATGGGTTTTAGTTTTTGGATATGGCCCATATAATTATTTTTAATATTCCATTATATGTGCCATGTGTAAAGAAATTGCTCGGCGTCCGGTAAAACTACCCTTATGGCATTCATTAGTGCTTAGTCATTATCCGTTACCATGATCCTAGGAGTTTAATCACTACGATATATTTCCTTTAAGGTCTCTATTATCCAAATAAAACTCACATTATCCTCCCAATCCATAAATCCTATGCCACCGTGAAAGTTTGCTTATCGTAAGTGTGGCAAGCAATGTTTAACAACGGCGTGTTGAACTTGTTTGTGTTACATACAATCTATTAACAAAAATTGATAGAAGCAGTTAGCCAATTTGATCATTTCTGGATGCACCAAGAAAATACGAATCACTTTTCCTTCCACTACATGCTTCTTCATTATGTAGTTATGTTCATCGACTAACCACTGAAATTATTTCATAACCGCTCTACCATCTCATGCCCTCCTCCTTACGGATGTTCTTGCCGCATATATTTGCATCAAAATAGACAAGTGATTCACATCCTCCTCCTTAATCTTCTTAAGGATGTCACTTGGTTCACATGATCATCGAATTTACCGTTTCCAATTGATGTGTCTTCAGCCCAGAGTGTCCAATAAGAGATTCTGGATCATCACGATTATGACAACCATTTGGCACTTTAGAGATCTTGTATACATCGCCATTTAGTTTATTAACTAAAATCTTAAATAGCAGTCATTCTTCTTTGATTTAGTCATGTAGACCCTAGTCGTCTTCTTCTCATACGATTTCTTCTTTGCCCTATGAATTTCTTGATTTTCACCTCTTTCGCAAAAATAAATCCAAAAGATCACGGCTTGAATGACGACCTAAAACTAATGCGTATTTAATCTATATGTGATTGCTTTGCATAGTGAGCATAAGTATCAGGACCCGACTGAGATACGTGTGCGGGTTGATCTTCATCGAACGCTTCAACAATCTACAATATATATCAATAATTTAGGGAAACATAATCGGTACATGAGAAACAGTCGAGCAAACCGATTCTAGAAAACCGGTGTATAAATATAAGTATATCAACCGATTAATTAAGGACTTGATTTTTTTTGGCGAAAAATTCCAAAAACAACAATCGATTCATGTTGCGTAACTTGTAATCCGATTCATGTATGGGTTGAAAATGAATTTTTCATTATACTTTTGTCCTTACAATCGGATTACATATATCCAAGTGAAAATATCCAAACTTGTATTTTTTGTAAAACCGATTACATAGGCCGATCGTAAACTTGTATTTTTTGTAAAATATCCAAGTGAAAGAATCGGCATATGTACATCACCAACAAAAACCGATTTTTTCACCATCAATCCCGCCAAATGTGTATGACAATCGGTTTTTAATGTGATAAACAACGACCGATTATCCTTCCCAATTTGAGGAAATATCCTAGAATCAGTAGATAGTAGATGTATTGCTATCATATGCACGATTCTGGGTTATAATTGACAGAAAAAAAAGAATTTTTTTTTGGGTACTTATAAGATGCAAATACATGTCTGTAAATCCTTAGAACGCATATTTGCCCATTGGAAGCATTTACCCCATATTCTTCTTCTTGTGCTACGATAAGATCCTCAATTAGGATATGGTGGATATGGTCTTTTTCATTCAACAAATAATTCAAATCGATAGGATCGAAATCATGATTATGATGCATCCACTTCTTCATCACTACTGGAGTTTTTACTGTCACAATAAATTTTCATTTTCGCAAACAAAATTACGAACCATAGTTTTTCTTTTTTTCCTCTACTTATTCTTCTTTTCCAAACCTTAGAAGAGGAAATGAGTTTCTACTCTAATTCTAAAACTATTATCAAACTGAGATGCTAATTAATTTAACTACTAACTTAATAAAACATCACTAACGAATAAGGGCATATCAGCCATTAACATAAGTAAGTATATGATGGGGTTTTGAAATTACTTCGTAGTGATCTCTTTCCGTCTTTTATAGCGATAGGCCTTGAGTAATTTCTATAGCCCCCAAACTGGCCAGGTTTAGTTAAAGAAATTATCACTACGGGAGTTGCAAGAAATGGTAAGGGAGGAGAAAAGGCAATAAGGTATTCGTTTAATGAAAGGGATTTATAGGAAAAAGCGTTACTTGACCTGGTATTATAGTGCAGAGCGATACAGTGACAATTTTCATGAAAAATTAGAACCAGCAGCTCCATCGAATCATACCAAGTCTGAAATTTTGATTTTTACGTCGTCTGCTTAGAATTTTTCTTATTAGCAATGATAAGTATAGTGCTGCTAACTTATTGTCTTCCAGCGCAGTAGCATTTCCCGGAATCATTAGAATCTATTTTCTGAAACGATATATAGGACATAGGTGTCTAAAGAACCCACAACTTGCAAGTAAAGGCAAATGTGTCTAAATACTCTTAAGTGGGGGCAATTTCCCTTGGCATTGTCCCCTGGTCCCGGAAGTTGAAACTAATGCTTATTAACGTAGGAGATGCAGTCTGATCAAAAAAACATAGGAGATTCAGTTTTACAGGAAAGAATTGTTACTGGTTATTATTGAATATTTTTTTTCCGAACTTCATAACCAAATACAAAAAATATAATGCAACAACTATTATCAAAGATCGCACTAAAATGTTTTGACAATCGAAATAACGACTGAAAATAAGACTTCTTATTCCTTAACCCTGCAATCCAGGAAGCTTAATGCTCAGAGTAACATAGCAGGGGGCATCTTCTTTCATTACGCCTGACCCAGAGAATGCAATCTGCGCCTAGCGTTGGAAAACACTGAGCTTTGACTACCGAACAGTAACAAAATCCGAACGAAAAAGTTCCATGCTTCTGACGAATAACCAACCGGATAATCAAGATTTACAGATACGCCAGCAAGCATCTTAAAGATGCCATCAAAACATAATTTTCTGGCAAAGTAGAGGATTTCCATCGATTAGAGTCTTTTCCGATTCCATTTTCAACACTCTTTATCAAGAACCGTAAACCGTTTTGCTGGATTGAACTAAAACTTTCTTCTTTCTCAAAGAAATTCTGCATTTTTAGCCTGAACCCTTGCAGTACTTTCTTCAAAATATCCGAGTCGGTAGATTTCATTAACGTAAATCTTAGTTGTGGGTGTGTAAGAAAACTTAAAAAGAACTCAGGAATAGATTCATTGGATCCTCCATTACGTAACAGATGCAACAAAAAACAGGAATTTTTATACATCACCTGAACGGCTGCAACCTTCTTCTGTTTTAGGGATGAATCAACCTCTACAGAAACAGAAACATCTATTAATTTCATCTTCTTTTCCTTCAATTCTTTCCCTTTCTTTGTCTTCTTCTTCTTTTTATCGGACGCTACTTCGTTAATATCCTTTGGTAAAACATACGTTTCTACCCACTCAGAAAAGAATTTTGCATCATTGCCAGATACCCATGTACGAACTGTGTGATTTGTTTCGCCTATACTAGCAAGTATCAGAAACTTGCTGCATTCTTGATAAGAATCAACTAATGAGATACTATTGTAGCATTCAGTCGCCATTTTTGATGTTTACAAGATTGAAGATCTTGTTTCTTGAAATTGGAAGTAAACAGTATTGGTCTCTTTAGAAGAAGAAAGGGTTTAGAGGAGAATAGTTTGTTTTGGATTATCTTGAGGTTTCTGATTGTGTTGGACGAATTTGTGATGATGGTATTATGCAACGAGTAGTGAATAAATAAGAACAAGGGGAATTGTTGAACTTATATAGCAGTATATGATGATTCGGAGAGACACGTGGAACGAATAGGGAAGAGAGAGAATAACGTAAATTCATCTTGTTTATCAACGGATGAGATGAATACATTATATACTCCTTTGCTCCTTATATTTGCTATGATGTGACTTGATGTTCTAGGATATATTCCTCCTTCAAACTAGGCCGTCAGATCTTTTTCTTCATTCCCTTCCATGCAGATCACACGTGCGACTTATTTTAGATCATTTCAAGTCCAAATTTACTCACACATCTCTAAAGAGTGTATATTTAACCTATTTTTCCAATTGGTTGATTATTTAACAGATGATTTTATTATCTTTATATTTAGAATTTCGACTCTCCTTATATAACTCCTTAAATTAAATTAATGGAGAAGATTGAAATGTTAGTGCGTATGAATTCGGACTCGTTTATTTCTAGCCAGCCCCAAAACGCTGACGTGGCTAAGTTTTGGACCATATTACCGTTACTTGAGTTTAGCAGAACTCATATATGGTTAACGCCTCTCTCCAAACACCTGCGGGCATTTCCATTTTCTTCTGAACTAAACTTTGATGATCAAATACTTACTACCACAACATACAAATTAAATAAGAAACAGTCTGGGATTCACAATTGTAAATTCTTCATACACAACATCTCCATTTCACAACAAATTACACAACCATGCCCATGCGTTATGTAGTGGGAGGAACAAATATTTCTCATGAGTTCTTGAAGATTTTCTGGTTAAGTATTTGAAAACTTCAATCACTCTTCCAAGCATACAATAACAAAGAAAATTCACCATCAAAACAACAATCGAGCTTCACTACTACTCGCTCTCTTTCGCTCATTGTAAAACACTTGAAAAGGACGGCATTGGTGATACCGTACGTAGTACGCCATGATCATCTCGTATACTTGAAATACAAAAACGCTGTACCAATCCCTATTAACACCCCCACGACCAATTAGTAAGGTGAATTAAGCCACCATTATTGCTCCAACAGTTGATATTCAACTTGCTTTGGAAGTGAATGTAATGCCCATGGTCGTCTTCATATAATTAATGGGAGCTTAGGAGAATTTTCGAAATGATGCTAATATTGTTTTTGCAATGCCCAATAAGTGACCGAGCCAAACAAAAATTTGGATGGTGTCAAATATTTTTCTTTTCAAGATTTTAATTATACTGTAAAAGAATAAATACTAATCATAGTATAAAATTTGACTATATTACCAAAAATTCCAAAATAACCACCATTTTCAGATTGAGATTCAAAAATCAGCGGTGTCTAGTCGTATAGAAACCTCACTAGTTTCCATGTGCCTCCGTCACTGGTTCAAAGTTGTCTCACTGTAAAGAGAGCCTAGGCGAATTTGCAATATGGGATATATATATTATTAGGCTAGATGCTTTTTGCAAAATATACATACCAACAAAATTTGTAGAGGCAAGACCGCTGTTTTTGGAATTAATATTGTCTCACTGCTTTTTGTCCCGAATAGTTCACCATTTAATGATGCTTTTTGCAAAATATACATACCAACATACCAACAAAGGTAGCTACGATAATATTGTTGAGCGATGGAGTTTCTATCGAACGGTAAATGCAAAACTTTTTTCGGTTGAGTTTTCTTCGACAAACGGTGTATTATAAACCGTTCGGTGGAGAGTCTATCTTTAGTAGATAATTTTCTAACAGGGCAGATATCTAGAGATTCAAAGTCAAAACAAGAATTCACAATAAGATATACATATCGAGGGAGGGAATGCTTCCACCAGAAACTGATGCACGATTATTTTATTCCCGGTTGTATCTTTTCTGATCAAGATTATCAACATTTCTTGTTCTGAGCCTGGTCCTGACGCTAAAGCAGTTGCCATCAGCCGATTCTACATGCCCCCGACATTTGGTGTTAAAGATTTTTGGTGAGATTTATTACGTAGAATCTCAATTTAATTATCAATATGATGCACTAAATATTAGAGGTCCTCGTCATGAACAAAAGGTTACTTCGGCTTTAAGGGTTTTAGGTTATGGCTGACCTCCGTATTCTAACGATAAGTACCTTTGTATGGGCAAAAAACATATAATTAAGTATCTTGCTTTGTTTTGCGAAGCACTGATCAATCATTTTGGTCGAACCTATTCCGAAAAAACCAACTTATGTAGATATTAGAAAAATATAAAAGCAAATTCAAGAAATGGAATTTGCAGGAATGCACGGTAGTCTTAACTGCATGCATTGGGTATGCACTTGATGCCTTACCTATTGGGTCGGTCTGTATAAGGGTCAGTATGCAAAACCAACTGTTATCCTTGAAGTTGCTTCTTCTTATGATCGTTCGGTATGGCACACTTTTTTTGGTCTTCCGGGATCTCAGAACTATATAATTATTTTGCACAAGTTGCCTACGTAATATGTTATCCAAAGAGTGGTGAAGAACGATGGATGAATGGATGGGGTAAAATTCATGAAACCTTCTGCACCATGCACTAGCCTTATAACCGGGATTGGGCTGCATTTTTTGTCGATTCATGATTACGAATAAAGAAAATGTAGATTTTATAGCGATGAGAAGGATTGCAAATCGATATAGTTTTGCAAATCGATATAGTTTTAGAGGTGAAACCAATGCTGACATGGGAGTGCGAGCTTGAGATGAAAGGCGAAGATGGAAAGGATTTTTTTTTTTGAATATGAAGCGCATTTCCAAATTCTTAAAAGTTTTTCATAATTCGTATGAGATGTTAGTTTTCATGGGTTGTTGGTTAGTTTTAATGGGATGTTGTCAAGTTCAAGTTTTAATAAGATGTTTTCTTAATTTTTTGCATTATGGGTGACATTTTTTTTTAATTTTAATCATCGTTTCGGAACTTCACCATTAGCAGCAGTTCGAGTAACCAAATAAGTTTCCAAACAACCTAATTTTGTTTATTTGTCTTTTTCTCCTAATTTTGCTAGCTCAAGTAGAAAAACTGTTGATAGTGATAATGAATTTGATGATGATGATGTTGATATAGACATTCACCAACCCTATTATGATCCAACCCTTCGAATTAGCTTTGCTAGTCTGCTTGCTAAGAACAAATATGTCAAATTTCTTAAAGGTAATTTTATTACGAAAAGTGTTTATGACAGAACTGTTCAAGAACCAGATTTTCACAAGTTCATGATTCAGTATGAATAGGGTTATATTCATGATGGTCTTGGTTCGTCATATCCTGAGATGACCTGCCAGTTTTGTGCTAACATGCATGCAGCTAACAAGTCCAACTGTTGTTTTAAAACAATTGTTGGCGGGGTAACGTTTGAGGTAAATCGAAGTGTGATTGCATATTTGTTAAACCTATCTTTGAATCGCACTTTTGTCGTTCGTTAACTTGATTATCTTATACCATCTCAAAGACAGTTGTTTGAAATATTTCTAAACAAGAGTGAATCGTGGTATGACAGCAAGTTGTCCGTCGATAACATAAGCTTTCATTTGAAAGTGTTTAGCAAATTTGATGTTGCAAACTTGATTCCCATCACGCTTGATAAGAATATCTGGAATAGGACCCTTGCTGAGATGATTTGTTATCTTGTCTCTGGTGAAGAGATAGATTTTTGTGGCCTAATTATTCGACAAATGATCCATATGGTCTCACAGAAGAAAAATCTTGGGTTTCCATGTTTTATTAGCAGAATCTGCAGTCATTTTGAGATTCCTACCATTGGAAATTGCATTGGTCACGCTACGCCTCTATCTCAGACAGACATCAACAAAATGAAGAAACCTGATAACCTTGAAATTACTCTTCTTCATGAAAGAATTGAGTGCTTGCAGGAACAACTAAATTATGTCTTGGGAGTTCATCCTGAACTGACTGAACCTGTCTGTAAGATTGCTTAGAAATATAATCACAATCAAACATAGTTAGCTTCTTTGTTATGTTTTCATGTCTCTTGTTAAACTTCTTATGTTGAACTTGTTAAAACTATTATCTTTTTAATGGTTGTAATAACTATGGTATTTTAGCCTTGAATGATTTTATCTTTAAATTGCTAATATGTTAAATCCATAGGAAGTTCAATCATATTTGCTCAAAAGTTAAGTCTATTATGTCTTTATGCAAATATCGATAAAAGATAGAATGAACTTGTTGAAAAAATTCCGCAGTATTGATCTTTCCCTGATCCACTTTTATATGAAAGTACTATATTGACTCCGTAAGTTTTCTTATGTTAGGTGATTTCCGACTAAATTAATCAATAATATCTTCTTGTGATTAATCTATTCAAGTTATTGGATACAAATCCATGTGATTTGTTAATGTCCAAAGAAATCCTTATTTTCTTGTAAAAGTAAGGTCGCATGTTGTTCTCTTGGGAATTACATCAGATGGGGGAGAGTTCTAAATGAACTTGTGCTTAATTGCCCTATCTATGTGGGGAGAGAGGTTGTGGAATTTTGTATGAGTTATCCTATATCTTAATAAACTCCTTGATGAATACACTAAGTTTTGACTATGTGAAATCATCGGAACAAAGTTGATATGTTCTCTTTTAGTCATGAATTATCTTTTTGAGAATTTCATTATGATCCCATAGTTTTCGTACCTTTTCCAATTTATATTGACAAAAATGGGGAGAATTATTTGGTAGTTCACACTACATGCATATAGTTTACGGATCATTATGTAAGGGGGAGTGGATCAAGTTATGAGATAAAAATATTCACTAAGAGGGAGTGATACATATCACCATAGTATTGTTTCAAAGTTGTGATGCAATTGGACTTTGATTCTATATAATAATACTACTATGACACTGAATAACAATGTTTGAGAACTTTCGTTTTCATATTGTTATTGTTACAGATCTTCAACAACAATGATGATGAGTTGAACACATTCAGAATCGATGAAGAACTTAAAGTAATGAAGAATTCAAGGAAGTTGAAGAACCAAGGAAATCAAGCATGATGGATCAGAAGTTACAAAGTTTATTTATTTTATAATCCATATGAATTGATAGTTTTGTAACTAAAATTGACAAAGAGGGGGATTGTTAGAGGACTGCTCGGTCGAACTCGCAAGTGTTGCTATCTCATGCTTGTTTGTCAAGTTTAGTTGATCAAAACTATATACTTGATTTTTAGTCTACTTATAGTTATGTCTCGGATTAGGATTGAAGTATATAGTTGAGCTTTAGCCTTCATGTCTTTCACCAATTGAAGAAGAAGATCTACTGTAGAGCTTGGAGGAACTTCATCAACAAAAGGTATGCGGGGACTAAAACTTATCTATCACTCAGAAGTTTATTCTATTATATCTTCTAAAGAGACTAAGTCGTACAGCTGTATAATCTTTTACATTACACACATTTGATATTTCTAGCTGAGTTTATCTCGCGTATCTATTTTTCGAAATATGTGTTATAAGCTTTTAGCTTTAGCTATGTTCATCGCATACTTGACGAGTTTAGTTGGAAACAATTTATTTGTTGGAAACTATATTAAGTCAAAAGATGATCATTTGATGTCAACTTGGGAAGTTTCTTATTGATCGATTAATCACTTAAAAATTACCTGAAGCTAGTGGTATGTGTAAGATTACCATTGTTGTCTTCCAAGGATGTTTCAATGATTAAATGAGAGTTTTAGAATTACCATGTCTAAACTCTATATGCTAACTGTGTAAGTCTAGGTATTTCCCCTCTATGTATTGAGAAAATAACAGCCAACTGCTATTGGCTTTGGAAGGGATTTAACATCGGCTTAGAAATTGTGAAAAAGTGGAGTATCTGGCAAATAGGCACAAGATAGAATATTAAGATATGGAAACACCATTGGTTTCCAACGGATTCCTCTAATCATCTAACAAAGGAACAAACTACACCCACTGTCACAAACACCCTTCAACTGGTTAGCGAAATTTTTAACAAGCAAACAAGGGAATGGAATTCCGACTACCTACACAAAGTTTTTCACTCTCAAGCTGTTGAAAACATTCTAACAATAGACCTTAGAACTACAAGTACCCAGCGAGACAAACTCATATGGTCATACACTCCAAATGGAAGTCTTACTGTCAAATCGGTGTATCACCAGCTCACTCTTCCTGTCCAAGGAAATTCTGCAATCCCAAGCACTAACCCTATCTGGTCTAAGATTTGGAAGATTGAGATTCTCCCTAGAATCCAAGTTTTCATATGGAAATGCTACAATGAAATCCTGCCTGTAATGGCAAAACTGAGCACTAGAATGTCCAACATATCCCCTCTCTGTAGCTTCTACGGCACTGACAAAGAAACCACCTCCCATTTACTCCTCCACTGTCCAACATATCCCCTCTCTATAGCTTCTGCGGCACTGACGAAGAAACCACCTCCCATTTACTCCTCCACTGTCCGTACAGCAGGGCAGTGAGGTTCGGGCTAGGATGTAGAGGACCAAGTAGCAATGCCATGACAATTACTTAGTGGATAGACAACTGGTTTACCAATATAAGAGACACATATATATAAAGTGCAAAAACGAGAAGAATGGAAGCCACTACATGTTGGTTTATTTGGAAACATAGGTGCGACAAGAGCTTTAGAGCATTGCAGGTCAAGCCTGAGACGACAATCTACCAAATCAGCTACCACCTCAATCATTCCTACCCAACACCAACTACCACCTTAATCATTCATACCCAAACACCTCTCGATACACCCTCAACAGAAACCCATCAATCAACCAACTACAAGATCTACAAATAAGAAGGGAAAAACCAACTAAAACAACTATTATTCATTGTTAATACTAATTTCACCCAAATTACTCTCTTGTTATTGTTATCATTGCAGATGAAGAACAACGAATTGAAGACAGCAAGATCTTCTCCTGCCAAGTAGCATCCCAGAAGGAAGGAAGCACACTGGGTGTCCTTGCGAGCATGAAGTGGGCACAACAGCAGCATGAAAGAATCTGTAACATCCAACTAGAGAACAAGAAACTCATGAAAGAACTGAAGAAGAAGTGGAGTAATCATCAATCACGGTGCAACAATGAAAACAATGAACTAATAGATGACTATGTACATTATATTTCATATTTCCGCATGTTTGAATGTAATTCCCTAAGGCAGGAGTGGTTGCCAAAATTGCATGAGATAGCCTCAAATTTCCAATCTAACTACTTGAACTTTGAGTTGAGAGAGCTATTTCTTGATTCTGATGCTTTTGTAAAACACAATGGTAGACAGGCTTTTTGCCTGATTGACTAAACCTTTTATATCTATGTATTTTCAAAAAAAAATAAAAAAAAATGAGTCATTGCTCATGATTCAGTAACCTTGGTTTTAACTCTGCAAATGTAAAAGGTACTTCCCTATTTTGTGCTGAAATCACAAAAGTATCATACTCTCTTCCTAAGCCATTCAATACATGCATTACTAAGTCAGATTCACTTACTTTTTCTCCAATGGCTGCCAAGGAATCAGCTATTGTCTTTAAGTTTTGTAGATAAACCAGCACAATGAGATTTCCTTTCTTCAAACTATATATATAACTGGTTCCTAAATAGGAAGAAAGAGGATAATCTCTTTATGATAAACTATATATATGACACCAAATGCAATCTTTTGAGGAAGATTTGGTGTCATACCTGGAAATTTCCAAATTATCCTAACTTAGCAAGGCTATATCTGTAAAATAAGCAACCAAAGGATCTGGGGTCGAACCCCCACTGAACCCACGCTTTCACATTTCTTTTTTCTTTTCTCTCTCGTTCTGACTTTAGTTTCCAACTTCTCCTCCTCTTCTTCACTGTTCTCCGTAGAAAGTAATGCATCGATTTCACCATCACCTGTCACCATCATCACATAAATTAAAAAGAACACGCTCCACCACCACTAGCACCACCTCCTTTGCCATCGCCAGAACCACTTCCGCCCGCACCAGCCCCCTCCGCCGCCGCTATCATTACGACTACCACTACATACTTTTATCAGAAACAATTACTATATATAATATAATGTTGTTGTTGCTGCTGCTGGTAGCTGTGGAGGCGGAGCCGCCGAGGAGGTAAATGATAAAGTAGGGAAGTAAAGTTGGCATAGACAGAAAGAAAGATGAATTAAGGCAAAAGACTTGGTCTGTAGAAGGATTTATGGGTGTAAAAAAAATTACCCAACGAATCCTTTGACACATGTAAGCTTTAGTTAATATGTGTCCAAAAGTGGACTGACGTCCGATATTGGACGTGGCTAATAAGTGTCCGCTGTATTTTCATTTCACTCTTGAAAACAAATTATCGCATTTTAAAATTTTATGAAATTGATGTATGGTTTTAAGGAATTTGTTCGCGTCACAGTATGGAATTTGTCGGTGTGACCGTGTCTGTGTCGGTACAACCCATCTAAGTTCGACTCCATACTATTATATCAAAACTAAACTAAATCGTGAGTACAAAATTTAATTTTGCGTCAATTTTTTTGGTCTACCGTTCCATCGTGGCAGCGGTCATCTAATCTTTAATTTTCTTGTTATACAAATACAACTCTTATTCACGAGACTTTGCGCACTGATCCACAACCAATGCGTTTTGTTGTCTTTCTAAAATTCTTTTTTCTTGATCGCCTAACCGATGATCTTTCGGAAAAAATTATCGTTAGAACATTTATTCATGTCTTTTTGCGATAGATTTCTATATTTCTTAGTTCACAACTGTGTAGTACTCGTATCTTGCAATTAATGGTAAACCTGTATCAAAGGTGTGATATTTTGAATCGACTGTGTTACACTTTCCCCATCCATGTCCCCAAACTTTTTCATCATGAGGTGTCCAATTTTAACTCCTTGATGAGAATAGTAATGGGTGCTTACATGCACTAGTATGCGCGTCTTATACGCATTTTTAGAACTCCGGATTATATTTTGCGATTTTTATAGCAATTCCAAATAGTTCGCGAACTACATAAATTCACGAATTATTTGCCTATTAACTCGGCCATTATTTCAGTCCTATTTTATAGTGATTCCCTCGTGTTAGTGATTCCCTCGTGTTCATTCTATCCTCTTATACGTACATGTTTTCTATCCTCTTATACGTACATGTTTGTTAGTGATTATGTTCCACAATTTTTGTATACACAATATATTTCAATCCTATTTCAGTCCTATTTTAGATCATGGTTTTTAATACAATATACAATAAAAAAAATGATAATACTAAAAAATATATTTTTTAAATATATGCCGAATTGAGATATGTTAAACGCATTAAACACGAATATATGCATTTCCCCATTTTCCCCGAATTACGAATTATTGACCGCATATTTGACCGAACTAGTATTTCATCCAGCCGATTAATGAGCGCATTTTTACCGATCCGAATTTTGGCAGCTCGCCTAATTGCTAACTAGCTAGGTAAGATTGAGCACTCTATTTCTTATTTTGTTCATCTTAAACCATAACCGCCGCAAACAGAAAAAACCAAGAAATTCAGCAATCGTAAACCCCTAATTTGAACCCAATTTTAAAAATATCTCATTGTTTAAACCCTAGGTTCATAATTGAAGAACTGTAATAAGAGTAATCGAAGAAGAAGAAAAAGAAGAAGAGAAATCATACCAGCAACAATAACCAACGAATTTCACCAGAAATAAATCACCGTCATCTCTTAAAATTCCCTTAAATTGATGAGTAAAGAGAAATCATAAGAATGAGATGGGATTTTCTTTAATTGGAGTTTGATTCGAAGAAGGATCATTTGAGTTTTATTGGGTTTTTATCTTCCTATGGTTTCACCCCTAATCTGAGGTGCAGAAGGAGATGGAATTTTTTTCCAAATCTCTGTTGTGTTTGAGTTTGGTTTGGTAACTTCGGTTCTGACGACAGTGGCTGGGAATATTTGGACTGAAATTTTGGATTCCCAAAATATTTGTTCCGGGTTTAGGTTATTCCAAGGTTCTAGCCTCATTAGTTGGTTCCAAACAAAATATTTATAAAATCCTAAAATTCCATTTTGCATTTTCTAAATTTCAAAATAAAAGTTCTATGTACATGTGTGTTACTAATAAAAAATGATGAATAGTTATAAAGATGGGGTTGATTTTAGTAGACATCTAATTTTGGGTAGGAATAGTTGTAATAGTGATTTAGTAGAAAATGTGTTAGGTATGTATAACTAATAGTCTCACACTTTCAATAGTTATTTAGTTTTTATGAAGGGGCATGATCAAATGACATGGTTATATTGACATAATAATGACATGGTTTGGGTTTTTTTTTTTTTGCTACAAAATCCATACGATAACGAGTTTGAAGCTAATTTTTTGGTGACATGTTCCACTTATACAGCTCTACATTCCTGTCAAAAATGAGAGTATTGCAATATACGAAACTTTACGATCCATAAATTTCAATTTCAACCATTAATCTTCAACCGTTGATACTTTTATGAATTAATTCCAAATTATGGTAACTATTACTTAAGTTGCTAACACTTTACAGGAGTTACTAGATTTATAATGGATGATTTGAGTTACCAAAATAAAATTAGTTAGGAATCTTATTGTTAGGAAATCCTAGATTTGGTGTAGTGGCTCCTGTTACGCATGAAACTAGATGTAAGTTTTCTAATTAAAATGCTTTTCATCTATTCTATGTGTGTATGCGGACGTGTATAGACATTTTTTTATTTTATTTTTGATAGGTAAAGAGAAATTTTATTCAAAAAGAAGAATGTACAAAGTACTACCGGAGGTCGTAAAAACTAAAAAGGAAAATACAAAAGCTAGATAAAAACTAGACTCCAATGGTGAACCGTATGGGAGAAGTTCAAGTGAACTTAACATGTTGTAGCTAGAGTAACCTTTTGAATTGCAGATTTCTGTTATAAAGAAGAAATAAATGGAGCAAGTAAAGATTATTGTGACGAAGGAAACAGACAATATGCATGTGTTCCTGGAAAAAATATCATGATCGGCGACTCATCCAACTATCGTGGAATTACAATTACGGCCCTGCCGGTAGAAGTATTGGCTTTGATGGCTTAAATGCTTCAGAAACGGTGTCTAATAACGCAGTCATCTCGTTTAAGACAGCTTTGTGGTTTTGGATGAATAATGTGCATTCGATTATAACATCGAACCAAGGGTTTGGTCCAACAATTCGTGCAATCAACGGCATGGAATGCAATGGTGGAAACTCCGGAGCCGTTCAGGCTAGGATTAAGTACTTCAGGGCACACTGTAAGGAACTTGGTGTGAGGCCAAGGAATAGCCTTTCCTGCTAGAACTTGTCATTTTTATGTTTTCGAGGTATGTATTGGTTTTACTTATACACTCTGCTGAAAGTTTAATAAAGAATATCTTATTGCACTATCGAGTAATGTGCATCAAATGGTGGAAAACTTTGTTTCACCCGATCCGTCGAAGCGTGATTGTCTCGATATTTAAAAACAAGGGAGACATCCAGAACTGCTCTAATTATAGGGGAATCAAACTGATGAGTCATATACTAAAATTGTGGGAACCCGTCATCGATCGGCGTTTACGAAGACAAACTAGCGTATCATCAAACCAATTTGGATTTATGCCGGGAAGATCGACCAGGGAGGCGATTTTCCTGGTGAGACAACTTATGGAAAGATACAGGGAACAAAAGCGGGACCTGCACATGGTCTTCATTGACCTGGAGAAGGCTTACAACAAAATACCACGTGAAGTAATGTGGTGGGCTCTCGATCAGAAGAAGGTAACACTCGGGACACTTTGAAACTGCAGAGCACCGAGATGCGGATGCTGAGATGGGCACGCGGACATACGCGGCATGACCGTATCAGGAATGAGTACATATGCAAGAAACTTATGGTAGCACCAATCAAGGAGATGCTCGCCCAGCATCGGCTGCGCTGGTTTGGGCATCTCCAGCGAAGACCGCATGATGCGCCAGTGCGAGTAGGTCGCATTAGGCGCCCGGAAGGAAGGATGCGACGCAACGGCCGACCGAAACTAACTTGGGATGAGTGCGTAAAGAAGGACATGACCAATCGAAATCTTTCAACAGAGCAGGCGTTGGACATACATACATGGAGGGCGGCGATACGAGTGGAAGAGGTAGGTTTCAGGTACGAAGACTAACAAACCCCTTTTTCTGTATTTTTTCGTCGATTTCTGTGCCACTCAATCAGAGAACACGTAAAGACAACCCTACAGATTGTGAAGGGGGAATCCTCCGTAGCGCTGCAGTTGGCAGGATTGTGAAGGGGAAATACCCTATAGCTTCTGCAACAGGGATATGGGGTCAGCATTTCTGCATTAATGGTCGAGAATTCGTAATCCCATAAAAACGGTGATTACTTACAACCGGGTCCATAAACAATCGCGGCGCGGGTAGCGTCAAGGATTTTCCTACGTAATGTGGGTTGTGCAAGTCTTGGCAAGCCGGCGTAAAAACTATGCTAAACTTTTCGGAAATATTCTTTAGTCGACCTGGTACTTGTTACTGGAAAAGACTTTGGATTTGGATTTGGATTTGGATTTATTTTCTTGTTCATCACCCAAACTGATTTCAGCGAAATAGACATGGCAAATGGTGTCTCTAGAGTATTTCCTCTAGTTTAGGCCATTTAAGCCAATTCAGGATGAGTAACTTTTATTACCATCCAATATTCATTTAGATTTTAATACACATTTACAAAAGATGCCAGGGAACCAGGTACCACATTTAGTCTAGTTCATTACGGTTTTCTTTTCTCTCCTTGTTGCTGAAGAGAAAACAATTTGATGATTTCATCGATGAAAATGGTTCGCATATACATAGAAATATTCTTTTGGGCCATGTAATAAATTTGGTTAATTATAAAATATTGTTAAATTATGTTGGCTACCATTTCTAGGATTATTTCTTAACATATCTTCTTTGATGGACGGTTGAGATTTAATACCAATACTAAATTCTAGGAACTTGGTTCTCCTTCTACCTATAAAAGGAACACAATACCTATCAGTATTGAGTTCGGGAATTTTACGATTCATAACGTAAAAGGTGAAGAAGGAGAAACCATGACCTCCACAAGGTATACCGCTGCTAGTTATTATTGTGTATAGAACTCATGATCATCCATATACCGTATTAGTATATTATTGTGTGAGTATCTATAGTTAAAAATTACAGTTGGCATCAAGAGACTGTGTTTAGAACTCATGATCATCCATTAACGGTGTGCAAATAATAGTGTCGTTTTTTGTTCGTGATTATGTATGATTGGCTTTATACATCTCGCTATCATGATAGGGCGACATAATCAATAGCATGAAAATGAAAATGAAAATGAAAATGAAAATCACGCATCAACCTATTCCCGCCGCATCAGTTTTTTTTCTTCTTAGGTTTGATTATCTCTTCCGTAAGTTTGGAAAACAAATGACGTTGTGGGCCTGTGGTTTTACGTTAGATGATTTTGTTTAATGGGCCCTGATTGTAAAGAACCGATACCCATTTTGAATGAAGTCACTTGGAACCAATGCTAATCTGGAACTAGTTTAACTACCCAGAACCAGTTCTTACCAGAACTGTTCCTTTCCTGATAAGACTAAACCATTACAGTTCCTATCCATTCAAGTATCCTTTTGTTCAGTTTTAAGACTTGTAATTAGAATTCTTGTTCTCTAGTAGGTTATTTTTTAAATAACGTTTTTCTAAAGTGGGTCTTAATAATTAAAGAAAGGATGGTTCATTAAATTTTGGGTTCACCGTATCAATCCAGACTAATTAAGTTATTTCTAAACAGAACTAGTAGTAACTCGTTTTCTTTTTTGGCTTTTACTTATTAATTTTTATTAAAATTAACTAAAATTTATTAATAGTTGGAAGTGTTGTAGTGTATATGCCCCATATATGTGCGGCCCAACTAGATACCTAGGGTTTACCTTTATATGTATATAAAGAATATTATAGCTGTGTAATTTGATTATTCTTATTAATTAGAAATTCTCTGCCTTTTTACCTTTCCCTATTATTATACTGCAACACGTCATCAGCACGACTCTATTGACTGTGCAAATTTTTTAATCGTTCGAGAACTGTGATTTATTACTTCTTGAAGATTAGCGTGGTTCGGATCTTATGGTTATAATATTATGGATGCGTCACCAGGTATTTCTTTTTAACAAAAGAATTTCGTTTTCATAGTATTTTCTAGGATTCCACAAATATATGATTGTTAAACATAGAGATGTTACCGTTAGATTTTCACGAAATTTAAATATGTTCAACACAATTAGGTATTACATACTCCTTTACAATTTCAATTAAATCGGAATATGATGCAATCTCAAAAAATAGATTTTAATGAATCTGTGTACGTTCATGAAAAACCTAATTTATAACAGCGTCGGAAAACTTAAGGGTTAGGAATTCCAACCGTTGGATTATGCTGTAATTTTGTTATGTGTTACATATGTTTCTCCTTGAACCACTTTAAAGATTTCATAAAGATCCAACCATGGGAAATACTCAAAAGTACGTTATATTCCAGTTGTGTCCACAGAAACGTTAATTGGAACAGTCATACGACATCATGAATATTTTTATATCTGGCCGTTGGATTTCCTTGAAATTTGATTATGTTTGGAGAAATATTGTTATGAATCAACTGTACAAATTTTATCATAATCTTACTAAGATGCATTTGTCTGTCGATCAGAACAGTTGAAAGAAGAATTTTTCAATTTTAAGGGTTAACGATATGTTTTGGGCTCATATGCTAATAGTTTCAAACTTATTATCAATGGGCCTGAATACTTCATATATAATTGACCATATATGTTTATTAACCATGACCTTGTCAACCCAATGGACCGGGTCTTGACCAAACAGTTCACCGGACTTTGACTAAACCAATTCGACTCTAATTTAACTTTTTGGACTCAGAAGTACCTAAGCACCATTAAAGAGTCTATGATTTGGATGTATGTGTGCACAAGTACAATACTTTCATCATAAAAATCTCCAACTTATGAAGATACACCGTTCAAAGAGGAAGGCATACCTTCAACATTTCTAAGGCGACATATTGACTTCAGACGATGTAATTATTCGAAGGAAGTTTGTCGAAACATTCATTTTTCTCCCAAACTTGAATGTTCAGTTTGATGTAATCCACTTGTTAGACTATAATGAGTCAATAACTTCGATAATGATATGTTGTAATTAAAAGCACACCTTATTTTTTGTGGAAAGAAACTCACAAAAGTTTCCATGTGTCAGAGATGTAATTCTGGCTCCAGTAGTAATGATACAAAGTAAATGTATCTACCTATAATGGGAAAAAGATGTAATTCTAACTCATATCAATGAGAGTTGCAAATCTTGGTATAAGCATTTTACTGAGAACGGTACAAGCATTGTAATGCAAGTTATTAGTAGTCAACTATAAGAGTTATAAGGAGTTAAAAGGAAAACGAACTCAATATATTCTTGGAGAAGGTCTTATCCTAGCTAGACGTCAACATTAATGACAACTAGAACTTTGCCAATTTTTATTATTGTCTATCTTTATTCAATCGAATTCGTATGGTTAGATTCTATATTTTGCATGATTTGATACTAAACTATTGTCTACATGATAGTTTGACCGATATTATATTAGCTAAAATAAAGAGTTTTTTTGGCGAAGAATTATATCCATTGTATGCTCTTATGGAATGAATAGTATATCATTTCCATGAGATTGAAATACTCTAAAGAACTTGAGATATACTCAGAAGTACTTGAGTTACATGGATCATTCGTACATTATGATGAATAGTATATCATCTTCATGAACTGTAACACTTTAAAGTAAATGAGATAAATTTTCTTTTGTTACGTAATAAGGCCACACCACTTATTACACGAAGCTCTTAAGGAAATATATTAAACTGCTTGTTGAATTGTTTCCTTATATAATACCATGTGATGATTGGATCATTACATGTAATAGCCGAGCAAAGAAATGCTCAATCTTTGTTGCCTAATTGGTATACAAATTAAAAGTTACATGAACTTTGTAAGAACTAAGGGTTAATCACACTTTGTCAAGTTCTTACGAAATCTGTGCAAACGGTTGTCGTACAAAAATTCATTGTGAGAATGAGAATGCATCTATAAATTGCCTCTAATGAATGTGAAAGGAATCACATTTTAGAGAAAATAATGAGCCAATTAGTCTAGTGAACTGTAAATCACTAACATTTGGATAATTGAATCCAGATCATCACCGACAATGAAAGTTGGGAATTGACTCATTCAGGTTTTGACATAACCATACAGACACTTTGGTTGTGATATGATGTTTTGTTTTGAAAGAACTCAAATGGACATCATTTTATTTGAGTGAACAAGAAAATGAGAATTACAAAGATTGAAAGAATGCAAAGTAACGGCATTTCTCATAATCAACTCTTTCTAAAGTACTAGAAGCACCACCTCCCCTCCCATTATGCTTTTATAGTAATAAAGCATGTAACTCATTTTACAAAGTCATTCTTTAGTAAAAAGGATTGAAATCATCCTAAGATGAAAATGGTAAACAACCCATTCTTTCAAAAGAAACAAGGTGATACTTGTGAACATATCCATACAAAAAGCGGACCATTCAAGTGATTTATGGCTCTGGTGGATGATTCGAAGTGTTGAATTAATTATTGTTCACAAGAAATTATGCATTTTTGAAACAATCCTAGCACTTATTATATAATTTAAGGGATCACCGACCTTGTCAATGCTAGATATTTACATCAAAAGGACTTGATGAATATTGCATGTTTAATAGGATCAGTTTAGAACATCCTCACCCCCATGGTCTCGTAGAGGCTACCATCAAAGGTTACAGATGATATCTAAGGATAGGTTATGCGTAACAACCTTCCTATAAATGCTTGGGGGATATGAAATATTACACGCATATTCACTTATTCGTTTTAGAATCCACAATTAGTCAACCTTTTCTGCATACCAGTTGGTAACTGGATATAAGCCTGACATTCGTATTGTTACGCAGTATTTGGTTGTGCTATATATGTGCCATTACGACTCCACATCGTACGATAGTTGGTAATCAGAACGATTAAGTAGTTATGTTGGATATGAATTCCCAACAATTATCCGCATTTGAAACCTTTAGCAGGAAATCTCTTTTCCATTATATTTACGGATCGTCACTTTGATGAGACTGTCTTCCCGTCTCTAGGGGGATAAAGGAAAAAGGATTTCCTAAAGGAACGATAGGAATTATTGTGGTGTGTTCCCACGCAGTCTCATATTGATTCTGGTACTCCACAAATGTAAATGTGAAGTAAAAAGAATTATCTATTTCAGAAAGTGCATTGATATCGGCAACACGACAAGATCACACATACCAACTGCAAATGTGCCTGCAAGGTTATAAATCCTCAGTATGGGGTACACCATAAACTAAGGTGTTACAACTATACTTGGTGGAAGTGTAGTTAAGGCCACGACTCCATAAAGGAAGATGGAGAGACCACAAGGTTCGATCAACGCTTACCTAAAAAGGAAGTAGATGAGTAAGGCACGACCTAATTTGTATCATTAATGAAATCATTTCATTTGATTGTCTTTGACTATGTCCATGAATCAATACTGGAGGAAGCTCCGAAGTTAAATGATTCCAGAGAACAATTAAATCCTAAAGGATTATGAGAACACACACGAGTCAATGGAAAGATCGTGCGAGCATATTAATGATTATTTTTATATATAGTTGCTCAAGAAAATAGAGCACGACGAGATCAAACCGTGCTTCTTATTGTTTAATGTCAACAAAGAGCATATTTGGCCTACACAATCTAGGTAGAACTTGGTTCTTTGACAAATATACAGGTATTTGGTGTGGTAGTGCTAACCAACTAAGTGTAAAGCCTATGTGACATACATGATTATTTGTCATAGATCACAGTGGGAAGAATGAAGTATCAAAGTATCAACACTCGCCTTGTGGAGCGAGGTTTCTCACAAAACCATGGAATTGTCCTCCTGTAGTGAACGTTATAACGTTCCGCTACTTAGTTAGCTTGATAATTTCAAAAGGACTTGAAATGCATCATATGTATGTGGTTTTTACGTATCTCTGAAAGAATCAAGAGATAGAAAATATTTACAAAAGTACTTGATAGCCTTTTGTTTCCCAAATAAAGTGACTCTATACCACGGAGTGCGTTTACAGTTAAATAGAACGCTTACTTATAGATTGAAGCAATCAGGTGGATGTGGTATACCCGCCTAAGTGGATATTTGATTTAGAGGGGATAGACAAGTAAGTTACTTTTACTTTCGTATTTACAAGAAAGTTCATGATTTGGAATTGTAGCTATCTATGTCGAAGGTACATACATGATTGGTACTCTTGATGTAATAAGAGACCTTAAAAGCTATTTGAAATCCGAATTTGTGATGAAAAATATGGGGAAAGCTCGACCGAATACTGATCTTGTGGTATATTATTCCACCAGTTTGCATATGTCTAAAGTTGTCGGGCAATTTAACAAAGACATGCATCCTGATAGCACATCCATGATTAATCGAGGTTCAAATGTAAGTAAGTGACCATTTCGTCCAAAGAAAGATGATGAAGATGTGTTGGGAGATGAATTCCCATACCTAAGTACAATAAACGCATTGTTTTACTTAGTATAATAGTGTACTCGATTAAATTTTACATCCTCAGGGAACTTGTTAGCTAGATATAGCTCAGCGCCAACGCAACGTAATTGGAATTTTTTAGTGAATGTAATCATGTACTTAGAGGTAACCATTGACATAAATTTGTTTTATCCTTGCAAAGACATTAAAAGGAATGCTAATGAAAGTACAATCCAGAAGTTGTTGATTATGAAGGAACAATAATCTCTTCTCCAACAAAAGTAATCAGGGGAAGATATGGTTGACTATTTTCTAGGTTATTACCTATATTCGGTTTCGAAAAGTACATGACTAAAGGAACTGTCTGGAACAACTCTGAAAATAATCAGGGGTAGATGCTGACATCAGGGGGAGGATCCAAGGATATGATGCCGACATATTTTACTTTGAAATTGAAGCAGTGTTGTACTCTTTTTCCCTTCGACCGAGAATAGTTTTTCCCAAAGGGTTTTGTTACTCGACAAGGTTTTTAGCGAGAACACTAAAAACATCAAGTATGTTGAACGCTGAAGACATAAAGATCGCGTAGATATTACTGAAAATATCTGATCGAAGAAATAAAACGCAATATTCTTTTGAGCAACGTAACTTCCAGAATCAACAACATGATCTTATAAGCATTCAAATCACCAAAGTAAAGTGTGATAAACTCCTTTTGACTCCATTAGACTAATGAAAATTGTCTGACATCAGGGGGAGCATTTAATGGTGTATTGAACTATTTGCCTTCACCGAGGTTGTTTTTTCCCACAGGGTTTTGTCACTCGGCAAGGTTTTTAATGAGAGAACAACAAACACCGGGAATATAATTTCTTAGCTAAGGCTATTGTCTTTCCACGAGTGTTTTCTGCCTTAGGAGCTGTGAAGCAACTAGTCAACTTCAACGGAGCAAAGTGATCATATGCATAGGATCACCTTTACTTGCATCTGTCAAGTTGTACTATTTTCCCTTCATCAAGGTTTTATCCCACTGGGTTTTCCTTGTCAAGGTTTTTAATGATGCAACGTATATGCATCCAACTATGTTCTAAGTTTACTTAATATTGTACTCTTTTTCTTTAGTTCAGGTTTTGTCCCTCTGGGTTAGCCTGGCGAAGTTTTAACGAGACGATTAACTTAGACTCGTCGATCTTAGAAGATCATATTGCATGTGATGAACTACATGTAAAGTACGAGACAACATGTGAAGAGTTGTACCAAGGTTTTATCCCACTGGGTTTTTCCTTGTCAAAGTTTTAATGAGGCAATGGATTTCGGCACAAATCATCAAGGAGAGGACGACATTTGAAGAACTACATTCGAAGCACTATATGTGAAGCACTGCATATGAAGTTCTATTGGACCGCACAAGGGGATGTTGTAGGGCATACGGCCCAACTAGATACCTAGGTTTACCTTTATATGTATATAAAGGATATTATAACTATGTAATATGATTATTCTTTTCAATAAGAAATCCTCTGCCTCTTTACTTTTCCCTATTATTATACTGCAACAGTCTCCTATAAAGAAATGAACCCATTGTTATGCTTCTGCTCGCTAAAATTCATTAATGTAAATTCGAAATTGATTTTTATCAAAAGCTCCTTTGTTATAGAATCAAATAATAAATATATTAGATCTATAATTAAAACTGATTTCTATAATGATGTCAAGAAATTATGAAATGGATTTTACTAACGAAATACGATCCCATTATTGTGCTTCCGCTTTATGAAAACTAATGTATAATCTGAAATGATTTCTTACTGAATTTATTATAAAATTTAATGATTTGGAACCATTTTTAACACTATTAAATTTGTGCGTACATTATGATATGGTTTGTGTGCTTGTGCGTTAGGGTATAGTTTCTCTTGGATTATTGTTTTTCCTTTTGGATTCTATGAGATTATACTTAAAATTATTATGGAACTCTTTAGTTATCACCACAGTGATGCTAGAGTGTTAGATCTTAATATAATAATAATATTATTATAAGCATGAATTTGCAAGCTGTAAAGTGTAGGTTTTGCAGTTATCGACATCATGTGATAATGTCATTATTTTAGTTGATTGGCTATCACCACAGTGATATCAAATAACTTTTGGACATGATCACAATTTTTTCAAATGCTTGTAATCTTGTTTTTCTTCAACATATTAGAACAGAATTTACCTACAGGAAATTGGAGTTCATATATTTAAGAGAACATTGAATGATATGATTTTTGATCATACATAATGGATATGAATTGATTTGAATTAATCTTGAGGGTGTATAGTGTCATTATGTTTCATTTTTCTCTCATGAATGTCCTTTTTGACCGTTTTTCGATTGACACGTTAAAATAAAATCATGATTAAGTATACGCCACGTGATTTTTTGGCGCATACTTTCTTAAAATGCATATTTATTTAGAGGTTTAAATTCTTATTACAAAATTGAGTAACCCATAATGGATTTTCATATTTTAAATGCTCAATCAAATTATGTTACTTTTATGTCTAAAGCTCGTGCATTTTTTAAAGAAGAAATAAAGAATTATTGTTTTTCGGATTAATTTCTTATATTTGTGAAAATAAAATCCCTCACTTATTTTAAGCTCCCTTCGTTATTATCTACACTATTATCTTTTTTATCATGATTCTTAAGCTTGTAACAAATTTAAATTGCCGATGCATCAAAGAATTTTCTTCAACGGAATTCCATTATGGTGGGTTTGTTTGCAGAATTCACTTTTCCAGGAATTTATAATCCCATGGGATTACAAATTCTGGTATTCATATAAATTCCTTGTGTGTTTGGTAACCTAGTTAAAATTCCTAGGATTTATAGAGTTTTATTGTTTTAAAGTCTTTGTACCGTTTGGCATTACCCTTAAATCTTAAAATTGCATATATATGGGTTTCAGAGTTAAAAAATAGTGGGTCCATAAATTCCTTGATAAGTTTCCCGGCAAATCTTGGGGGGAGGGGGGGAGGGATGATTCCAAGAATTCGGACAACCAAATGTACCTAGGGAAACGTAATTCCACCAAATCCCCTGGACCCATAAATTCCACTTTTGAAATTCTACATCCAAACCCACCATTAATGAAATATACTTATAGACTTGCTTAATGCTCGATTTAAGTTTATGAAAGGGTCATCAAGTTTGGATATTTTTCAATTAAAGGGTGTTGAAATTTTCACTATTAATATATTATATGCGTTTGAATAAATGTTTGTGATAAAGTTTTAGGGTTACTCATAATTGTTTATAATCGACTAAATTTATGATTAGATCAAGCATGTTCATATCATTGAGTGGGACTGTGCAATATCACAAGAAAGGTTAGTGTGATATTTGCAATTGTACATGTTTGCTGCATTGTTTAGTTATCACCACAGTGATACTAAACTCCTATGTTGTAAATATTGTATATATTTTGAGTCCTCTTAGTTTGATTTAACGAATAGAACAACGCTGCTCACACATAGTTTTGGTTCACGCGTTTAAATAAATATTAAAGTTATCTAAATATTTCATATATGTGTGAAATATTAGGCACCCACAGGTGACGAAAATTCACATTGTATTAGGTTGAATATATTTAGTATATTTGAGTTTGTTAATACATTTTATGACTAGATTTTCCCACAGGTGATTCTAGTTATCTTATTAAACAAACATAATGTTGTGTGTATGGGAAGGTAAAATATCAACAAATGTTTTTCATTTCTCACATTGTTCCTTGATAAGGTTTACCCACATGAGAATCTTATTGAAAGTATGAAACTATTGTATGCTTAATTGTCATTTGTCTCTATTAAATTTTTTAGCTTTTGTTCTTATTAATCATTGATTATGACTATTTTGTAGACTTTTTATGGTCCAATTTTTGGTGGATAAAATTATTTATCTCCTGATGATTTTTCGCATTATTGAGTACATCTACCAATTGCATTATGAATCTCAATCTTTGGATGTTTTCTCGAATACTCATTATTGAAATAAAGAGGAAATTATAGAGAAAGTGAAAATCATATAGTCTGATAAAGGTGGTGAATATTATGAAAGGTATGACAAAACAAGATAATATCCTGAATCTTTTATGTAGTATCTCCAAAAGTTTGTGGCATTGTTGCTCAATACACAAGGCCAATTTATCTTTGGCATAATGATGTATGTCAAAAGGCTAAATCATACTCTTATGGAAGTGGTTAGAAGCATTATGATTCATGCATAATGGCCATACATTTGTGAGTGTATGTTCTTTCTATAACCGCGTAATTTAAATAGATTTCCGAGTAGCAGTTTCAAAGACACACTTTGGACTGTAGAAAGGCTGGAAACATAGTTTAAACCACCTTTAAGTTATGGTAGACCAATTGGAGGCGAGAGCTTACATTCCCAAAGAATAGACTTGGATTTGAAAACAATTAATGGTTCATTAGTTTTCCTAAATAATCCAAAGGATATATTTTAATGTTTTATCCATAATATGATGAGATTTGATGAAACCGAAAATGTGAATTCATTAGTGATGGCGTTAATATGTTGGAGTACATGGATATATCTGTTCGAGAAGTCAGGATAATGATCCCTTTATCTAAGACTTTCACAGATATTGTGAATCTTCTCATTGTCGAATTGTTAGATAATGAAACATAAATTATTGATCCTATATTCCATAGTAAAACTTCTGCCAATAAAGAAATTATTGATAACCACATGAATCATCATTAATAAAGTCTCAAAGAGATTGAAAGTAAGTTGTTCATGTTGTTTTAGTAATTTACTTACAGGAATTTTATTTTGATATGGGATGGTAAAGATTCAGTTTCCGGTTCACAAGCTATTATGTGTGATAATTTTGATTAATGGATTGATGATATATGAGATAAAATCAATGGTTGAAACTCTAGTATGGGATATTGTTTAATTGCTCAAAAGACACAGATCAGTTGTATGTAAGTGGGTCTTTCAGACCTAGTACGACTCTAATGGCAATGTTAAACGATATAAAGCTAAACTTGTATCAAAAGATTTTACGCACAAATGAGGCATTAATTATCAATAAGTTTTTTCTCTCGTGTAAAAAGAAAGACTTATTCAGAATTATCATAGTGTTATTTGTAGTTCAGTACCTAAGAGTTGCATTAAAAAAATGTGAAAATAGCCTTTATTAATGATAAATTATAAAGAAAAGTTACGCGTGTTAGTACGAGGGCCTTTCCTTATAAAGACAAAAACACGTAGTCTGCAAACTTTAGAAATTAGAGTATGAAATTAAGCAAGCTTCCCGAATATTTCACATCTAAAATTCAACAAGCCCATTGATGTTATTTGGTTTTGAATGAAATTACTATAGATATCCATGCATATACCTCAAGATCAGTGGGAGAAGTTCATACTCTTGGTACTTCATGTTAATACTTACTACCTACGAGTAGTGATCTTGACTTTATGCCATTCTCTATATTTTTCGAAATAAAGGATATTAATGAAACTTACCATGTGATAATCACATATCATGTGGTTTACGAAAGCTCTCATATAATATATATATATATATATATCGAAGAATTTTGGAGATAATAACATACGTAGCAAATTTTTGTTTCATATCAAATATAAATTTAGTATTTAGTACGTATCTGAAATGGAACATGTAACGAGTTGTTGATATGTTAGCATATACCTATGGAATAGGAGAACAAATTATGCAAAAGCTATAAAGAATTTTCAGATATTTATCTTGACCTATATCTTACAATTATTTACTTAACCCAATTAGAGTTGATTGGGTTTTCAGACTTCAATTTTTGCTGGATGTGCGGATTCTATAATAAAAAAATCCCTTAACATTAGTTCCACAATTGAGTTTGAATATTTATGACTGCGAGACTTAGAGATTTAAGTTTGTCTCTATACTGCTGAAAATTATCGTCTTAATTTCGCAGTATTAAAGCATAATATGAAAACAAAGGGAACAAAACACATGAACCTTGAGTATCCATACGTGAATTATGAAATTCAAAAACAATAGTTGTTCATAATGCTTAAGCACAATTATGTCCGCATTTGCACTTAATGAACAATTACCTTTTTAAGACCTTTTAAGAAAAGATTAAAATCTTAGGTCTTTGGGAGTAATTGATTATTGAATTCAACTAATTTATGTGCTTATTTTGAACATTGATTGAGCTCTTAATAATTTACTTATGGATTTATTTCTGTATCCATATTTAGTATACACTTATGTGAATGGATGAATGTTAACAGAAATTGTCTTTTTCAAAGACATCACTGGACCATTATGATATCCCTATTTAAGGCCTGATTAAGTAAGTTGTTTGTGTTGTGGTACATGGAAGGGAACATGTTGATAACAGGACAATGTGCCACCGCCATGGCTCACATAAGTAATTTGCTTGGTTAAGGTATTATGTTTAAACCATTAAATTTTATTTAACAATTATGCCCGCTTATGTTTTTCTACGATTAACCATTAAATAAATTATCACATGGACCAGTGGGAGAATGTAAGAATATTTCTATACATGGAAATATTCCCTTGGGCCATGTAATAAATTTGGTTAATTATAGAATATTGCTAAATTATGTTGGTTACCATTTCTGGGATTATTTTCTAATATCTCTTCTTTGATGGACGGTTGATATTTAATGACAATACTAAACCCTAGGAACTTGGTCCTTCTTCTACCTATAAAAGGAACACAATATCCATCAGTATTGGGTTCGGAAATTTTACGATTCATAACATAAGAGGTGAATAACGAGAAACCATGACCTCCACAAGGTATTACCGCTGCTAGAAAGACAATCGATAACGTAGGAAGGATTAGCGGTCCAGGTATTTTCCATAAATTATATTAGTATATTATTGTGTGATAATCATGAAGTTCACGATCCTATAATTATGTATCTATAATTAAAAATTGCATCGCAAGATTGATTACCCGTATAACCCACTATACATCAAAAAATACTATCCATAGGCGAAGAAATATTGGAAGCTGTATCACAAATAAAATAATGAAGAATTTCAGAAATGCTACCTGCACCAGGAGAATGCTGACATAACGAAGGGTAGAAAAAGACACGAGAAGATAGCCGAATTTGTAGGGGAAGAAACTACTTTATTATCCGTAATCCATTATGTAAATTGCCTATATAAGGGGAAAGAGAGTATTATAGAAAGGGTTGAGCTATTTTCTAAGTATTGTCTTGAAGAGAAAACTTGATACTCAATAATATTATCTACATAATTATATGTGTTCATGTTCTTCATATCTTTGATTGTGTGCGTTATTGATACTTGGGTGTAGTTGTAGGATTTCTTGTGGCTATAAAAACATTACCAGAGTCGTCTTAGTATTAGGTGACCTGGACAGACCTGGATCCCAAAATTAAAGAAGTCGGAAATTAAGAAAAGTACTACTTTTGTTTATGGAAAAAAGATACTATCGCTTTTTTCATTTTATCCTAAAATAGGCCAAATTAATAGTAATTGTTTTTAAGAAACGGATGGAGTATGTTTTAGTGACAATGTATGATTACAGTACAATGAGAATTTTTTGTTTAGCATTATTACTAACTGAGAAACACATCATCATCAGTCGAGGCTGATTTTCAGCTTCTTAGATGATATTTTCTCTTCTAGCAGATGATCATGTGTTTTAACACTCATGCATTTCATTGCCCTCGCTGTCGGTAAATACTTATATATGTATCACCAAAAGACAAAGAGCCCTCTCATAAGAAGAAGACAAAGTAAGGGAAAGAACTGACACTAAAGAAGCCATAGAGATAGATACCCCCAAAAAGAGAAGAAAGTAGCTTCAGTTCAGTTGTTCAGGTTAGAACAAGTCTAATGGGACACATCTAATTAGAGTGTTTGGAATACAAGGTGGATGGTCAATTTTAACTTTGAGCGATGGACAAGGAGTTTATCGAGACAAATAAACTCGACCGTTGCAGTTTGAAACGATCAGCTCCAACTGAACCGACACTCAGCTAGAACTGAGACGAGCCTCGGTTACAGTTATGACGAGGCTAGGCTCAATGTGGATCGACAATGGTAAATTTCCAATATAAAAAGAACGACCACCTTTCCAACTCCCTATAAATTCAACTCAACTTCAATCTTCTCTACTCACAACAACTTCTCTTCTTCTCTACATAATATCAACTCAAATCTAATCTTATCTACATCTTTTTCAACTTAAATCCATTCTTTTCCACATCTTTTCAACAATAATTCAATCTGCTATACAGTTTTCCAAACACAAATTCAACACCCATTTAATTAGCATGGCTCATCGATCTCAAGATTTTATTCGACAAAGAAATAGAAAACCACCTAAAAATAAACACAGGGAAGTTGTACCGGGGAGAGGACAAGATCCGGAGGAAGATAACAATGCCCGACTGCTCTCATGTCCATAATTAGAAATTAGTGAAGGTCATCTGTCCACAAAGGTTGAGAGGGATAGTTCTCTACAGAAAACAAGAGGTGGTTGGCACGAAATTCATAAAGTTTATGACCAACTTCCTCGTAGTGTTAAAATTATTTTCGAACGATTTCCTTGGTTTTCTTTGTACCATATCAAAGCACATAAAAATTCGCCCAAACTGGTGGGTATATTGATGGAGCGTTGGTGGTATACTACACACACGTTTCATTTTCATGACTCCAAAATAGGTATGTTTATATCTTTTGATTTATATTTATGCAATCAATACGAGTATTAAAAATGAAATGAACAAATTGTTGTTTAATTTTTAGGCATAACACCATTAGATTTGTTTTCCTACTTGGGATACCTTCTAGGGCGGGAGATGATACTCCATTTGATCAAGATAGTTGGTTAGCCGAACAACGATACAAAGATGCACTTTCATTGTATTCCAAGTAACAACACAACGAAACCATTTAGTTTTAAGAGGTGGCGGAATTGCTAATTCCGGTTTAAAGGAATTTATAGTCAATGAATTGCATGGTGGTAATGATCCTGATATGAAAGGTTATGACCCTGCTAAAAACAGAAATTGCTAAGGTATTTATTTTATTGATACTCGGTTCATGTTTTTTCCAAACTCAAACTCAAGTACTCAAGTGGGTGGCTAAAGGCGTTGCAAGATATGGAAAAGGCTGCCACTTATGATTGGGGGTCCGCTATATTAGCTGATCTATACGTGTCTCGATCTCGCATGTTGTGGGGGGGTCAAACATTGAAGGTTGTTGGGGCATCCTTGAGGTAAATATGCCAATACATTTCTTTAGCTTTATATCAGTGTACAAATATTTAGCAACTACAATACGCTAATACATTCCTTAGACTAAATATAGTTTACTTTCCTTTGTATGTATTTTACTCCAACTCTGGTGGTATGCATGTTTCAACATTGGCGTACCAAGACTTCTTGACTACACGACGAAATTTTGGTCAATAATAGTAAGGTATGAAGATGATAATTGGCAACAAAGACAACAAAAGAATGAGAAGGATAACATTCATGTGTGGAGATCCCAAATGTCGATTAGGAACAAATAAAATGTTATTTGGAGGCCGTATATGGATTTTGAAGAATACAACACTGAGACGGTCAGAAGGATCATAAACTTTTCACTGCAGCGCATGGTGTTGTCATGTCAGTAACATTGGTGTTTATTTTTTTGGAGGGAGAGATGTGCTAGACAGTTATAATGGGGAGATGATGCTCATGAAGGGTCTCAACCTGCAGGAGATGATGCTCAAAGCTCTCAGCCTGCAGGAACTTATGGTGGATTTGGAAGTTTGGTGCAAGGGGGGACGTATTACAGGAACTGGAGTGGAGCCGAATAACTAAAATTATCCTTAATTTTTAATATTTGTAAGCTAAAATTATATTAGTTAATGTAACTGTTACATGTAATCGGTACTAATTTATCAAGAAATGAAATTATAACTTAATTATAACTTTCTCTCGAGCAGTACTTGTACTTATCAATACCGAAAACGAGATATCAAAAAATCCTTTAAGATTGCGTAATGATCTTCAAAAGTAAATTTTTTTCCATCTTCGTCATTCCTCTCAAGCTTGCTATACAACATCATCATTTGTCTCACTACTAAGTCTATAACGACCAACAAGCCGAACCAAAGCTATGAATTCTCTAACTTCATCTTTTATATCTCCAATTCGGCAAAACAACCCAGTTGCATTGCGATCGTTGGGGTTCCCGGTATTATTGTTGAAGCTATCAAAGATTCTATGGATATAACTCATACTCATTACCCAATTTTGACGTCGTTCTGCACCCCTAGCAGGATATAGAGCTATATAGTTTCGATAGAGCGACAAATCTTCATCCATCGTAAATTCAGCTGGATTAATATATGGTTGAGCCATTGCTCAGAAAATTTGTTGGTGTATGAGGAAGGTGTGCTTTTGGAGTTGAAATCAACTCAATTTATAGGAAGAGGATTCATAGCCGTTGGATGTAACTAGCCGTTGTCGGCTCAGTATGAACCGACCGGCTCAAGAGGGAACGATACTCGGATTTCATTGAGACGAGGCTCGATCTGTATGGGCCGATCGTCTCAGATAAAACCGGTCGTCTCATATCGACTCAATCTGCTACGCGATGTACAAAACCTTTTATTTGAGGGGTTGCTCATCCATTTTAGTGGTTTTCTAGTCCTACTGTACGTGTATAATCATCAAATCAAGCTATTTGATCTGCTCATTGGAGTTGCTCTTATGTATTAAAATTCTTGTATTTTTATTACTTTTGCTTCGCAAAGGTGGATAAAATTTTTAATTTTTTTTAAAATTTCTTTATCTTCCACGGAAGCTAATTCGTCAAGCTGACCATTTCTTTAAAATTCTTTTTTAAACTAATTTTGACTCTTCATATGGATCTGTGTCATTTTTGATAGATACATTTATGTGTCTATTTTCATCTCTATTGTGTATATTGTTAGTACCCATGTTTGTACTTATTTTGGTATTTTATCTCTTTGTAGGTGTTTTTGGAGAAATAAGCTTTTGCAGCGAAATTGGCTCGAAAAGTTGTTAAAGGCACCTGGGAGGACACCTGTTATGCGGCCTCCAGCAACGGATAAGGGGCGACCACTGGATAAGGGGTAACCTTTCCCATTCACGTTCAAATTCTGTTTTTGGCGGGAAACCAAAAACGTAAAGCATGTTTCCTGACAGTTTTGGTGATGGATTTTTGGAGGAGTTTGAGGTCGACTTAACCTCTGATTTTCATAGGATAGACTCCTTATGGGTATATGAATCTAATATGGGTGTTGAAATCGATTAAACTGGGCTCAATCGACGGATTTTTATCACAACAGCAAAATATGGAAAGTCACGTGTGTGACCTGTTTTAGGAAATTTTAGAGAGATTAAAGCGCTATAAACCTTCCCAAAGATTTGTATCTATCTAAGGAAGAGTTTAGAATCAAAAGGAAAGCTCAGAAACGCGTAGAAATTCTAAAACAAGAAATTGCCGCAACTTCGCCGTGAAGAGAAAGGAAGAGATTTTGGAAGACTTTGGAGAGATTTAATCGGTCTTTTTGATATAAATAGATTGGTTGGGTCATATAAATGGGGTGTTGAGAGTTTGGGGGGGCTTAGGAGGGCTGAGGAGTGAGAAATCAAGACGAACAGCAAGCTTCCTGCTGCTATTTTCTACTGGTACAGGGAAGAAGGAGATGAAGAACATTGCCCCACAGGGAACAGTCTCAAAGAAGTATCGTTCTTCAACAGCAGAACCAATTTATCGTTTATTAACAACACTTCAATTGTAACGGTGACTTCTGTAACGACCATTAAGCGTTGCAGATTCGCTGTATTATTATTCTCCTACAATAAAAACACCTTTTAAACCATGTTTCTATCTTTTGAGAATGTGTTTACCATGAGGAGCTAAACCCCAACATTGGGACGACGGAGGGAGTCGATTTTCATCATATGGTAATTTAATTTATTCTTTTTATGACTTTTGCATTAATATTAATTCAAAAATGATTTTGATTAATTAGTTGTCATTTAATTTGATGATGTATGCTTAGCTTAAATGTTTTGATACATCATGCTTAGGATTTACAACTAATCTTTTGAGAATCTACTTAGGCAAAAATAAGAGTCACCATATCATATTTTATTTGGGTTATAATTGTTGAGAATAAATAAATTGAACCACATGCATGAGAATTGGCCAAATCCTTAGTCCCAATACATCTCGCCCATTGTTTATAATTTTTGTACATATATTGTTATTAAATTTAAAAACTCGAATCTTCACAAGTCCGAGAGTTCGAATCATTTTTACTACAACTTCAAAAACACATAAATTTTTGGCGCCGCCGACGCGGACTTGTTTTTAGGTTTTTAGGTTTTATTTATATTTTTGTTTTTATTATTTTTGTTCTTCTTTACGCGTTTGGTTTTCGATTCTTTTTCAGATTTGGAGCGGAGCTGAAAGGAAAGAAAAAAGTGTTATAAGAGGAAAGCATCACCAAAGAAGGAAAGAAAAGAGGAGTCCAAAGGAGTGAAGAAGAAGATTTTTGTGTATAGTTATTTTATTTAGATTTTATTACTTTTTATTTTTAGAAATTGTAAATAGGGTTTTATTTATTTATTTTTGTAATTTTTGTAATTTTTTATATTTGGATTTATTTATTTTTTGACATTTGGACTTTGGGACATTATTATTTTTAAAACCCTAAGGAAGGGTTAAAGGTTAAATATAAACTGTTTGCAGGGAAGGACGATGGTTACGATACTGTCTCGGCCCCTCGGGTCCGCACACTGACATAGGAGTTGATGGCCCAAGTCGACTTCAGCGGTTCTTCGCCCGTCTGGTACGGGAGGTAAGCTTCTAAATACCCGCGAATCCCCTCTCAGCGGGTTTACTGTCTTCCTTAAGGTGCATATATGTTGATGTTTTGAACACGGACTTTAATTTCCTAGTAAAGGGCAAGGCCAGGCCATACAAGATAAGGGTTCAGATTTTATCACCGTTCTCTTCTGGCCCGCCTTAGGAAAACAATACCGAACGCGAACCCAAGCTTAAAATTTTGACTAGAACAAGACCGATAAGGTAACGAGCTTATAGGAAAATCATTCAAAAGGATCGTATAGGGTATTTTGTTAGCCTAGCTCAAAGTTCAGGAAGATTACTGGAAGTCGATTAGAGCCGCCTTGTAACCCAGGGAAGCGTTGCCAAAGAGGTGGGGGTATCAAAGCTCCTCTGAGCTTCTCCTACTTCTCTTTGACTTACTTTATTCGGATCGTCCTACGAGGTTTGCTAAAATTGTACCCAGTTGCCTTTTGGAAGAGTAGAAGTTGGTCTAGAAACAATCTAAGGGAGCCATCATGCTTGTTGTTTACTAGATTTTATAGGTTTGATTTGGTCAAGTCAGCCTTGTTTGTGATTGTTTAGAATTCCCTTGCAGTTAGAATGTCGAACTGGTATTACAATAGCCAATACAATGAATATCCGACTGAGTTTCAAAATGGAAATTATTCATATTACGACCATAGTGTAAATAGTGGTTGGGAACACCAACCTTTTGAAGGTTATGGTTCATGCCATGGTGAGCCCAATTACTATCCACATACACACCGGTCATACGAGCAAGAAAATAAGGATTATTATAGTGCTAGTACCTCATCTTTGGACAATACAATTAAACTGTTGAAAACTAGTCCTTATTATGATCCTTCTATTCCTATTTATGATCCTTCCATATCCTTAGAAGAGTTTCTTAAGCAGTTAACTGAGCAGACAAATAGGTTTGTATCGGAAATGAATAGACAAACTGCACCATTGAGTGAATTTTCTATAGAGGAATCCCTCAAGCAAATGGCTGAGATGAACGAAAGACTTGCTCGAAATAATCTGGATTTCCAATAAAGTGTTTCCAATAGTACCCTTGAAAATGAGGATAGTTATTTGCATAATCAAGATGACGAGGTTAGCATAGGAAACACTAGTTTAGATGAGGTTCGACCATTTTCATGTTATTAAAATGATGATTATGACGAGGAAAGTGTTGATGAAGAATCTGAAATATGTAGGCATAGTGATCAGGAATTTGTTACTCCAATTGAGCTATATAATGATAATGTTATTTCTAGTTCGAATCCAAATAATTTTAATAATTATTCACCTATTCAAAAGGACGAGGATTTGTCTAGAGATATCCCCGTTTTAGACGATGTAGTATTTCCTTTTGATTACGAAGCCAATAATGGTTTAGAGGAACGAGTTTATTCTGAAAATACTGTTTTATTGTCTAGTGATTTAGAAACAATAGTCTTAGACAAAGAAAATGAACTCGTAGAGATGAGTGAGGATGAACTTGAGTTAAAAGAATCAACTGCCTATTTTCAGGAATCTGATGACCTAGAAATTAGGGAGATTGTGACTAGTCTAACTAGAGACACTGAAAACTCTAAGTTTGGGGGTGATTATCATTCTCCATGTGCTTTAACTCTTAAAAAGGTCCCTCACTTGGGACTTGACATATGTACCTTAACCGTTTTAATAGAATCTTCATACACGTTTTCCTGAACCTAGTGATGTCCATAAGGAAGTTCAGTCGTTAGAATCCCATCCTCTGGTTGATGTGGTTTGCCCAGGCTATGATACCCAGATTGACTTTGTTTTCCCACCAAATAGTTTTCTTCCAACTGTGGGAACGTGGATATTCCAAATGTGTCGAATATTAAGTTGTGAGACTAAATCTAAATGCTTTAGGAAATTAGAATCGACACAATTGCTTAAGAATGGCCATCACTTTTATCGTGGTCAATTGTGTAAGTCAAATTTGATTGACTTTAAGGATCCTCAATTATTCAGGTTATTATTATGTGCTTCTAAGTTTTTATTTGAGTTTTTCCAGACTCTAGGACCTAATAATTCGGATCCCACCTATGAAGAAACGCAACCAATGAAAATATTTTATTTAGACCCTTTCATAGAACCTGAGCCTGAACCACAATTAGATATAGATATCTTTATCAGGAAACTAGATAAGGGCATGCTGGTCTTGTTCATTTCGTTGATTTATTGCAGTTTCCTTTGGTCATCTCTATTTGGTTTTAAAGACCCACAGTTATTCCGACTACTGTTATACGATTCGAGGTGACTAATCCTTTCCAATGTCTGGATGAAGACTTTAAACTTAGCACTTCTTGGGAGGTAACCCATGCTCATGCAACACGATAATATCTTTCCTTAACTCTTTTCTTCAAATGGTAACAATTTCTCCTTGTTCATGCTTTTAATTTTATCTTTAGAACATTGAGGAAAATGTTAGATTTAAGTTTGGGGGTATGGGAGAAACTTTTTAGTTACATAATAAACTCCAGATCCTAGAAATTTATGCCTATTAAGGATGGCACTAACCAATCTAAGTGGATGGAAGCATTTTGGTTGTAAGAGTTGAGGAACCAATCTGAGTGGATGGAAACATCTATATAGAGTCTATTCATAAAAGCACAGAGCTCAAGTGTTAGAAATAACATGATAGTTTCGCCATATCTCGTTGAGTCTTTTTCACTTCTGTTTTTATTTTATTTTCTTTTTAAAATATGTTTCTCTAAGTGATTAGGTGGGGCTCACGATTCAAGTTGTTACCACTGCTAGGGTATAATAGAGTGATTGAGATACTAAAAAAAAAAGAAAAAAAAAAGACCAGACCAATAGACCAATCGGAATAAATATTAACACTTGGATAGCAATATGTGTGTGTTCTCCCTGTCTCCGTTGCCTAAACAAGCGTGGAAAGCAGGTGATGTAATTTTGATAGTGGTAAGAATGAGGTTCGTAAGACTTGTGAACGCAATTGAATTTAGATTTATTTAAACTAAAAGTAGAGAAAATTTAAATCCAAATTTGTTTTTTTTTAGAGTAAAAATAACCAAGACACTAGATTCCACTATCACACATGAATAAATGATGATAAAAATTCCAAAACTCTAATTATTTTTAAAATCTCTTTTTCTTAATTCACAAATTGTCAAGCATATTCTCAAACATTAATTGTATCCCTTAAGCATAGATTATCTAACCAAAGCATAACCTATCTAATTGAATCACAACTAATTAGGAAAAATTATGCAAACAACTAAAATTCTACAAAGTAGTGATTGAGTGAATTATAAAATACAAATTAGAGAAAAATAGAATAGTTACCAATTATTCATGCATAAATAGCTTCCTCCGTGCCTTGATTACGCGAGAATTAGCTCATCATTATCATGGAAACATGCTCAAAATTCATCTTTATTAATGCTTAAAAATGGTTCACAAATGATGAAATGGGAGAAAAATGAATAAAACCGGGTTTTTGTAACACTTATAATTGTTACAAAATTAATTGTTACAGAAAACGATAAAGGAATACCGTCGCTGGCACTGTTGAAGAACGACGGACTTTAAGGGTCTTATGTTCTTCGTACCTTCTTCACCAGCAGAAAAATTATTTTTTTCTGTAACTTTTTTTTCCCCGATTCTTATGCTCTAAACGTCTCCCTATTCTCCCCCTAACTCTCCTCCACCCTTCCTTGTACCTGTAGAAATCTATTTATACTCCTAATCCTCATTTAATCCGGCCATATCTCCCAAATAATCTTCATTATCAATATTATTCTCCATGGCTAAAATTTCCATTTTTTGATCTTCCACGCGTTCTCAGCTGTCAAACTTCGTTATTTATCTTCTTCACGAATCTTTGTAGTGCAACACACTTGAAACTCATGCATTACATGCCTCAAACTCGTGTCAAATTCACTTGAACCCGTGAAAACTTGTGTTCGCTGTTTTGGATTGAAACACGTTATAAAGCCAAATTTGATCGGAAAAAACACCCATAACAGCTTTCTATAGTCATATCACGTCTACCCATTAAGTTTCAGGGATTTAATCTCACTAAATCACGTCCAAAAATCGATCGAAAAATCTGACAGTGAAATGAGTTTATTTTCCCGCCAAAAAATTCTTTCAAACGATGAAGAAAGGTGTAGTGCCCTGAATCCAAAACGCGGGTGCCTTTAGCAGCTCGGCTGCCTTGGGGTGCCCTTATCCATTTTAGGGTGCCTTTAGTAATTTTGGTGGGTGCCTTTAACACTTTTTTCTGGGGTGTTTTCAACACTTTTTTCGGGGTTCCTCCGGTGTATTTCTGGGGTGCTTCCGGTGCATTTCTGGGGTGCCTTTAGTACTCTATCCTGGGGGTGTAAAACACCACTTTACGAGCCAATTTCGTCGCAAGAGCTTATTTCTCTAAAAATACCTACAAAGACATGAAATAACAAAATAAATACAAAATCGAATACTAACAATATATACAATTGAGACATATTAGACACAATAATGCGTCTATCTGCAGGATCCACGGGAATTACCATGTAATCTGCTGACAAGAAGCATGCGCTTGGATCCAAAAGATCTAATCATGTCGTTAAAATAAATAAATAAATAATAAAAAAATGTGTTTTTAATAAATCGACCGCTGGTTCCCTTGTATATTCCAGACGAGTTGATCTAGAATTAGGATTATCAACCACTGGTCCCCTTGTATAAGCCAGTTGTGTTGATATTAGTTAGACCGGTATCTCAGTCCATTAGGATAGGTTCATCTTGGCAGAGGCCTTCAGACAGATATGAGAAACACCGTTCACCTAGTCAACATCGAAACCATCTATGTTTTTTCTATATCCATATCTTAATCTATCCATGTGATTTGTTGATTCCGGATATTGATGTCCATAGTGCGACTATCTGAGTTAAGCTCTGTCACTTATATATGAATTTTAGTATGCTTGAGTGCAAACTCGTGTACAGCAATTGGAATTTCGCATCAGGGTACTTCCTCCCGTAATCAATAAGTATGCCAACCAAGGAGGTTCTTTAGTGCATTCCAAGGTTCTGCGTAGATAGCTAGGGTCTGGAGTAAAGGTTTTGTGGGTATATCTCTAGTAAACCCTCCCGAGACTATAACTCGGCCACTAGGGACACCTAGGGGTTTAAAGGCTTGTTGCACACGCTAAGTGCAATCGCGATGCCTGCAACAGTGAGTTAGGATTTTATTTTGGAGATTAAATTTGCTCGGGACTAGCAAATAATAAGTTTGGGGGTATTTGATAGACGCATTTATGTGTCTATTTTCATCTCTATTGTGTATATTGTTAGTACCCATTTTTGTACTTATTTTATTTTATCTCTTTGTAGGTGTTTTTGGAGAAATAAGCTTTTGCGGCGAAATTGGCTCAAAAAGTTGTTAAAGGAACCTGGGAGGACACCTGTTATGCGGACTCCAGCAACGGATAAGGGGCGACCACTGGATAAGGGGTAACCTTTCCCATTCACATTCAAATTCTGTTTTTGGCGCGAAACCAAAAACGTAAAGCATGTTTACTGGCAGTTTTGGTGATGGATTTTTGGAGGAGTTTGAGGTCGACTAAACCTCTGATTTTCATGGGATAGACTCCTTATGGGTATAAGAATCTAATATGGGTGTTGAAATCGATTAAACTTGGCTCAGTCGACGGATTTTTATCACAACAGCAAAATATGGGAAGTCACGTGTGTGACCTGTTTTAGGAAATTTTAGAGAGATTAAAGCGCTATAAACCTTCCCAAAGATTTGTATCTATCTAAGGAAGAGTTTAGAATCAAAAGGAAAGCTCAGAAACGCGTAGAAATTCTAAAACAAGAAATTGCCGCAACTTCGCCGTGAAGAGAAAGGAAGAGATTTTGGAAGATTTTGGAGAGATTTAATCGGTCTTTTTTATATAAATAGATTGGTTGGGTCATATAAACGGGGTGTTGAGAGTTTGGGGGGGCTTAGGAGGGCTGAGGAGTGAGAAATCAAGACGAACAACAAGCTTCCTGCTGCCGTTTTCTGCTGGTACAGGGAAGAAGGAGATGAAGAACATTGCCCCACAGGGAACAGTCGCAAAGAAGTATCGTTCTTCAACAGCAGAACAAATTTATCGTTTATTAACAGCACTTCAATTGTAACGGTGACTTCTGTAACGACCATTAAGCGTCGCAGATTCGCTGTATTATTATTCTCCTACAATAAAAACACCTTTTAAACCATGTTTATATCTTTTGAGCATGTTTTTACCATGAGGAGCTAAACCCCAATATTGGGACGACGGAGGGAGTCATCATATGGTAAATTTAATTTATTCTTTTTATGACTTTTGCATTAATATTAATTGAAAAATGATTTTGATTAATTAGTTGTCATTTAATTTGATGATGAATGCTTAGCTTAAATGTTTTGATACATCATGCTTAGGATTTACAACTAATCTTTTGAGAATCTACTTAGGCAAAAATAAGAGTCACTATATCATATTTTATTTGGATTTTAATTGTTGAGAATAAATAAATTGAACCACATGCATGAGAATTGGCCAAATCCTTAGTCCCAATACATCTCGCCCATTGTTTATAATTTTTGTATATATATTGTTATTAAATTTAAAAACTCAAATCTTCACAAGTCCGAGAGTTCGAATCATTTTTACTACAACTTCAAAAACACATCAATTTTCTTTGAGTAACTTGACCATTTCTTCAATTAAGAATGACCTAAACCAACGGAAATGACCTGACACCTGAGAAAAAGTCAGAGTCAATAACTTAGCTAGCTAGGAAATAATGAAAATGGAAGTTACAGTTAAAACTCTATATATTAATAGCCTTGAGACTTTATAAAATTATTAATATATGGAGTTTATTAATATAGGGAGGTATACCAAAAAAACGATTTTTTTTGCTAATTCAAAGTATGTAAATGATAATGGATGTGGATGTCTTCATTAATCATGCAAATAGGCAACAAGTCGTATATGCTTTAACCGAAGGAGAAATCATCGATGGAATAATTAAACAAGAAGCGGAGGGAGATAAATCTGATGATGATAGTATGGAGATATCAAAAGTTTCATGCCAAGAAGCTTTAACTATGCTCGACAAGTTGAAAATGTTTTGGTTTCAACAAGAAGATTCCCATGGTAATAAGGTCTTACACATTCGCAAATCAAATGATGCGATAACAATCCAAAGAGTCACATCATTTTCTCAAACAACTATAAAAGAGGATTTCATTTCATCTTAAATTTCGATGTAACAAGATTTGTGAGTTTCCAATAATGATGATTATATTAATATACAAAGGTAAATTCCTTATGCGGGACTGAAAAAATCTATAATATTAAAATATGGTGGTTATTACTATTTACATCTGGCCCAAGTTGGGACTATGATTTATTATTAATATATACAGTTTATTTTTTTATTTGGTAAATTAAATTATTTGATTTAAAAAGAAAAAAAAGTTACAAATAAATGGATCACAGGGTGTGCTCCGAGTAAAAAACAATACTAACAATGCACTAATAGATCTAAAACGTAAAGCACAACTCAGCGTAGTGAGATTACAAAAAAGACCCAACTATATATATTACATTAATATATAGAGTTTATTAATATAGGAGTATCAATATATAGAGTTTTTAATGTATTTAGGGACATAAAATAATCCAACATAATTTACAGCTTCGCAAATAACGTACGTAGCAAGGGGAGTTCCCTTTTATTATAATAGAATAGATTTTCGATATACATAATCCACCATTTCCACTGATGTAGGTCGTGTGAACGGAATTTTTGCATTAAAATTGTAGCCAGATCATGAAGATAATTATGACACGATCAGACTCGGTCTATCAGAAAAATAAAAGATGAAAAAAAGATTAGACTCTGACAAAGATATTGACGAAATAAAAAAAAGTTATTGACCAAAATAACAACCGTTAGATCATCTTCATCAACAACCTTAAAATATATAAAAATCAAATTCCATTATTCGTTTCTAAACTCTATAAATACCCCTCAAAACTCACACTAATATTGGCATCTAAACACATCAATTTATTAGCTTCCAAATCCATACAAAAATAGAAGAAGAAAATGGAAGGCCTTAATGTACTCAAACTGGCTCTGATAGTTGGAATTCTGGTCGGAATCTCATCTGATTCGGTTGATGGTCAGTCCGTTAGTAGCATTGTGACACCAGCATTTTTTAACCGTATAATTGCTCAGGCGGGTACGGGATGTGAGGGGAAAAGATTTTATAAACGAAGTACGTTTCTTGCAGCTGCAAGAGCGAATCCTAAGTTTGGTCATGCCGGTAGTGTGACCAAGTCAAAACGCGAAATTGCTGCGTTCTTTGCTCATGTTACTCATGAAACAGGACGTAAGTTGTTCGATCAATATCTATGTTTTCACAAATTTGAACATTAGTAGATTAATTAAATTGCAAAACAGTTATAATTTCTTGATGATGATGTTTTCTCCCTACAGATTTCTGTTTCATTAGGGAGATAGCTCGAGGAAGATATTGTCAGCCTAGCACAAAATACCCATGTGCTCCTGGTAAGAATTATTATGGACGAGGGCCAATTCAACTTACATGGAATTACAACTATGGAGCGTGCGGTAAGGCTATTGGCGAGAACCTTTTAAAGAATCCAGATCTGGTGGCTACTAATTCAACCATTTCATTCAAGGCTGCGTTTTGGTTTTGGATGAAAAACGTTCATTCAGTTATAACTTCTGGAGGAGGTTTTGGTCGTACAATCCGTAAAATCAACGGTGGCGAGTGCGATGGCGGAAGGCCGGCAGCAGTTAAAGCCAGGGTGAAGTATTACAGGCAATACTGTAGGCAACTAGGTGTGACACCTGGGCCAAATCTTACTTGCTAAAGAATATGGTCATTCATGGAATTAGTATCACATATCTTATTGCGTGCTCAATAATCAGTGTTTGTATGAATGTTTCCTAGTTTGTTTCGTGTTTAATTACTCCATCCATGTAACAGGCGTATAACTTGAATAATCAATAAAGAGCACTAATTTATAATACGCCGTCTTTATCGAGGTAGTAGAATTAATAAATTCTTGTGTAATATGTTTGAATTTTAATTGTTCAATTATGTCTTGTTTGAGAAGCCAAGTATACTGATGTTCAGGATTACCAGATGACCTTCATCTGCCGTAGGCTCTTAGAAATCATTAAGATGCGGCGAATTTGATTTGAATGATAGAGTGTGAATCAAACGACAAGCCTGATAAATTCACATAATTTCGTAAATCCAGTACACAGGAGTATTCCAGTTGTCAATCCATTTCAGGTCGGAATTATGGTTGCGCAGCAAATTTATGTTGCAGCCATTACGGCTACTGTGGTACTGATGCTCGCTATTGCGGGAAAGGGTGCCAATCGGGACCTTGTAGAACTAGTCCTGCTAATACTCTGACAAATTTTGGGTCTACAGCCAGTTATGTTACACCAACATTTTTTAACAATATAATTGGTCAAACAAAATAATAATAACCTGCAGCCAGTTATGTTACACCAGCATTTTTTAACAATATAATTGGTCAAGCAAAATAATAATAATAAAAAGGGGGAAATATGCTAAAGCCCCCCAAAAAAAACAACTTATTATCAGGTCCAAGATTAATTTTAATTTCTATTACATGTATAATTATATGAAATTTTGAAAAATGTCTCCACAACGGGTTATGCATCCTAATTTTTTCAGGGGTATAATTGGCAAGCAAACTAAAACATAACATATCTAAAAAACCGCGCTTTAAAACTTTACAAATTTTATATCGTTGGAAAGCTTTTTAAGAGAGCTACACAACGAGTACACACAACAATATCATATTTTCGTTTTTCATGAAAAAATTGGAGGTGATCTTCATTTTAGGCGAAAGTTTCGAAAATTTGATACATAACCATTATGCAGCCACCAAAAAAGATGCATAACACATTATGAAGACGCAACAAAAAATGCATAAAACGTTATGCAGCCATATTTTAGTTCATGCATTTAGTAATTTAGTTATGCAACCACTAAAATGATATATACGCCTAAAAGAATAACATCACAAAAAACAAAAGACGCATAACGAATTATGCAATAATTTTCTCAACTACATAACAAGTTATGCATCCATTGTTTTGGTTAATTTCAGTGCTTACAAAAAAAGTTGATGCATGATGCATTATGCAGGCATATTTTAGGATGCATATCAAGTTATGCATCAATTTTTTATTTTTATTTAAGTGCTTACAAAAAACTGGTTGCATAAAGCTTTATGCATCCATTTTCTCGGCTGCATAACATGTTTTGCAGATGTTATTGTAGGTGCATGAAAACTTATGCGGTCTTTTTTTTATTGTTGGTTTCGATACTAACAAATAAGTTGATTCATAAGGTGTTATGCAACCATTTTCTGGACTGCATAACATGTTATGCAACAATTTTTGTAGATGCATAACATGTTATGCAACCAATTCCATAGTTGCATAGCAGATTATTCAACCACATCTATTTACTTCTATCACCAGAAATCACACAAACCACTCACTGCAACAGCTACGTCCTTAAACACCAAATTTTCCATTTCACCTCTCAGTCACCAACAACGAACCCAAATCTATATCAACTCCAATTTTCAACTCGCCAGTAAGAAAATCTGGCAGAGTTCTGTCTGTTTTCTGGTGTTATTCCGGCCGAATTCTGGCCTTATTTTGGTCTTCACGTGTAAGAATTCCTAACATTCATCTAGTTCATTTAAATTCATACACCAGCAGACTTCAACTAACATCAATTCTTTTTAGTTGATACAACAATTCAACCAGCCACCACCATTTTTGCAATTCGAGCACAGACTCACCACTAGATTAGAAGTTGAACCCAGTATTCAATATTGTTAGAGCATAGCTTGGTTGAACCCACCAAGCGTTGGTATGTCAAGTTTGGTTGTCATATTTTAGTGAATCAAAACTCATTTAAAGAGTCGCTTGATTATTTACTAGATCCAACTTCGTATAGGTTATCTAGAAAGTTACTAGGATATGAGGCTTACAAGTATTACGTGAAGACTTGAAGAATGTGAAGAAGTGAAGAACTACAACGACGACATCATCCTTCCACTTGAGGTTAGTAATATCTGACTTGAACTGTTTCATTCCTAACCTATCTTTCAAGTCGTGCATATTGAAAACATAACTGCAAAGCTGTGAATGATTATACTCTAGTTAGACATAGTATTAAGGAATTACAATACGAAGTATAACGTCTATCTTTTGAACTTCATATATAAGACATCGACATAAACGTATGAATGCTATTGTGATTATGTATGGGTGAATATTTCGTCCTAGGAAACAATGTTTTACATTCGTTTAAAGGAAGTACAATTCATAAACTTGTTTTATGAGTCGAAAGGGAAATCGCTAGGATTATTGGTATTGTTATTCATTGCAAATCTTTGGATTACCATTATGTGTGTTTAGTATTACCGCTCATAACTTGTTTATCTATCTTGGTAAAACTATCCACAATGCCTGACTTTTGTATTTGTATGACTTTTATTAGTGAAACCGATCTTAAGTAATCACATGAGATGGTATGATTGATATGTTGTAATTGGTATGACCAACTCTAGACATTGAGGAACCGATCCTAGTAAGAGGTGCAACCGATCACAAGAGGGAATCGATCCTTGTAAGAGGTGCAACAAATTTTTAGTAATTGGGGAACCGATCCAATGACTTGTGTAACCGAATACAAGTTTATACCATAAATATGTGGTAACCGATCCTAGTACCTAGTCAACCAACTTTTGGTAACTAGCGTGACTAATCTTAGTACCACATGGAGGTAGAACCGAAACTTGTTTTGGTAGAACCGTTAAACCCATGATTGGTGATTTGATAGGATAATCAATCACATAGTTCTTGAAAGTAAAATGAACCAATTCTAAACTTGTTTGGAAGTGTGGAAAATTGGTTCCAAGATTGTAAATATGAAAAAGGATTTACAAAGTAAAGATATCGACATACTTTGAACATGTGCAGTAACTCTTACCTTTTATTGTTCAAAGATATTCCTTAATAGCTCAAGGAGAATCCCGGATCGAAATAAATTGAGAATCTTTTAATTAAGGTTTTTAGTTTTATATGCTTTTAATTTCCAGCAATTAAATGCATATCTTTAGAAAATAAAAATTGGTAATGCGCATTTACTAATTGGAGATTTTCTACTGAGATTTCGGTCAATATTTGGACATAGCATTTCCAGGAATTATGAAAACCGATTTGGACTTTATTGCATATATTTGAGAATATTTAGTTTGGAAATTCCTTGGTGTCCAAACTTCCTTGGTCTATAAGTATTGAAGTTTGCATTTCGAGCAAACTAATCCTCGGAGCCAACAGAACTACCTAGTTGTGTTGTTACTGGTAAAGACGTTTATTCAGAGAGGAAAGTACCCTAATTAGGTGAAATCTCTTACGACTGCTCCTTTTAAAGACTTCTTTGGGATTGGGAAGCTCTACGAGTATCGTTGGTGGGAAACTAAATAATTGCAGTTTATTATTAGTTTTCGATTGATTTGATTGACTAATGGTTGTTGAACTTTGATTGCACCTAGTTTGTTTATGCTTGAGAATCTTCTCTTCTGATATAAGATTCACTCAAACTAGATCGAAGTATCGACGAGGATCTTTAGAATTGTTTGTAGATATAAAGATGTCTTGTGATAATCTATTGTTAACAGACTCCGTTATGTGTGTGATTGATCACAAGAGATTCAAGTTGTTTTTGTGCAGGTGTTTACTGAAGATCTAAGAAGATTTGATAACAAAGAAGATTTCTTATTTGAGTTCATAATCTTTGGTGTGCACCAAACTTGATCGGCTGGGGATCCAACTATAATCGGTTTATCTTTTTGATAACCTTGATTGATTAGTTGAGTAGATCGGCATCAATACAATTCTTTGTGATTCAAAGTATTGATTGCATAGTCTAAAACAATTACTTTGGTAGTTGTTGAAGAGATTGATCTAAGAACCTGACAAAGGAGTTTATTGGGATAAACGGAAGAGCCTTTTGTCAAACTCATATCACGTTGTTTGAAAAGAGTTGTTACCGAACAGATTTGTTGTTCATTTACTGTTTGGAATACGAACCAAAGGAATTGTTCCAAGTGCGTGACTTATTACAAGTTGGAGGCGCAGGGATACTGAGGGAACTAGCTAAACAATAGGTTTAGTTGCTTGGTCTCAACTATACGAAGTTGGTTTAGATTTTGTATAGCGACTTAATTCTGAGAGTATTCAATTCTGGACTAGGTCCTGGGGTTTTTCTGCATTTGCGGTTTCCTCGTTAGAAAAATCTTGCTGTGTCTTTTACTTTACTATTTCCGAAATTATAATTGTTTTATTATAATTAGAAGTAAAATACACAAACTATAATTCCTATTTACTTGATAGCAATCCTATTGTGTTTGATTAAGTCCGAACCTATTATCAAGTAAACATACTTCGTTGTCGTATTGTATTGATCTCGTATCCATAGACGATCACACGAAGTGTGAACTGATTAGTTGTATTGTCTCGACTCAGTCCATAGACAATCACTTTCGGAGAAAGGACTAATAGGTGGAAAAGTTTTAGATTGAGGTATATTTGGGTACCTTCGTCTTTTCAATTGGTATCAGAGCAAGCAAACACGAAAAGATCTAACAATCTGTGTTTGGTGCGATCCAACCTATAAGAATTGAATATATGATGGATTAAGTTAACGCAAAACTAAGATTAGATGACTCAAAAATGTTTGAAGAAATGTCAAACAATGAAATTGTTGAGTCTCTACGTTCCAAAGAAATTTGGTCTGTAGAAGAATGCCAATTGTATCTCAGACTCACTAAAGATCCCAAATACAAAATGAATCAAAAACTCATTGAGTTCGCTGAAATAGAAAAACGAATCAGTGATCTGTCTTTAAAAATCGAAATTTATGAGTTAAAGGAAGACGAGTCCTTCAAAAAGACCTGTAAAATTCTCAGTGATAGTCAGCAATAACAAGACGAAGTGGATAACTTTTTCTTAGAACTTGAGTCTATAAAACAAGCTTCTAAAGAACAATGTCTGAAAGAAGACAATATCTACATGACTATTGCATGAATTTTTCGCTTGATAAAGTCAGCTTGGATTCATGTCCAAATACTGTTGATATCAATTCTAAAAACTGTATAAAAAATGTACTTTATACAGATAAGGTTTATAGAGAAAAGCACTTGAGTAACAATGATGACCTATCCAAAAGCCTAATTTGTTACACAACCTCCTCCAAGCCCATGAGTTTCGAATATGGGCTAAACAAACCATTTGAAGAATGGGTTTCAGATTCATGGTCTAACTCTAGAACCGAATCCTGTGAAACTGAATCGGAACCGACACAATGTTTGGTGATAATAACGAAGAGAGAAATAAACTCTCTTATAACCTCTTCTTCGAACAGTCCAACAGAAAGAAAGAGAGTTGGTTCGAAATCAAAAATCAAGAATTCTGATTTTCTCTTGTTTTCGAAACAAAAATTTGATTCAATCCCACTCATTCTTCAAGGGGTACTTGCAGTTTTCATCAACTTCATATCTAAAGGCGTAGTTCGAACATCAACAGACATCATCGATTGTAAGTGTTCTCTTCTATATTTCGAATTCGTGTATTCTAGCAACATGCACAATAGGGATTTTACAAGAGGAGAAGGTTCTAATCAAACCCATAGGAGAATCATATCGAACTTGAACTTTACTGATGAAACTATTGATTCTCTTGCAACTCTTTACTTTGATGTTAGTACTGGGATTTACTTTGTTGATCATATGTGCTTCAAGAAGTATAGTTCAATGCATGATAAACAAATCATTCGTGAAAAGAAATATGTGTATGTTGATATAAAGTATTATAATGAATTAATTAATAACTGTAATGAATGGGAGATATTCATTCTGGTAACTATCCTGGTTCTCCAGAGTTAACTAGGGAGTTTTATGGTAATATACACCATGTCGATGAAAAAGATTGTAAGTTCTACACTATGGTTAGGAGGCGTAGGTTTGAAGTAAATAAAAGTATTGTTGCATATCTACTTGGCTTCCGTTTAGAAAATGTTTCTCTACCCAGCAGAAGAGACTTCAACAAACAGCATATTGCTGAAATACTTGGTGGTAGTAGTTGGAATGGTAACAGTCTCTGTATTGATGATGTTCCAGAACATCTCAATTTTTTTGGTAAGCTTGTTGTACCAATCTTTCACCTAGCAATATGCACAAGGTAATGTGGAGTCCTGAAGTGACAGAGTTAATTTATCACATGGTGATTGGAACTTCAAACTTTGATTTTTGTGGGTTCATTATCATACAAATGATTAGAATATGGAAGAATGGAAAAAGCATGGGATTTTCATGCCTTATCACTAGAATCTGCAGTTCTTATGAAATTGCTGCAAATGATTCTCAACGACTTGTGCCAAAGCCTCATAATCACTCTATCATCAACAGAATGAGGGGACAAAGTCATACCAAGACTAACACAAGTACTAGTCCCAACACTTCTATGCAAGATGTTGATCTTGAGACCTTCTATCGAAGGCTCAGTAGGAGGTATGATTGTCTGGAGCACCAAGTCATCTTTGCATCCCTTTAGCATCCAGAACTTGCTTAAAACCTCACCCTGATTGCTGAAGATTATAAGGATACAGAATCTAAAGAAGATTTTGGCTTGAGTGACACCAGTTCAAGTTCTTAGACTTTTGTCTAAATCTGTTTGGTTCTTGTTGTAACCATAAGACTGTGTTATCTTTTGAATATTTTGTTTTAAGTAATGTAAAACTTTAAAATTGTGTTCCGATCTTATGTGTAATAGTATGATGTTTTTAGTATTTTAAGTACTATAATTTTTTTATTGCTCTGTGTTAGGGGATGTCTGATTTCGGTTTTCATAACCTTAATATTCGATCTCATATGTGTGAACCCTTATGGTTTGGGTGACTTTTTGGTTTAGCAGGATTAAGTTCTAGCCCATGTTGGTAGTCTTTATCAAAGGATCATAAGGGGTTCTGATTGAAACTAATATGTGAAAAAGTCACAATATGTTGAATCGTTTGGTTTCGCATAAAAACATATGAGTTTCGGGGTTTCAACTTTTGCATCCCATTAGTTAAAACCGATTTTCAACCTTTCTCTGGCAAAGGTTGCTCTTTGTTGTTGTTCTTTTGTTTTGGCGGGAGGATGACAACACAACGGGAGAGAGTTCTATGTGAACTTGCGCTTAATGATATATCTTTCTGGGGAGAAGAGGATGCGGATCTTGAGGTAACTAATTTGTTAGTTAATCGTTCTCCTGTTTAAGAAAAGCCTGATTTTATTGCATATATTTATTTCTTTTGCTTAACAAAATTTCGGTACAATTGATGTTTATTCTATTATTTGTGTATGGATGCGTGTGTGATTCAATTGGTTCCGGTTAAGAAAAACTATTGTTATCTTGCTTTATGGTTTGGTATCAATTGTTTAGGCTTACGAAATTTTGGTGCTATTACGGTACTATAATGTCTATGTTTGTTTCAATTGCTTATGGTTGAGGTAAATAATTGTGCAAGTTGATTTATTTGGTTTGTATGAATTGTTTATGGCTTAACAAAAAGGTTTTCGGGATGAATTTTTTAATACAATTCGATTTCGGATAAGAGAAACTAAGTTAATTCTGATCTTAGTTAGACTAATCAAAGTGGAGGTTTCGGTTATTCAAGTCTAATCGAATGCCTTAACAAGAAATCCTAGTTAACTAACCTAGTACTTGTCTTGTTTAAAAGTGAAAAGTCTAAGTTATTATTTGAATAATTAGAACTTGATGAGAAAAATAGAGTTAATTCTGATATTTATTTTGGTCTTATCGAACAAGCGATTGTATTTGTACAATCGGTTTAGCAAAAGAACTAAGGTGCTTAGTCAATTTTTGGTTTGCTAAACTATTAGGAAAAATTGCTTCAGGAAATTGTTTCCTTAGTAACATATCCAAACAAAATTATTTGGAGTTTCGGTTTTGATATTGGTTATCTAAAATGGTGTGTGGAACCCTCGTGCTTAACTCTTATAGGTTGCAAGTCTTTTAGATTTGTAAGATCCTTTCGGTTTGTTTTTTATTTTCTCTTACCTTTGTCATTTTGTGACAAAAAGGGGGAGAAATATATGGAGTAAACAAGTATTTTGGTATCACTAAGGAAAGGACAATGGTGCTTAAACGTTATATCTAACTAAAGAGTAAAGCATAGACTAAGGGGGAGTAACATATCATATTGATACTTGTGGTTATCTTAACTACAAAGGGAATAACAAAGACGTGCGGATTTAAAATCTACCTATCTTACCTATTGGGGGAGTATTAGCTTTGTTATTATAATGTCAACAGCGGCATTTATAGATTGAATGTATACAGGTTATTGTGTTGTTGAAACTTGGAATCAAGCGTATGTGTAATGAATTCTTGTAAAAAAAAATTTCCATATGATGTAAGAGTTTTGTCACTAAGATTGACAAAGGGGGAGATTGTTAGAGCAAAGCTCGGTTGAACCCACCAAGCGTTGGTATGTCAAGTTTGGTTGTCATATTTTAGTGAATCAAAACTCATTTAAAGAGTCGCTTGATTATTTACTAGAGTCAACTTCGTATAGGTTAGATAGAAAGTTACTAGGATATGAGACTTACAAGTATTATGTGAAGACTTGAAGAATGTGAAGAAGTAAAGAGCTACAACGACCACATCATCCTTCCACTTGAGGTTAGAAATATTTGACTTGAACTGTTTCATTCCTAGCATATCTTTCAAGTCGTGCATATTGAAAACATAACTGCGAAGATGTGAATGATTATACTCTAGTTAGACATAGTATTAAGGAATTACAATACGAAGTATAACGTCTATCTTTTGAACTTCGTATATAAGACATCGACATAATCGTATGAATGCTATTGTGATTATGTATGTGTATGGGTGAATATTTCGTCTTAGCAAACAATGTGATAACCTTGATTGATTAGCTTAGTTGATCGGCATCAATACAATTCTTTGTGATTCAAAGTATTGATTGCATAGTCTAAAACAATTACTTTGGTAGTTGTTGAAGAGATTGATCTAAGAACATGACAAAGGAGTTTATTGGGATAAACGTAAAAGCCTTTTGTCAAACTCATATCACGTTGTTTGAAAAGAGTTGTTACCGAACAGATTTGTTGTTCCTTTACTGTTTGGAATACGAACCTAAGGAATTGTTCCACGTCCGTGAGTTATTACAAGTTGGAGGCGTAGGGATACTGAGGGAACTAGGTGAACTATAGGTATAGTTTCTTGGTTTCAACTATACGGACACTACAGGAAAAATATACATCTACAAATGGAGTTCTACGACTTTTAGAAAAAAGTCGTAGAACATCTCATGTTTTACAACTTTTTGTCAAGGAAGAGTTGTAGAATGGCATCACTACCCACCTCTAGAACCAAAGGGTTGCGACAAGAAAACGAACGACAACTCTTTAAGAAAAAGAGTTGGCATCAACCATCCTTACACTTTACAAGTTTGAGTTTTTTGTGTTTTTTAATTAAAATGTATAACAACCTTTATAAGAGTTGTTGATGTAAAAACATAGGATGTTGGAAAATGAGGTTGCAGGGATTTGAACTTGAGCCTCATGCGTGCAAGTCCACACCATCAACCATGCCTAGAATATCACAATTCTGTCAGGTTTCTGGTTCTTGTTTATACTAACTTTAAAACAACCTTTGACAACTTTTATAAGATTTGTAAAAAAAGAAATGATGTTCAAAAATAACACTCAGGTGACTGAGCCGCAAACAACGCGAAGAGTTTCCTGTAAATAATCACATACATTCTACAATGATAATGCATCTCATTTCATATCTATTATTTGAAGAAAGCATGTCCCTGACACTTCATTTCACATTTCACAGTTCAAGTTCCGTTCAGTTCAAGTACCCAAATATTGTTTTGGAACTTCAAGTTCAGTTCCAGGAATTTTCCTGCATTCAAAACACTCTATACTTATAAGATGACTTACAACAATTTAGTAATTTAGATATAAATTGATAACAAAACGCAAAATGGTAATCAAAGAAGATGGTGGTTTTGATGGTGGTTTATAGAAGAAGAAGTGATGAAGGAGGAGGTGATGCGGGAGATAAGAAAAACAAAAAATAAGAAAGAAAAAAGAAGTGGATGAGAAAGGTTAAGGAAAAGATAAGGTAGAAATGAAGAAAAAAAATGGACGACTAGAGATTGAAATGGATCGCTATGATGTAAGATTTTCTACAACCCCTTTCGCAACCTTTAGTAAAGGTTGTCGTAGGGGTACGACAAAAAATTTGTCGTCCTGCTAATTTTTTTCACTTCTGCAATTTTTATTCACTTCTGCTAAGTTTTTCTCTATTCTACTAAAAACTATTTTGGTATGCAATTCTGCTAACTTTTTCTCTATTCTGATAAAAACTATTTTCTACAACCCCCTTTCGCAACCTTTAATAAAGGTTGTCGTAGGGTTACGAAAAAAAATTCCGAGCCATGCAGGTTTAGTATCGAAGTTGAAGAAAGGGGTGTGTTTAAGGTTTCGGGGAATATTCCGATGGAACCTTACCTATATATGGATGGATTCATCGTTCTTACGAAGTTACCGAGTTATAGTAGTCCACTCGCGGCCAGGTTTCGAGCTCGGAGCTAGGTTCAGTATCGAAGTTGACGAAAAGGGGTGTTTTTAAGGTTTGGGGAATATTCCCATGGAATCTTACCTGTTGATGGGTGGATTCATCTTTCTTACAAGGTTTCCGACTTATAGTAGTCCACTCGTGGCAAGGTTTCAAGCTCTGAGACATGTTTAGTATCGAAGTTGATGAAAAGGGATTTGTTTAAGGTTTTAGGGAATATTCATATGGAATCTTACCTGTAGATGAGTGGATTCACCGTTCTTGCGAAGTTTCCGACTTATAGTAGTCCACTAGTCTCTCGGCTAGGTTTCGATCTCAAAGCCAGGTTTAGTATCGAAGTTAATGAAAAGGGGTTTGTTTAAGGTTGCGGGGAATATTCCGATGGAATCTTACCCGTAGATGGGTGGATTCATCGTTCTTACAAAGTTTCTGACTTATAATATTCCACTCGCGGCAAGGTTTATAGCTTGGAGCAAGGTTCAGTATCGAAATTCATGAAAAGTGGTGTGTTTATGGTATTAGGGAATATTTCGATGGAATCTTACCTGTAGATGGGTGGATTCATCGTTCTTACGAAGTTTCCGACTTATAGTAATCCACTCCTGGCCAGGTTTTGATCTCGGAGCCAGGTTCTTTCTCGAAGTTGACGAAAAGAGGTTTGTTTAAGGTTTTGAGGAATATTTCGATGGAATCTGACCTGTAGATGGGTGGATTCATCGTTCTTACGATGTTTCCGACTTACAGTAGTCCACTCTCGGCCAGGTTTCGATCTTAGAGCCAGGTTCAGTATCAAAGTTGACGAAAAGTGGTTTGTTTAAGGTTTGGGGAATATTCTGATGGAATCTTACCGTAGATGGGTGGATTCATCGTTCTTATAAAGTTTCCGACTTATAGTAGTACACTCGTGGCCAAGTTTCGAGCTCGGAGCCAGGTTCAGTATCGAAGTTGACAAAAAGGGATGTGTTTAAGATTTCAGGGAATAGTATGATGGGATCTTTCCTGTTGATGGTTGGATTCATCGTTCTTACTAAGTTTTCGACTTATAGTAGTCCACTCGCGGCAAGGTATCCTGCTAAATTTGAAGTCAAAACCCACCCGGAGCTTCTTGGTTCATTGTTTGTATGCCTTTATACCACATTTGATGTTCGAATCGGCAGTGAGCTTCATATTTATCGATTTCGATGATGTATCCTACTAAATTTGAAGTCAGAACCCTCTTGGAGCTTCATAATTCATTGTTTGTTTGTCGTTATACCGAATTTGAAGTTCGAATCGATACTGATTTTCATATTTATCAATGTCGATGATGTATTATGCTATGTTTGAAGTCATAACCCTCCTAGAGATTCTTGGTTCATAGTTTGTATGTTGTTATACCGAATTTGAAGTTCGAATAGACATTGAGCTTCATATTTATCGATTTCGATGATGCATCATGCTATGTTTGAAGTCAGAATCCTCCCGGAGCTTCTTGGTTCATAGTTTGTATGCCGTTATACCACATTTGAAGTTCGAATCGACATTGAGCTTCATATTTATCGATTTCGATGATGTATCATGCTAAGTTTGAAGTCAAAACCCTCCCGAAGCTTCTTGGTTCATAGTTTGTATGCCTTAATATAACAAATTTGAAGTTCGAATCAACACTGAGCTTCATATTTATCGATGTCGATGATGTATCCTGCTAAGTTTGAAGTCATAACCCACCCGAAACTTCTTGGTTCATTGTTTGTATGCTGTTATACAACATTTAAAATTCATGCCCTGTATGACTAGTCGAAATTGCTTCATGACCTATGTGGCTAGTCGAAATTCAAACTGGATGCACAAAGAGAAAGCACAAAAGCATAAAGAAACACACCAATTATCGAATTCATTTATTATTTTTCTGCTTCTGTCTCATATATTTTTCAGAATTTTTTATAAACAGAGGTCCATAATAATATCTTAAATTTATTGATATATTTTTTGGATTTTTTTCATATCGAAAGTTGATAATAAAATCATATACACAAGTTTGAACTAGCATAAAGAGAAACACACAAGCTTCTCAATCCGTGTGATCATCCTAAAACGAATCTACACCGTCCCTTAATTTCTACAATCCGTATGAGCATCCTAAAGCGAATCTACACCGTCCAAATCTAAGTATTTACCTTATCTACACTAAAGCAGAGAGAGAAAGCCACCACTCATTCTCCTCCTCTCACTCTCTTCTTGCTCTCTTTTCTATCTTACACTCTTCTCCCATGTAGATCTCCGTTTGAATTCATGGTAACTCTTCCATCCCAAACTCCAAATAAAACCAAATGTAAATCGATTTTCGAACCATTTTGATTTGGTATTATGGGTTTTCACTTTTTTTTTCTTCTTTTCGTCGGTTGTTTTTTTTTCCTTCTTCTCAGTCGCCTCTCAAATATAAGATTTTCGTTCCTTCTTTTTCTATAAATTAAAGTTGGGGTTTAAAGTTAGGGTTATATTTTCCGATCTGATTTGGTACCATGTTCTGTCTATTTTCCGATTTCGAAGTTAGGGTACATACTGTATCTAGAAAACTTAGGGTTTGCAATTTAATTTTTCCCTAATTTTCATTATTTAAGTTAGGGTATGATTTGGTGTTTACAGGGTTTTAAGTACCATTCGTTTTTTTATTGCAGCAATTAGTAGAAGAACTTTCAACATCTTCACTTTCAACTTAGATTTGTTGTTAGGGTTTAGGTTAAAATTTTCTACTCTTGATGGGGGTGAAAGCCCCTTCTGATGATTATTTATCCACCATGATCTTGTTGGAACATCTAATTTGTAATTGTCTAGAATGATCTAGACAAATGTAGAGAAGTGTAGAAAACAAGTACTCTAGAATATACTAGAGTTGTCAAACTCAGTTAAGGCTTGGCTACAATTTGTTAGGAAAATTAGTAAGGTCAAATGAATGTTCTAGATGAGAAAAATCTAGAGATATCTAGATAGCATATGGTTGTAAAATAGAATGTACTTTAAAATAATGTTGTAAAAGAGTTTTCTAGAATGGAAAACTCTAGATAAGCCTAGATATGCAATGGTCGGCTATCGTAGCCTATAAATAGGCATGTTGTATTCATTTGTAAAATCAAGCAAACTCCATATCAATAGAAGAATAAATTACAAATATCCAAGTCTTGCTTCACCACCTTTACTAATAGAGTTCTAGGAGCTCTATACGAGCAAAACACTATGCTCGTATATCTCCGAAATGTTATTCCAAGTTAAAAACTTAAATTTCTAACATGGTATCAGTGCTTCAAAACATTTCAATTTTTAACATGGTATCAGAGAGGGTTCGATCCAAATGGGCATTAAGTTTTCGCAATAAGTTGATGAAGGTGAAGGTGATTCCCTCGTCAAGGTACGTATCAATTTTCCAAGTTCATTACTTGTCTTGCAACCCCCTGGTAGACACTAATTATCACTTAAGTCGAAGTTTAGAAAAATATGAAAAAAGATTAAAAAAAAAAAAAGTAGCAGCTCGTGAAATTAAGTTAGAGCTGAGGTAGTTCCTAGAAATGATAAGTCTCCCAACAACATAAAATACAAGTAAGCAAAGTAGGAAAAATATAAGCTTCACCTCCTTCCGTTAACAAATAAATAAATTAAATTAGAAGTTTCCATCCTCGCAAAGAGATGCACAAAAGAGTGCATTTTCTAAAGAAAATTTTGAGGGAAGAGAGCATCAAAGAATGCCTTATCAAATTACAAAGATGGCAAAAGAGAGCCATCTTGTACAAATATTCTACTCATAAAGTTGAGTGGGCGGAATCTCTGAACCTACGATGGTCAAGTTTCGTGAAAGGCGAGGAATATCAACAGAAGGCAAAGCCTCTGAATTAGAGACGGTCAAGTTCGGTCTAAACCGTGAAGGAGAAGGAGATAATTGGCACAAGACAGAGCCTCTGAATCTACAACGAACAGGCTGCGAAAATGGCAGGTCAACAAAGAAGATCTAAAACAAGATATGCAGACTACGAAGGTGAGCTGGTTTCAATATGACGGCAAGTCCGAAATGAATACACTACGAGTAAGAGAAGCCAAGAGCTATCAAAAGATTGGGTGCAGAACAAATTGGACGCTAAGGCAATTACAAATTAAGAGGGGGTGTTGGAACATATAATTTGTAATTGTCTAGAATGATCTAGACAAATGTAGAGAAGTGTAGAAAACAAGTACTCTAGAATATACTAGAGTTGCCAAACTCAGTTAAGGCTTGGCTACAATTTGTTAGGAAAATTAGTAAGGTCAAATGAATGTTCTAGTTAAGAAAAATCTAGAGATATCTAGAGAGCATATGGTTGTAAAATAGAATGTACTTTAACATAATGTTGTAAAAGAGTTTTCTAGAATGGAAAACTCTAGATAAGCCTAGATATGCAATGGTCGGCTATCGTAGCCTATAAATAGGCATGTTGTATTCATTTGTAAAAGCAAGCAAAATCCATATCAATAGAAGAAGAAATTACAAATATCCAAGTCTTGCTTCACCACCTTTACTAATAGAGTTCTAGGAGCTCTATACGAGCAAAACCACTATGCTCGTATATCTCCGAAAATGTTATTCCAAGTTAAAAACTTAAATTTCTAACATGGTATCAGAGCTTCAAAACATTTCAATTTTTAACAGATCTCTGAGGCTTCTCTACATGTTTCATATCATCCCTAATTATTTTTTTTTGCTCTATTTTGGGTAGAACTAGTTTCTAAGTTTATTTTAGAATTCTCAATTTTAAGGTTTCATTTGTTCCTACGGTTTCAATTGTAGAATCGATTTGCCTATTTAGTTAGATTATTCTAATACTGTGCTAAAATTTGAAGCTAATATTCTTGTTTTTGATTTGCAGGGATTCACATGAACCATAGGAACCACAAGAACCACCACCACCACCACGTGTACAAGGCGGACCTGGACAAACTTCATGGTATCCGCCATCTGTAGTTAGTTCATTTAATTCGTCTCGTCCTTCTACTCCAGGCGGTGGTAGTTCTTAATCTAGTTTTAATATGCAGCAAAGGCCTTCTTCGGATCAACCTCAATCGCAATCTCAAACTCAGCTTTTGCCTGCTGAAGCTGCAGGCATTATTTATCAGTAGAAGGACAAAAGGTTTCAAAGCTTGTTATAAAACAAATTTAGTTAGTCTCGTTTTTTTTATAAGTGAGACTTTTAACTTAGAGATGCTAATTTACTTATTTGCATTGTTTTCCATGGTTTGAAATATAGCGTTGATGAGTTACGGAGGTTGTTAACTGATAGAGAAGCGTATAATCAATTCTTATTCTCACTTGATCAAGTGAAGATTCAGCACAATGTAAGTAGCAGTTGTTTGTAGTTCGTCGAGAGTTGATAGTGAATGATTATGTAGCTTCATTTGTGAGTAATTGAATGCGCACTTCATTGTGTATAATGAACTCTTCTGTTTTCGGTAGCGTGTTTGGTTTATTGGGGTTTAAATGATGTTTATTAGGTATATGAAAGAAATAGATTGACCATTGTTTAGTCATGTATCACCAACTTAACTTATCTAGAAAAATGAATCGAAGATACAATCAATACAGTTTGAGATTTCCATTGATATGAGAAGAATGAAAACGATAAGTCTTAACTTGAGAGTATAGAATATATAGTATATGAGAAAACGAGAGGCAACTTAGTGCCCTCAACTGGAATCCTGAAGTTGTCTTTGACATTCCCAAAGCTGGAGAATATGTATTTATTGTATGAACTTTAGACAACATTATTTGTATGTGAAGCCTAGTCAATTACTTGGGTTAGCGGATAACAACCATCAGTTACAGTCACTAGGTGCTGCTAGTATTTGATTTTAGACTATGTTGGCATGCTTAAATTTTCTTAAAATGCTTAAAATGTAAACAAAATATCATTTGGCACTGCTGATTCTCTTTACTAAGTTGCTAAGTATTTGAAGACACTTGGATGTGTAATAACTTTTCACCTGTGAAGTGTCTTATGTAACTAACTCTGTATTTATGATGCATGAATGCACCCGGTTCCTTAGTGTTAGACTTCTGTTTGTTTTTGACATTTAAACAGACATTCTTTGAGCATCCAGAATTCATAGTATCTTTATGATCTTGGGATATAATTATGGTTTTATCAATTAAGTGTGGAAAGTTGTACATTAATTCTAGGTCCTCCCAAAGGAAGATAACTTTTAGGTACAAGGTTTTTATATAACTCAAAAAAAAGTTGCTTTGTCTCTGTTCACTTTTAGAGACCCAAAATATGTATAGATGATATTTTGCTTCTAGAGGTTTACTTGCTATATTCTGAAAGAAGTAGGATAGATTTGTTAAATTCTAAGTCATATTTGCTGTCTATTTTCTATGTTATAGCATCGCAGGCTCATTCTAATGTTTTGTCTAATGTCGATAACTGCCATTGTTTTTCCCTGGATGGATGGCTGTTTGAAGCCACGCTTTCTTGAATTGCATTTGTGAGGGTGGTTGTTAATGCAAACTTGCTCAAGGACCCAGCACTTTTTGTTTTTGGGTTTACACTTTCACTTTTCTTATAAGATGTTGACAAGATTTCACACAATAATGTTGTAGAATTATAAGCACATAAGTGTTATGGCTCATATTTGACAAGTTGCTTAAGTTAGTTTTTGTATATTATATTAACTGTGAATACTTGCATTGTTCTTTGAGATAGTTATTTTACCAAATCACTGTAAATCGTGCTTAATATCCTTGTCGTTATTTTTCAGGTACTAACACTTGGGGTCGTTTTGAACTCCGTGTGCATGAGAGTTATCGATCTTGTCAATTCATCCGAGGTGGTGAAACTGATCACTTTGATTACTATTGAACCCGGTGTTGAGGTTGAGGTCACCATTGCTGACCCATGAAGCATCTATTAATTAATGGTTATTTGCAGAATCTCCCTTTTATGTTTGTTTCTCTAAGTCTTTTTGTATCATAGGTATTTTACTTTGAATTTCAATTTTTGGGTGAACGTAATGGGTTACACTGGCAGGTTAACTTGGATGAATGTAAATGGGTTACACTGGAAGGTTAATGTGAATGTGAATTACTTTTGGCAATTCGGTTTCAGCGCTAATTTTTTTTCTTCAAAATAGTTTAATGCACACAACTCTAACACAAAAGTTGTAGTTACATATTCATCTACTGAAAACAGAAGTTGTTACTTCAAATATTACAACCTTTAAGGATGTTGTGTTAGAGATTATGACTACACTAGATAAAGGTTGTGAAGGAAGGTATAACAATATAAATAAGAGTTATGCGAGATTTTTCAACCACTCTAACAAGTGTAGCAATCATGCTATTCACAACCGTTAGACAAGATGTGTTATAGAATCTTACTACACAGATTAAATGTTGTGAAATCAATTCTTACAATATAAATAAGAGTTGTGTTAGGCTAACAAAATAAAATTGAAATAGAATCACAACTGAACCACAAGGTAGTCCAAACCTGAACCACAACTACGTTTACGACTCTTAGCTCGAAGTCGTAGTAAATCGGGGACCTTCTACAACCCTCCCCCCCCCGGGATGGATCTTGGGATATAATTATGGTTTTATAAAATAAGTGTGGAAAGTTGTACATTAGTTCTAGGTCTCCCGAAGGAAGATAACTTTTCGGTACAAGGTTTTTGTATAACTCAAAAAAAAATTGCTTTGTCTCTGTTCACTTTTAGAGACCCAAAATATGTATAAATGATATTTGCTTCTAGAGGTTTACTTGCTATATTATGAAAGATGTAGGATAGAATTGTTTAATTCTAAGTCATATTTGCTGTATATTTTCTATGCTATAGCATCGCAGGCTCATTGTAATGTTTTGTCTAATGTCTATAACTCCCATTGTTTTTCCCTGGATGGATGGCTGTTTGAAGCCACGCTTTCTTGAATTGCATTTGTGAGGGTGGATGTTAATGTAAACTTGCTTAAGGACCCAGCACTTTTTGTTTTTGGGTTTACACTTTCAGTTTTCTTATAAGATGTTGACAAGATTTCACACAATAATGCTGTAGAATTATAAGCACATAAGTGTTATGGCTCATATTTGACAAGTTGCTTAAGTTAGTTTTTGTATATTATATTAACTGTGAATACTTGCATTGTTCTTTGACATAGTTATTTTACCAAATCACTGTACATCGTGGTTAATATCCTTGTCGTTATTTTTCAGGTACTAACACCTGGGGTCGTTTGAACTCCGTGTGCACGAGAGTTATCGATCTTGTCAATTCATACGAGGTAGTCAAACTGATCACTTCGATTACTATTGAACCTGGTGTTGAGGTTGAGGTCACCATTGCTGACCCATGAAGCATCTAGTAAATGGTTATTTGCAGAATCTCCCTTTTATGTTTTTTTCTCTAAGTATTTCTGTATCATAGATATTGTAATTTCAATTTCAATTTTTGGGTGAATGTAAATGGGTTACACTGGCAGGTTAATGTGAATGTGAATTACTTTTGGCAATTCGGTTTTAGCGCTAATTTTTTTTCTTCAAAATAGTTTAATGCACACAACTCTAAACAAAAGTTGTAGTTACATATTCATCTTCTGAAAACAGAAGTTGTTACTTCAAATATTACAACCTTTAAGGATGTTGTGTTAGAGATTATGACTACACTAGACAAAGCTTGTGAAAGAAGGTATAACAATATAAATAAGAGTTATGCGAGATTTTTCAACCACTCTAACAAGTGTAGTAATGATGCTATTCACAGCCGTTAGACAAGCTGTGTTATAGAATCTTACTACATAGATTAAATGTTGTGAAATCAAGTCTTACAATATAAATAAGAGTTGTGTTAGGCTAACAAAATAAAATTGAAATAGAATCACAACTGAACCACAAGGTAGTCCAAACCTGAACCACAACTACGTTTACGACCCATAGAATAGAGTCGTCGTAGGTGTACTACAACACCTGTCAGGGGTTGTCAAAGTATGGTTTTCTCGTAGTGGAAGTTGGTTTAGATTTTGTATTACAGCTTAATTTTGAGAGTATTCAATTCTGGACTAGGTCCCGGGGTTTTTTTGCATTTGCGGTTTCCTCGTTAACAAAATCTTGCTGTGTCTTTTACTTTTCTATTTCCGCAATTATAATTGTTTTATTATAATTTAAAGTAAAATACATAAACGTTAATTCCTATTTACTTGATATCAATCCTATTGTGTTTGGATAAGTCCGAACCTATTATCAAGTAAACATACTTCGTTGTCGTATTGTCTCGATCTCGTATCCATAGACGATCACACGAAGTGTGAACCGATTAGTTGTATTGTCTCGACTCAGTCCATAGACAATCACTTCCGGAGAAATGACTTATAGGTGGAAAAGTTTTATATTGAGGTATATTTGGGTACCCTCGTCTTTTCAAATATCCTCTTCATACTCTAATCATCTTGTCTTGCTCTTCAAATCTCGGATCGAACTTCCTCACAGCTTGTACTTCAAACTCAACAGTAGCAACAATTCAATTAACAATAGCAATAATTCCATCACAGACTGGAGACCATCTCCATCTTCTTTCCGATTCATTACTATCTTCAATTAACAGATTTAATTGGAACCCCCAAATTCAATTCCTTCCTTTATCTGTTCTTTCCCCAATACAACACCACCAGATTCCACCACTTCCATATTTTCTCGAATTCTATTTCTCAAGTTTACTTCCTTGTTGTAAAACAAAATTCATCATAACCCATCTTCGGTTCCATTACAGCCATCTCTTCTCCGTGTTCTTCAATTAACGGCCACCAGCAAACCCTAATCTTTTTCGTGTGAGTCTGATAACAGCTTCACCTCTTTCTTGAAACAAAACCAAATTCAAACCCTAATCTTCTTCGTGTGAGTCTTATAACAACTTCACCTCTTTCTTGAAACAACACCAAATTCAAACCCCTTAATCAGCCCTAACTTGTGATTTTTGATGTGAGTCCGATTACAGCAGCCACAATTATCTTCTCAACCACATCAACAGTTTCTCGATCTGATTTCACATCAATAGTTTTGGATTGTGGAAACTGAAATTAAAAATTCGGCGCGTGAAAAAATTCACAGTAGAGAAGAAGAAGAAAAAAAGGTATTGAAGAATAAATTCACAGTAGAGAAGAAGAAGAAATACAATTTCAGAAACTATGGGGATGACGGAAATTTTAACCTAGAAAATGGGTGCGCGGCGGAACTTTTCTGGGCATGGGTTTCTTAGTGTAAAAAATCTGAAAAAATGGATGTGGTAGTAGTTTTTACTAATAAAAAAACAGAAATTGGTCAAGCAGCTCAAGCTGGTGTGCTGGGAAAAAAATCTATTTCCGCGGTGCTTTTCTTGAGGCTGCTAGGTCATAGCCTACATTCGATAAAACAGGTAATCTTGATGATTCTAAACGTGAAATAGTTATTTCTTTGCCGTCTTACCCATGAAACTGAACGTAAGTTTTCTGATCCAAATGCTTTTCATCCATGTTGTGGTGCGTGTGCAGACACCAGAAATATTCATTGTAGACTAACCTTTTCAATTGCAGATCTCTGTTACAAACAAGAAATAAACGGCCATGTGTTCCTAGCAAAAAATATCATGGTCGAGGACCCATACAACTATCGGGGATTACAATTATGGCCCTGCAGGTAGAAGTGTCGGCTTTGGTGGCTTAAATGCTTCAGAAACGGTGTCTAATATGCTTGAAAAAAAACGGTGTCTAATAACGCAAACATCTCATTTAAGACAGCCTTGCTGTTTGAGATGAATAATTTCCATTCGTTGATAACTTCGAATCAAGGGTTTGGACTAACGATTAATGCAATCAACCGCTTGGAATGCAACGGTAGTCGGTAGAAGCTCCCAAGAAGTTCATGCTAAGATTAAGTACTTCAGGGCATGCTGCAAAGAACTTGGCATGACAGGAATAGCCTTTCCTGCTAGAACTTTATATTTTTATGTTTTCGAAGCATGTATTGGTTTTACTTATACACTCTGCTAAGAGTTTAATAAAGAGTATCTTATTGCACTATTGAGTAATGTACATCAAGTGGTGGAAAACTTTGTTTCACTTCTCTTTCATTTTTTATTTTAAAAAAAAGAAAAAAAAATTAATACTCAGCCATGAGGCTAAAAAACTAACTCACAACTCTCACAGTTCTATTGGTAGATCTACCAGTGTTTCACCTTATTTGTTGGAGTAGTAGTACCGCTGCATTTATTAAGAATTGTGACTTATTTCCAATTCATCACCCAAACTGATTTCAGCAAATTAAACGATGACAAATGGTGTCTTTAGGCCATTTTTCAGAATGAGCAACTTTTATTACCATCCAAACCAGTAACGTTATGAATACTAATCATAGTTCTACTCCCTCCTCCTACATTCAAGTTTTGAAATCTTTAGTGATGATCTTTTTTTTTTGTGAAGCATTCGTTGATGATCTAATACTCAACAACTCAGAAATTGAATTAAAACACTGATGACAAAAGCAATTGCAAGCTTTTATACAACGGTAAATCAAGGAGATCCACATTTATTAACGAAAACTAGATAGTATGGGAAGAAGATGGATATTTAACCTAAAGAATGTTATTATGTTACAACAAATCATTTTGAGAAACTTTCTCGATTATTCATGATTTCATTCCATATATAGGTTTGGACTTTAGGAAGAATGAGCCAACCAATTCATCACTAACACTAGGTAAAAGTAAATTAAGTCTCACGTCATCTAAAACAATTAAGGGTCGTTAAATATGTGGGATAACATGGTTAGCAAATTTTGTTGAAAGGTTTTGTCAAAATCTTTTGTTAAGGGATCCTGACCCTAGATTTTAATACAGATTTACAAAAGATGCTAGGGAACCAGGTACCACATTTTGTTCAGTTCATTAAGGTTTTGTTTTCCCTCCTTGTTGCTGAAGAGAAAATAATTTGATGCTTTATCGATGAAAACGTCGTCGGAAATCTTTCATTCCCTACAACATGTTGGAATATGAAAAGTTTGGTCTAAGCTGTCTCCAACCAGAAATTTACCTACGGTGGGGCCATTGTCAACTATTTTCTTTCTCTATTCATTATATGGCGGCATTTTAGATAGTAAAAAATGATGTTAGATTTATTTTTTTTCCTTTTTGAAGCATGCATATATTAAAGAACAACTAAACTGTTATTACACGAGGGTGGGATTGTAATTCTTCTAGAATCGCTAAATAGAATATGGTTAAGAAAAGACGGGTTTGCCCAATCCCATATTGAGGTTGAGTAGTTTCCAGCTTGGCTACCGTCCGCCTCATAGTTCGCTAGACCGTGTGCTGCTTGGTTTCCTTTTTTGTAATTGTGCTGAATAACACAACATGGAATTTGGCGCATGCGATGTTTAATTTCTGCAACCATTTCTGATGTATACCAAGGGGCTTCTGTTGGAGTTTTAAAGAAGTGTATGAGATTTTCAGAATCTGCCTCAAATAACACTTTAGACCATCCTCTTTCCGTGGAACTTCTGGTTGCTAATATTGTTGTCCATGTTTCTAGAGGCTAATCCTAGAGGTTAATCCTAGAGGTTGAGCAAGAGCCGTTATTGTTTGCGCATTCGAGTCCTTGCAAATGAAGCCTGCTCCCGCCCTAATCGGGTGGCCTCTAGAGGCTCCATCAGTGTTGACTTTAATCCAATCTGGTGCTGGGTTGCACCAACCTACTTGAATGGTTATGGTTGATCTGGTTATGTTTGTAGCAGTTCGAGGCGACGGTTCTCCCGGGAGAATTGGAGGGGAGATCATTAGAGCCCATTCAAATTCCTATTGTTGTGCCAAAGATCGTTCCAAAATGTCTGCGAGAGTGGATGGTGCTTGATTGAACACGAGTTCATTTCTTGTCGTCCAAAGTGACCAGAATAGAAAACAACATGCTGTGATAGAAGATGTATTGCCCCGATTTTGGAGTATTTGTGAAATTATTGTTTGGGGGGTTGCGGTAATTGATTGGTTGTTACCTTGGCGTTGGTTTTAGATATGCGGTTTGAAAGGCTGGTCCAAGTGGATATTGCTACCGGGTAGTGAATAAATATGTGTTCAGATGTTTCTGGTGCGGAGTAGCGTCGGGGGCAAAGGTATGTGATGTAGCTTAGATAAGGTTGGTAAACCTTCATTGATAGCTTTCCATAAGAAAAGCTGAATATTTGGAGGACTTGGCAACGTTCATAAAAATTTGGTTGTCGGGAGGAGGTTTGGTTGTGAGAGGTTATCTTGTTGGATTAGATAGCTATACCCGGATGCAGTGGTGTATTTTCCTGATTTAGTGTGGGGCCAGATTATTTTATCCGGGGTGCCGACATTAGGAAGGTGGATGTTTATTATGTATTGGATGACATTAGGTTGTAGGTTTTTTAGCTGATTATGGCTCCAATTATGAGAAAAGGGGTCAATTAACTTAGCTATAGATTGTATCAGGGAGTACTGGGTGGATCGAGATTTTGAAATTGTGGTATCCAATTAACTTGGATAGGGGTATCTAAACCACTTCCTATTTGGTGAAATAAATGTTGTTTTACCGACGGTACGAGAGACGCCATTTGTTTCCATTATGGGATGGCATTAGAAGGAACTGTGATCTCACCTTGGAATATTGGTTGATGTTTGAGGCACTTCTCGTTGAAAAGGCCGGTGCAGATGGAATGTGACTAGGCATCAATGATCCATATCCGTTTCATGAAAAGAGCTTTGTTGTGGTGGCTACTCTTTCTGCTTTCGAGTCCTCCCTCTGCTATTAGCTTGTGTAGTTTGTTCCATCCTATTGGGTGAAACTTTCTCACAGAAGAATCATGTCCCCAAAAAAAAATCCTAGCAATCCGATCATTTTTTTTGTGAACGTGGGTAGGGAAAAGATGGGTTTTCATAAGGTGATTGGATGTTTGTGTTAGAGAGGTTTTAATAAGAATTATCCTCCCTCCCTGGTTAAGGAATTTTGTCATCCATCCCTGAGCTTTACGAGCCATTCGTTGGAGTAGAGGTTCGAAGATGTGTCAAGTGTTTCTTCCGTGCTTGAATTGAACTCCTAAATATATAGGTGGAATTAATGTGGTTGGTATGTCGTAAAATTGTTGTAGAGAATCTATTTTATTCTGTTGTAGCCTCGGATGGTGGATGATTGTTGATTTTGTTGTGTTGATTACTTGTCCTGCTGATGCGCTATACGATGAAAGTATCTTGTTTAGGTGATTGCTACCTTGGTAGCTTTTTACGTGATTAGTAGATCGTATGCATACATTAGATGTAAAATGGGGGTGCCTTTTTTGATATTCGGAGACCTCCGCCTATATTTTTTGCTTCAAGAATATGGTGTTGGCATTGGAGTAATGTGAGGTGTTGATTGTGTAGCTCTTTGTCACGTTTGTATCCAGAAATTTAGTTCCTGGCGGTGTGAATAGCGCACTGATGTTGAGCCCTTTGAATTTCTGCCATTGATTTTTTTAATTAATATTGAAAGGTGACCAAAAGTGTTCTTGTTCCATTCCATCTGAGTTTGTCCCGTTGTGATTAATCTTAGTTGAAGGTCTAGAGCAGAGTCTGAGTCACTTTGTTGCGTCCATGCTGATTCGATAATCTGCCTGAGTTGTGGATGTGTTAGCCACAAATGTTCAAACTTGTAATTTTTTTTATCCTTTTCAATCGATTTCTTTGGTGTGCAGCAGGATGGGAGCGTGATCCGAAGCAATCCTCGGGAGGTGAGTAACTCCTGCATGAGGATTTGTTGTTTGCCAATGTTGGGTTGCAATTGCCCTATTAAGTTGTTCCATGATATTGTCTTGACATGTTGGTTGTTTGTCTAGGTGAATGGGTACCCACGAAATCCTAAATCTATGAATTCCATTTGATCAATCATCGTTAGAAATGGTTGGGTTTGACTATATGTGATCTGTCTTCCTCCCTTTTTTTCCGATTGATCCATTATGTCATTAAAATCTCCTATCAGAAGCCATTCCGTTGAAATGTTGATATTAGGGAAGATTGCTGGGAAATCTTGCCAAAAATCCGTTCTTGCATCTGGGTGTGGAGGACCATATATATCTGTGCAGAGCCAAGGTTTTGCGCGGGGGGGGGGGGAGGAGGGGAGGGGGAGGTGTGATAAGGACATGGATGTAAATTTGGGACAAAAGTAACACTTGAATGTTTAGGTTGTTCCACATGAGACAGAGTCCTCCTCGTTGACCCACCTTGGGAATAAAGGTTAGGTTTTGAAACTTAAGAGACTGAGCAAGACTTGACATATGACGATCATTGGCTAGAGTTTCAGAGAGAAATAAGATATCGGGATTATGTAACGATACTAGTCCCTTTAGACTGAGCAAGAATCTGCTGTTATGGATGGATTCTAAGGAGGTTAAAGAGGTTGTAACAAGAACAACATGGATCGAATTTTAGAATCTCAAAAGCTAGGGCTTGAGATGATAAAGTGTGGATATTAATTGAAACAAGAAGAATTGATGGATCTAATGATCGAGGTGGTGGTGATTCGGGCTTGAAGGAATTGGGGTTTTTGCTTTCGGTTCTGAAATAATGAATGAATGGGTCTGTGATTGATGAAGGAGATGGTGTTGAAGCCGAAAAGAAAATGGTTGATGTTGTTGGGAGTGTATCAAATCAATTAGATTTGTTTATGAAGAATTAGGGTTCGCAGGAGTTGAACTGATATGGTTGAATCTGGAGGACATGGGTTGAGAACCTAAGAAGAAATTGGTGTTACTGTTACTAAAATTGGAAGATGGATATATAATGGGTTTTGAGGCCAAAAAAACAAGACAGGGGAGATGAGTGAGATGTTGTTGATAAAATGGGACTGAGATTGTGTATAAGGATGAGAAGCTGCTGTTGATGAAGAATAACTCAAATGTGGTTTGTAAAATGGTCAATTATATGTATGTTATGAATGATACAGAAAAGAAGAATTTGGCCTGAGAATCACCTTGAAAACAGAGGAAACTCTGCTGATCTGGTGAGTCAACTCAGTAACTCACTAAACCTAACTCGGTGAGTAAGCCGAGTAAGCCAATTTAACCCTGAATAAGACAGCTGAGTCAAGCTGACTTACTCTCCTCCCTTGACCCATTGATTGACGGTTTGACTGTATTGACTGTTGAATATAACGGAGCCATGAAGGAATATTATGTTGACGGTAAAAATGATTATGTTAGCCAACAATGACTTTTCTGGCCGGATTCCGGTGATAAATAGCGAGTCGCTGATATTATTTTGTCATATGCCGGGTTGTTGTTAGTGATTTGGGGGTTCTTTTATCTTTTAGTTGTTAGCTCTAACTAGGTAGCCGTTAGTGTTAATGAGAGCGTTAGCAACACTGCAAAGTCTAAGGTTTGTATGTTTTTCATTTTATGTGAATTCTTATTTTTCTGTCAGTGCAATTGATTTTCTGTTATGCAGCCGAGTGCTTCATGTAGTGACTTACTTACAACACCATTACTTGGCCTGACTTACTGTAGTGTTCCCGTGTGACATCCCAGTGTTTTCGCCAGAATTGTATTCTACATCTCTGAATATTTTTCAACTGAATTCAATTTAACTTTTCAACTTTATACAATGAAATATGATATCTTTGTTTGAACATCTCTTTGCTTTACAATTTCGCTTCATAAATTTTTAAGTCCGACTCCATGCTATTATGGCGGAACTAAATTGTGAGTACAAAATTCAGTTTTACGTCAATTTTTTTGGTCGACCGTCCCACTCTGACAGTGGTTATCTAGTCTTTACAACAAAGGTAATAGCCTAATAATATATGGTCCAGTTCACGAATTCCGTACAAAGGTGGATACTAGGAGATGCATTATTTTTGATCGAGTAACGGCAGTTCTAGGGTTCTTGAAATCCTGGTCCAACATTCCGGGAGGCGCATTTTGTCGAGTTTAATAGCAGGTGTACCATGAAATTGTTAGCGTTGATTCATTATTTATCATAGGACCTGGAATAAGAATTTCAACCCAATTCTGGTTGTTAATTTCTTGAAGCTCTTTGCAGTCGGCTTAGCTTAGTATAATGCTTGAGGTTCAAAGTCTACATCAAGTCCTCTTCATTTATTTATTCCAGGTGGGTTGGGAATATGCTATATTAATCGTTTGGATGTCACGATCTGATCGATGCCGATAAATTGTAATCCGAGAGGCCACCTTTCCCATATTCACGCACTAAATACAGTAAATTTAGAAGCGCTGATTACAGTCTGCCGTGTCCTTGGCTCCATTGACTAAAAAATTCCAAGTCTTTCTTTTGGAGAAATCTCATTTCCTTTTGGATGTTTTTTTCTTTCTAAGTGATGATTGCTCATTCTCTAGTGAAATTCTCTTTTGAGTTTAATATTTCGCATAATTAAGTGGGCTAAGCACTAGGAAGCATGATACGTTGAATCACCCCCTTCTGGCTTAAATTGGATTCAGCTAAAATTCACAACCAAAGTGAACAAAAAATATATCGAGCGCCTACTCGTAAGACAAAACAAATCTCCCAAACTCCTCTTCCTCATTGGGTGTATCTAAATCCTAAATCAAGGACCAGTTTTAATTGGTCAGTCTTACACGAAAGTCATGTCCAATAAATACCGGAGTTGATCACTATAGAAGTTAGAATGCGCATAGTGTTTCCACCCCAAAAAAAAATAGGCATACATAACTGGAGCTCGACAGGCCTACACAATACAACTGTACAAGTGCCTAATTAAGATGTCATTTCCTGGTTGTCTCTGAGAATTCTCACACAACTCATCCCTAGAACCATAACCGTATAGGCCCTCAAGTGGCCGTAAGCAACCAAAACTTACATGGAAATATGAAGGTTAGGCAGAAAGTTCGACCTCACTAAATTCAAAAGAAGACATTATGAGAAGAGAAACTAATTTCTTGAGACCAAAATCTACTGTAAATACCAGTGAAGTTTAGTCTAATTTTACCCATCTTTAAAACATTCACTACTCCTTCATTTCTTGATGCAAAAATGATGTCTCCAAACTACTTAAAACTTATTTCATTTATCGGAATTCTTTTCGGTATCTTGATACAGTCCACTGTGGCACAGAATTGTGGTTGTGCAAGAGGATTATGTTGCAGTCAGTGGGGGTATTGTGGTACTAGTGATGAATACTGCGGTAAGGGGTGCCAGTCAGGTCCATGTACTTCATCTCCGAATAATGGTGCCTCTATTGACAGGATCGTAACACCAGCATTCTTTAATAGGATAGTTGGTCAAGCTGCCGGCTATCAATGTGACGGAAAGAGTTTCTATACACGTAGTGCTTTTATTGAAGCCGCTAAATCCTATCCTCGCTTTGGTAAAACTGGGAGTCTTGATGACTCTAAACGTGAAATCGCTGCATTCTTTGCTCATGTTACGCATGAAACCGGATGTAAGTCATCAAACCAAAATTCAATTTTTCTGACTAAACTAAATGTGATCAAATTCTTCTTTGTTTGTTACTTAAATAAGCTGTATGTGCTATGTTTTCTCTTTTGGTTACAGTTTTCTGTCACAAAGAAGAAACCAATGGAGCAAGCAGAGACTATTGTGACCATGGAAACAGACAATATCCATGTGTTCCTGGAAAAAAATACCATGGGCGAGGACCCATCCAACTATCCTGGAATTACAACTATGGCCCATCCGGTAGAAGCATCGGATTTGATGGTTTAAATGCTCCAGAAACGGTGTCTAATAATGCAGTCATCTCCTTTAAGGCAGCATTTTGGTTTTGGATGGAAAATGTCCACTCAATCATAACTTCAAATGAAGGTTTTGGTCCGACAATTCGTAGAATCAACAGTGGCGAGTGTAACGGAGGAAACTCGGGAGCAGTTCAAGCTAGAGTTAAGTACTTCAGGGATTACTGTAATCAACTTGGTGTGTCACCAGGAAATAACCTTTATTGCTAGAAACTTATGCTGTAATATTTCCTTGGTATCTATGTAATGGCTATCTCTCTATATATATATTAACAAGAGATAAATAAAGAGCTTCTGGATCAATATAACTCGTGCAAATTATAATAGTAGACTTTGTTACCCACACCCACGCTAAAAACTCGATAAATATACACTCTATCTAGGGAGAAGGGAGAAAGCTAGAGACATAGAACCTCTTGCCATGCCACTCTCTCGCATACACATTAAATCCTTTGCATGCAGTATGCAGCAGATTGCCTAATAAAGAACAATTAATTAGGGGATAAATAAACTAATTAGGGGATATTTTTACTGTAGCTGTCGGCATGGTTTTTCAATGATGCCGGCATGGTCGATGGATTTCCGGCATTGAAAATGCATGCCGGCAGCTACATTGAAATATCCCCCAATTAGTTTATGTATCCCCAATTACATGTTCCTAATAAAAAAGGATAATGGAGGACCACTTTTGCTCAATCTGCCAAACCAATACTAGGCAATTGTAATCATGTAGATTCGCTATAATTTTGTCGTGCCCTAGAGTTTAATAAGTGCATCTGAGATAAATATGGTTCTTGTACTATGTTTAAGAGATTAGAATGTGTCACCATGATAACACCGAAGAACGATACAACTTTTAATATCATCTGTAGACTTACGTTTCAGACCTAATAACTCCTTCATTACGTTTCTTCTCAACATTCCAAAATATGGTATAGCATGCATTCATCCAAATCTCTTTAGGCTACCTCTAAAGTTGCAATAAGACAAATCTATAATCAATTAGATAGCTCCATTTTTATTTTTATTTTTTAATGTCAACTCTTCATTAATAATTCAATGTTAAGTTTACAAAGAGTTTCAAGACATCAAGATAGAGTGATAGAGAAACACCATACAATCTAGTACACAACCAAGTATTCTAGCAAGAAAAGAGAAAGAACATCGGAAAAAGATTAGGAAGGTGTATGTAAGAACCGATTGAATCGGAGGAGAAATGGTTTCGGATCACAGGTCCACCATTTTTGTTGATTTTCTTCTTATTGAGAAAGAGGTACTCCAAAATAGGAGTGATTTGCTTTGAGTCTTGAATATACCGATGAAGATCGGTAGCCGGAATTCGTCACTGATGATTTTGAACCCTATGAATATTAACAAAGAACGACCATGAAAGTCGATATAAGATGCTATGAAAGCATAGAAAGAACCACCATGAAGATGGAGACAACTTGCCGCCGACAAGGGAGAATAGATCCCAAAACTAAACCTAAGAAACATTAAAAACGTAGCTAATCTATGAAATAACTTGCTAAAACTAAAAGGAAAAGGTGGGTACTGCTCAGATCCACTCCAAAAGGAGTAGATTTGGGCAGTTAGAGGTTGCCGGAGTTTGGGTTTTTGTTGCCGGAAATCGTCTGGGAGAGAGGAAAAGAAGAAGAGAGAGAACAGTAAGTCACGAACCCAGATTAATCTTATGATTTTCATTTTCGAGACAATTGAATACGATGTGGTCATTAAAATAAGGGTTGAAATACAATTCCGAGCCACTGTTTAACGGCCACGCTTGTAAAAACAGAGTATAACTGCGGCTTTTTAGCCATTTGAAAATTATCATGGCAATTATACAATAACCGTAAATAATAACTTTTTATCTTGCTAATTGGCACCTGTCATGTGCATCTAATGAAATAGGTGGTTTAGGTATTCTGAACCCGAAGAGAACGAATATGGTAGTGTTGGCTAAGTGGAGTTGGAGGTTTGGAGTTGAGATTTTTATTCTTTTTCTTTTGGAGTTGAGAATGTTAGACTTAATGTTGGTTTAGCGACAAATCAGAATTTTCTTAAGTAATCTATAACTAGTTCTACTCAAGTATATGTAAGATTAAGGAAAAATTAGAGTTGAATCAAGAAATTAAGATTAGTTTAAGGATCGTTCAGGTGTCATGTTGACTAAGCATGACTCATCTAGTGAGGTATCATTCAACTAATGTTGGACAGGTTGGACGACACATAGCTACTAAAAGACTAAGCCCTCTACTTGCCTCTTTGATTTATATTTAGAATTTTATGATTTTCCATTAATTAGACAAGAGGAAATAAAAGTAGAATCTAAGTCATCGAACCCTTTATAATTTGATGATTTATGTTTTCTTTGTTCTTGACCTTGTTGAATTATGCATAATGCTTTAATATTGTTCTTGTTCAATTCAAAAATAACCATATACCAACAGTGTGTTTGATTCAGTCATGTTTACGTTGTAGCTAAATCGGAACTAACTAGATAATTTATTCTTCCTTTATACATGAGTAAATAGTTGTATATATACGTTATCTGGCTTGTAGAATATGTGAATACCGGGGTTATTATATCTTCGGCATATGTGTAATTATATGATCATGTTTAGGCTAATAAATGATGATTATGAAACTGAAATTCCAACAGAGAAAACTCATTTATGGTACAGAAATATTGTGGACGAATGGTGATGCTCAATTTTGCTGAAAATCCAGGAAAAGTCAATGATATAATTGGTATCTTCCGTTGGAAAAGGATTGAAGAGGAGAGCACCCTAATCTGTGCAAATTCTACTCTCACTCTTCACCCCGGCAGGAAATTTCATTCTGGTTTGATTGTTGGATTGGTAATACTTCACTGGCTAATTTCATATCCTTGTCAGACTTGTCAAGGAAAAGCTTGTTAAAATTGCAGATACGATAAACAGTTGGAAGTTTGAGTTTAAGAGACTGTTGAATGACGTATAAATTAATCTTCTTGCTGAGTTGTTCCTCGTGATCGGATCGTATCCTCTTAATAATGCACCCGTCACACGTGAAAGATGGGCTTTGAACAACACAAGTTGATTGTTGATGCATGGATAAAAAAAAATCCGTGTTCTTTCATTTGTAAGCCATATGTTCCTCCTTAGATCAACTTCTTGGTGTGGTGCTTGATCCATTGTAAACTAAACACCATAGACATGTTGCATAAGAAAAAGGTATTATGCTTTTTAAAAAAATCCCTCTCTGTGGTGGTGATGACTTAGAAACTCAAGACCGCTTATTTTTATACCGTAAGATTGCTCGCAAAGTTTGGTTCATGTTACTTCCTACCACCACTTGGTCCCGGGTCTTTCCTAAGTCAATGAAAAACTTAGCTCATTACAAGCATCAACCTAAGTTATCTTGTCATGGCAAAGTCATTTGGGATTTAATCCCTGCAGCTGTTATGTGGACCTTGTGGAAGCAATGCAATTATCTCACTTTTGAAGAACAGTATGTTGTGTGGACCTTGTGGAAGCAATGCAATTATATCACTTTTGAAGAACAGTATGAGTTCAAGGTTGATAAAGAATTCGGAATAGAGGCCGAAGCATTAGTTTTATCATGGACTGCTGCTAAAGGGAATTAGGATGCAACCGAATTTTGTGAATTCCGTTTTTAATTGAGATTTTATTTTGTTTGTGTCGGGGAAAAATGAGTTTTAATAAATGTTTTTGGTCTTAGTGTGTTTTGATCTAAAGATCTAAGGGTCTAAGGATATTCACTCATTTTTAGAGCGAATGAAATGATCTTTTAGTCCCACATTGTGGAAAACTAAAGAGGACTTCCACTATACATAACCATTTGCTTATGGCTATATTGACAAATAAGGTGGAAGGCATGTGGTGAAATATACATGGCTCAACCCATCAATATGCCCGCACACCATCCACCAAATATAGTTTCTACACGAAATTATTTTTTCTAGTTTTTTCTTTGGAAAATTAATTAATTAAAGTATTTTATTTATAGAAGAACTCCTTTTCCAGTTTTATAAGAAAACCAAAACTTAAGTATTTTATTTATAGAAGAATTCCTTTTCCAGTTTTATAAGAAAACCAAAACCTAACTTCATTTGCAAGCAATCGTCTCCAATAAATACAACACTAAAATTGTTTTATAAAACACACAAGAAACGACTCTTGTTTTCATCATTTTCTTGCTTCATTTTCCGTGGCTTGTTCACTTCCAATCCTTGTTGCTAAGTTCAAAAGTGGGTAACTTGCGTTGTGTTAACTCAAGTTATACCCGCGGACTAATGTGTTAAGGACAACTTGTTGAACCTGTGCTGTTGCCCTCGTCAAATTGTTTCGGCAGAGTTGTTTTGCTTCAGTTCTTTATACATTATTTTGATACATCTAACGTGTTGTTAATTGTTACAAGAATCCAACAGTTTGTAAGGTAGTTTGTTTTCTACCTCTGGTACATTATTTGTAAATTCCCACTTTGATAAATTCTTTTTGTTTAATAGAAAATAAATAAAATAATACCCCTTATATGCCCATATCACAAGATAATGTAGATTTACCTTGTTGGTAAGGTTTGATATACTCGTGTGGGTTAGTGGGTGCGACCGGTTAATAATATAGCTCACGTAGATGTTTAACAGACTTTGTTGTATGTTGTATAAAAAGAATGATTCTCGACAAACGGTCCAACATGAACAGTATAAAAACCGCATAGACACATAGAAGTGGACATCTCACAAGAAAAAACAGTGCATTTCGGTTTTGGATTTTGTTTGTGTCTGTGGGGATTCCGCTCTATCTATTTGGAAGGTCCGGCAAGAAATTTTGTTATAAAAATACTCTTTGGATAAAACCACACTCAATTAAGTGAAAGAAGAGTAATTAGAATATCGGAGTCAATATTTTAATAATAATAATAGTAATAAATAATATAAAAATAAATAAACTGAGTGGAGCATTATGCGAGTACCCCATTTGCTCCCAATCTGCCAAATCTACTAGCCAAATGTAATCATCCAGATACACTATCACTCTGCCGTGTCCTTGGGTTTATAGAGAAAAGAAAATTGACCCTAAAATCTTTTTTTTATGTGCAGAGCTATGTTACTACTAGACTAGCTAGAAATAGTATCAAAGGTGATGTAAAATAAACAACATACCACGTTAAAAAATTGTTCATGTATTTAACGGTGACCGAAATTCTCTTCATAACTGATGGATAAGCATTATCATGTCTGATTTTGATCGATTAGGTTATTAATTTTTTCTTTCTCATTAGTTTAGATGGGATTCCTTAGAGACAGCTCAACTATAGAATTATTATCAAAATTAAATATCTTAGACACTGGGATTTTAAGTTATACAAGCCCCAGAAAACCATGAAAACTTTGTTACTTTTGCCATGTTTTGATAATCTACATCTTTTCTTTAATCTTTTATTTTAGTTATTACAATGACGAAAACCTAGTAGTGTTCTTCTTTTATCCACATATGAAATTCTCTGTTGGAGATGGTTGATGAGCCACTATCAAATATGCTTTTAAATGGGGAATCAGTTTGAGAGAATTTTTCTCTCCTGCTAATGATCGGAAACTACTAGCTACTAGCTCAGGAAGATTCCCCCATCATGGTGTAAATTACATCTAGAACAATTTCATTCAGTGAAAGATCATAGAAGAAATGACCCACCCATCTTATTTTCATGCTAGTGATTACTAATTTGACAGAAAAATAATGGCAAAAACGAAAACCGAAGTATTCCAACTGAACATTAAATCTATAAATACCAATGCATGCTGTCCAAGATCTTCTCATACTCAAAACAAACACTCACTACTCGGTTACTTTCTTCTCCATCTATATCAAAATGGTGGCCCTTGGCTATATAAACCTTTTTTCAGTAATTGCAATTCTTGCCGGATTTTTGACCCAGTCCATTGTAGTAGGTCAGAATTGCGGCTGTGCAGCAAAATTATGTTGCAGTCAGTTTGGTTATTGTGGTACTGGTGCTCCCTATTGTGGTGAGGGGTGCCAATCAGGTCCATGTACTAAAAATCCTATTAACGGGGCTTCTGTCACTAAAATTGTAACCCCCGCATTCTTTAACAGGATAATTAGTCAAGCTAGTTCACGATGTGCCGGAAAGAGGTTCTATACACGTAATGCTTTTCTTCAGGCCGCTAAATCATACCCTAGATTCGGTAAAACTGGGAGTCTTGATGATTCTAAACGTGAAATCGCTGCATTCTTCGCTCATGTTACACATGGAACTGGACGTAAATTCCTAACTCAAAATCCTTGTGCACGTATTTATACATCATTTTTATTCATGTTTCATAACTGTTGTATGCTAGAAGCTTGATAATCTCCATACTATATTTTTCTTTTTTGAACTGCAGATTTTTGTTACAAGGAAGAAATAAACGGAGCAAGTAAAGACTACTGTGACGAGACAAACAAACAATATCCATGTGTTCCTGGCAAAAAATATCATGGTCGAGGACCCATACAAATAGCATGGAACTACAATTATGGCCCAGCTGGTAAAAGTATTGGCTTCGATGGTTTAAAAGCTCCAGAAACTGTGTCTAGTAATGCAGTCATCTCGTTTAAGACAGGATTTTGGTTTTGGATGAACAATGTGCATTCTATCATAACTTCAAATAAAGGTTTCGGTGCTACGATTCGTGCAATCAATAGTCTGGAATGCAAAGTTGGAAACCCTCGTGCAGTTCAAGCCAGAATTAGATATTTCATAGGTTACTGTAAGCAACTTGGTGTTTCACCAGGGAAGAACCTTTCTTGCTAGAAGCTTGTGTTTCTCTTTATCATTTATAAGTATTTAATCGTGTAACTTAACAGCTCAGTCAAGAGTTAAATAAAGAGCAGATCTGAATATCAACGGGCAATGGCAAGCTGAGACCCTGGCTAGATTGAGGCCACTCAAATAAACACAAAAGAGGGTTATTTTGAAAACTCCATATCCAACTTACTTTTGTTAATGAATAATTTGCAGAGTCAGCCTAGTAAAATGATTGAGGTTTACAGTCTACCTTAACTCTTCGAGATTTGTTTATTTCTTTTGAAGCGATGTTCGTCTATTTCTCGTTCCATCCACAACCACCACTATGTCACTGTGGTCACAACCATTGGCCGTCGGTAGCATTGAAAATTGAAAAGAAGATGGTATTATATTATCCCATGTTTCGGACCATGTTAAGAATGTAAAATAAATTTCCGGTGGCTTTTTGAGGATACGACTGTTTTAATCGTTGGGATGTCTGAGTCTGATTGATCGAGGAAAAACTGTAATTCAAGTGGCCGACTAAAGAAATGGACCCAGGCATGCAGGGTTATGAGGGACCAGAACACATTCAGTCTCCCATCCACACACTAAAGACAGTGAACGTATAGATACACTGATTCCAGTCTGCCGTGTACTTGGCTTCATTGACTAAAATTTCCAAGTCTTTCTTGTAGAGAAATTTCATTTAGGATTATTTTTTTCTTGGTTGTTTACTTTCACAGTGATGATTTCTCATTCTCAAGTGAAGTTTGCTTTTGAATTTAGTATTTCGCATAATTGAATGGGTTGTAGGACTTTTACCTTTTATTATTTTCCTGCTTTTCTGTTTCTCCGGAAGGAAATATAATTGTCAAAAATCATGAACTACAAGAAAATCTACCTATTGCTACATTATTATTGTCACACCTTCAATATAGGTGTTGCAAAGGAAAATTTCTAGTCACAGTACTTTTCGGGTGCAGCTAAAAGGTATAATTTACTGTTGCAAAATGAAACTTTTGCCACACAACTGTAGCAATAGAGAATGGGTGTAGCAATAGAGAATGGGTGCAGCAATAGACTTCTTGCTACATAGGTTATCGCGGCACTAGTAGGGGTTTATGCCATAGCCAATGAGTGCTATAATAGGTTACGTTTCTTGCAGTTAATAAAGTATTTTTGGTTTATAAAAAAAAGAAAAAAGAAAAAGGGTTTTACTTTCATTATAAGTCATTCTAAATTTGATTTTCTAAACAATTTTCTGACTTTTCGGCTTAATTACTTGTGAAGCGATATCCAACACCTTAACTTTTCGATTTTTGTTCGCCCAAAAAATTGTTTCCTTTTTTTTCTTTCATTATTATGCAAACATGGGTAGTTCATTTTTCTACTCAGTGCAATAATTTTCTCATAAAGCGTAATTATTCTCGGTTGTTGGTTATCCCATTTTTTCCCATTTTAATCTAATGGATCCATTTTGTTTTCTTTGGTTTTATTACTTTCAAAGTGATGATGATTTCTCATTCTCTAGTGAAGATCCGGATAGAATTTAGTTTGCCTAATTGAATGGATTGTATCCCACCTTGTTTACCTTTTACTATTTTCCAAAAGCAACAACACAAAAGTAAATCAAGCTTGTGAGAGTAATCAACTCAAATGCATGGAAATTTAAGAAAGACGTGCTATACGTTAATCGAAGGCAAACGGTGACCGAAATTGCATTCAGCTAAACTTCACGGTCAAAATGAACAAAGAATACAGAACGACTATTATTCCTCGAACAAAAAAAGCCACTCATTAGGTTACACAATATACATTTTAAATTTAGGAATGATAAATCCTTTTATGATTGTTGAGTCTCATAAGAAAACAATATTAATGTACAACCAAAGGGTGACCGGCTTTATACAAAAATAAAATAAAATGGGGAGACTGACATATAATAGCCAAAAAATTTCTCAAAAATATGTCGATGACATAAACAGAGCTTGCCAGGCCTACATGGTAAGAGTAACGGTGAAGATGCCATTTTGTCAACTCATCCCGTGAACCATATCCTTAATGGCCGGCCCTACGTAGCCGTATAAAACCAAAAACTTCTATGTGAAAGATGAAGGTTGGTTAGAAATTTCGACCCCACTCTATGTCGATGCAAAGAATAGTACTATTGACTAGCAATTGGAATCTTGGAACACAAAATTCAAAAGTAGAAACCATGAGAAGAAAAAAAAAATTCCTTTCTTGAAACTAAAATCTGCTATAAATACCAGTGAAAGTTAGTCTAATTTTGCTCATCTTGAAAACACTCACTACTCCTTTTTACTTTCAGATACAAATATGGTGTCTCCAAACCACTTCAAACTTATTTCAGTTATCGGAATTCTTGTTAGCTTCTTAACACAGTCCATCGTGGCACAGAATTGTGGTTGTGCAGCAGGTTTATGTTGCAGCCAGTACGGCTACTGTGGTACTACTGCTGCATACTGCGGTAAGGGGTGCCAGTCGGGTCCATGTACTACTACCCCCGCATCTCCGACTAATGGCGCTTCTATTGACGGTATTGTAACACCAGCATTCTTTAATGGGATAATTAATCAAGCTGGTTCAGGATGTGCCGGAAAGAGCTTCTATACACGCAGTGCTTTTCTTGAAGCCGCTAGATCTTATCCTAGCTTTGGTAAAACTGGGAGTCTTGATGACTCTAAACGTGAAATCGCTGCTTTCTTTGCTCATGTTACCCACGAAACCGGATGTAAGTCCTCTGAACAAAATTCAATTCTTCTGAACTTCGCAACTCATTTAGAATGTGAACATATATATTCTTCTTTGTTTGTTACTTTAATAAGCTGCTAGTTAATCAACATGTGCTATGTTTTCTTTTTGGATTACAGTTTTCTGTTACAAAGAAGAAATAAGAGGAGCAACCAGAGACTACTGTGACGAGGGAAACAGACAATATCCATGCGTTCCTGGCAAAGGATATTATGGACGAGGACCAATACAAATTTCATGGAATTACAATTACGGGCCAGCCGGTAAAAGCATCGGCTTTGATGGTTTAACTGCTCCAGAAACTGTAGCTAATGATCCCATTATCTCCTTTAAGACAGCATTCTGGTTTTGGATGAATAATGTCCACTCGGTCATAACTTCAAATCAAGGTTTTGGCCCGACAATTCGTAAAATCAACAGTGGTGAGTGTAACGGAAGAAAACCGGGAGCAGTTCAAGCTAGAATTAAGTATTTCAAGGATTACTGCAATCAACTTGGTGTTGCACCAGGCGATAACCTTTCTTGCTAGAAACTTATGCTGTAATATTTTCTATGTATCTATGTAATAGCTAGCTCAATTAACAAGAGATGAATAAAGAGCTTCTGAATAAATAACTCAATCATTATTGCTTGTGGACATAGTACTGAACTTTGTTACCCACTCCACTCTTGGGATATAAATCTACACTCTCTCGCGTCCACATTGTACTAGTAGGCTAGTAGCCTGCTTCAAAAAAAAAAACAACGCTAGTAGCCTTGTCTAGAGGTGTAAACTGGGTTGTGCCAGCACGAGCACAGCCCAGCCCAGCACGCTAAAATCTGAGCCCAGCCCAGTCTAGCACGTGATTTAGCCCAGCACGGCCCAACACGTTAGTTTTGTGGGCTGTGCTGGGTTAGCCTAATCGGCACAGTAGCACAGCACATCACGCGATACTGATAAGCACATGGCCCAGCCCAGCACAGCACATCATAGCATGCACAAGTACACCATATAACAAGGCATAATACATCACCTTTTGTGTATATTTCACAAAAGAGTCACTATTCTAACTAGTTTTTTACATTTTATGCTTGGTTATTTTTATAACAACACATAATACCTAAATATTTGGAAAATATATTTCAATATCGTTGTTATAATGTCGTTACCTATATTTGACTAGAACATTAAGTTACATGACAATGATCCAATTTTATATTTGATGGGCTATTTCTTTTTATTGAATAAACTTGTTGATTTTACTTGAAATAATTTCAAATGATATGTTGTCTATTTAGATTCTCGTAATAATATCCGACTTAATGTATACGATTAAGTGATTTCAAATTGTTTATAACACGTGTGCCAGCACGGCACAACACGTTTATTCGTGTGCTGTGCCTAGCTTTTGACTAGTAAAGCACAGCACGACACAACACGTTTAAATCGTTGGCACACCACAGCACGGCACATGACACGTGAAGCACGCGACTTCGTGTGCCGGAATGTGCCGGGCCGGCACGTTTTACACCTCTAGCCTTGTCGCATTCCTCTACTATTGTAGGGAGTTGTCAAATTCCATGGAGGGTTACCAAATTCATATCAAACAAAATAATCTTCTCCACTAGATTTATTGGAATGGTATAACCAGTGGCGGAACCAAAGGTGGGCTAGACCTAGTTGTAGCCCCCACTTTTTCCGTATAACCCCTATAAAATTTAGCAACCTCTAAAGCAGCCTTGGTTTTTTTCTTGGTTTTTTTTTTTTTAAACATTTGTGCACCTTTTACCAGGCGGTATCTTAACAGTTAATGAATGATCTCCGGTTAATATTAATGACTTCTTGGGGATCTTTTGATCCAAACCTGTGTACATAACTTTTCCTTTTTCAATGTATACCCTTTTCTTTCAAAAAAACAATATTAATGACTTCCGGTGTCAATTATTAAGCACGTGTAATATCTAATAAAAAAAAGTACCAGTGGAGTAGGAAAGGAGGACCCTTACAAGGGGGATAATGCAGGACCATATTGGCTCCTCAATCTGCCAAACCTATAATGGGTAGATGTAGCATGCCGATATTATGCCGTGTCCTCGAGTTTATTGACAAAATGAAGAAATTTTATCTAAAGCAGGGATGGAACAGGGAATTTATTTTCACACAAGAAATACCATGGTTTTAGGCTTTTGGCTCATGGTTTGAAACCAATAAAAGAGAGATAGTGTATTTGAAAGCTAAAAGCAAACTAACAGAAGAACCTTTTGGTCTAGATTGCATCACGCTATAACAGTTTCATGGTCAAAAATTGTAGTCAAAGATATAAGACCCACCACCCATGCATAAAGACCGTTGATTCCTTATATAGTCTCATAAAACCTGGAGTAGATAATATTGACTATTAATGGAACAAAATACTTTTTGCAGAAAAAATGGCAGAAAGGAAAACAGAAAAACAGAAAAAGGAATATTAAAGTACAAAACTAAATCTATAAATACCAAAGAGTGTTGTTCTAAGTAATCTCATACACTCATTACTCTATTACATTCTTTCTCCGTACAGCAGACCACAATGGTGGCTCTTATTAGCTACATAAAACTTTTTTCAGCAATTGCAATCCTTGCCGGATTTTTGACGCAATCTATTGTAGGTCAGAATTGCGGGTGTGCAGCAAAACTATGTTGCAGTCAGTTCGGTTATTGTGGTACTGGTACTTCCTATTGTGGTAAGGGGTGCCAATCAGGTCCATGTACTAAAACTCCAGCTGCTCATACAAATGGCGCTTCAGTTGCCAATATTGTAACCCCAGCATTCTTTAAGGGGATAATTAGTCAAGCTAGTTCAGTATGTGCAGGAAAGAGTTTCTATACACGTAATGCATTTCTTGAGGCCGTTAAATCATACCCTAGATTCGGTAAAACTGGGAGTCTTGATGATTCAAAACGTGAAATCGCTGCATTCTTCGCTCATGTTACACATGAAACCGGACGTAAGTTTTCTAACCAAAACCTTTTCATTTTACCTGTGTGGTACTTATCTGAACATCACAGTGTTGTATACTATATATAAGATTGTTAATTTGATGATCTATATACTTAGCTTTTCCTTTCGAATTACAGATTTCTGTTACAAGGAAGAAATAAATGGAGCAAGCAAGGACTACTGCGAGGAGACAAACACACAATATCCATGTGTTCCTGGCAAAGGATATCATGGAATTACAATTACGGTCCTGCTGGTAAAAGTATCGGGTTTGATGGCTTAAGCGCTCCAGAAACTGTGTCTAGTAATGCAGCTATCGCGTTTAAGACAGGATTTTGGTTCTGGATGAATAATGTTCATTCGATCATAACTTCTAACAAAGGTTTTGGCGCTACCATTCGTGCAATCAATGGTATGGAGTGCAAAGGTGGAAACTCGGGTGCAGTTCAAGCTAGAATTAAATACTTCAGGGAATACTGTGACAAACTCGGTGTATCACCAGGGAAGAACCTTTCTTGCTAGCAACTTGTGTTTTTATATTCTTTTCCAAGTACGTAGTGGTTTACTTATCAGCTCAACCAAGAGTTAAAATAAAGAGCAGATCTGAT
>JAJJMB010000133.1:628571-651104 GCA_023531105.1 Papaver atlanticum | reverse complement strand
TATAAGTAACTTTTCTTGGAATCAAAATTGCAAGATGAGAGGTTAAAATTAAGGTTTTACCTAAACACCACCCACATTTTTCTTAAGTGCCACTCACAGTAAAAACAAAAATAATTTTCAACCTAATTTGAAGTGGGTAATAAAAACCCATTTTCTTCCTAACCTATCACCTGTAACAGTAGATGCAGCCTTCCCCACCTTCAATTTACTAAATACAACATCACGATGTGTAACATCACGATCTTAATATTATAGAGATTGAAGTATTAGTTTTAATTGTAATTTTAATCTTATTCACAAATTTTTTATTAAGATTTTAATCTTACTTTATTTTTGATTAGGTTTATTTTTGATGGAGACAAGTCAAGTTTTGATTTTGATCTTAGTCACGATTCCAAAGTACAGAAACTCAGATGACAAAATTTATGTGATTCCATTATAGCAACAAACACTAGAGCCTTCCCAATTTTGATGTAATATAATTTGAAAACTTTGCAACTAAGATCCATAGATAGTTGTATGTAGTACTATGAAGAGGGATTGGTGATGCTGGAGTGGTGACTGTGGTTGTTGTATTAGGGCGGCAGGTGGCAAGGATAATGGCGTAATAGGTGTTACTGTATTAGGACGGTAGTAGAGAAGATGAATTTCTATTAGCCACTCTTAATTAGGTCTACACTAATTGTGTTTTAAGACCGTGGGTGGTACATAGGTAAAGTGTGGGTGGTATTTAGGTAAAACCAAAATTAATCATATATATTTGGAATAATTTACCTGCAAGCCATACCATGGCGAATGGGCCTGAAGAGCTAAACTAGAATGGTCCCAACCAAGAGAAGGATCAAGAACGTGAATACGAAAGCCGGATATTCAACGCTAGTGTTGTTAGAGAAACCTATTGAAAATTACCTACGGGTAATTGTCATTTCCAGCTTGTAAATAGATGTCATTGCAGATAAACACTTTACGGGGGTTTACTCAATAAATACTTTTGTAGATTTGTATAGATTTAAAATGAGTCGGTAACAACTTTCGGAGAGTTCTAAAGAGTTGGAAAAATACTTGCAGAGTTAGCCTAATTCTAGTAGAGATTTGTAGAGTTCTAAAAAGTTGCGAAAACAAGATTTCTAGAGAATTGTATAACAACCAAACATGACAAATTTAGAGATTTGTAGAGTTCTATAAAATTTATCCTGTCAAAAACAACTCTTGAAAAACGTTGATTGCAAATTAAATTGAGCAGCAATCATAATCTGAAACACTTCAGTCATCAATGGAAATTTTCATTTCAACAAATAACAAAATCAAAAATGTTTGATTGTATCATATGATATATATATATATTTATATGCATTTAAGATGTAATAAAATAATAAAGAAAGAGAGAAATAGATCTACATTATACGGGCAAGTGCTTTCATCAACTTGAAAAAAAATAAAACAATATTAAAAAGAATAAAAGATAATAAATGAAGTTTTAAATTTTTGTAGAAGTTTCCCTAAATCTTTCATATTTTGCAAGACTTTCCCTAAGGCAAAAATACACATAAATGTCATTCAAAGTCTTAAAAATTGGTAAGTATGCAAAGTCTTTAAATTTTCTTGTTTATAACGAGTAACGCAAACTTTGAACGAGATTTTAGAAGTATATAACAAGTAACATATACTTACAAGGAGTTTTCTAAAGTATACAACCAGTAATATAATACTTTGGAAATTTATTAAAGTCTTGGAAATCACAAAAAGTATTTATTTAGTAAACCTCCGATTATCAAATATATTTCACATACGGAGACAGCGAGAATACATGAACCGTATATCTTCAATTCAAGGCTACAGGTTGTCATGAGGAAGGCTAAAGATTTCCAATATCTTAAGATATATCTCATGGAAAGTAAAGAACATACCAAAGAAGATACTAAACCAATTAGTTATATATGTAAACTAGGATTATATGCATTCATTCATAATAATTTTGTTTCTATCCTTATGTAAAAAAATTCTTATATTCATGTATTAGTAGATCTAAATAGATTTGAAGTTTTTTCTAAATACAAGCCTTTCTATTCTTTAGCTATCAATTCCAAAATCCAATATGGTATCACCTAAGAATACCGATCACTGAGAAACCAATGCTTTCACCGAGAACTTCATTAGTCGTTCTTCGACTTCACACTAACGGAGTTTACCCACTACCCCATATGATCACACCTTTCACCAATCCACTTGATCTCCATTATATAACCCAACAACAATCTTAGACAGTCCTTTGTTAAGGGCTGACAACCAAGGTATATGGAGTCATGGTATTTCTTTTTCTCTGAGAGAGAAAAACAAGATTGGCTTCATTGACGGAACCTTGGAGAAACCTGTAACCTGTTGTAGATACAGATATAGATGATCTCTGCAAATGAGAGTGATCCAACTATATGGTAAGCAGCTACTAACTTAATTTTATTGTTCCTGAAATTCGTTCAAGCGTACTCTATTGCGAAACAGCCAAAAAGATTTTGAAAAATTCACACGAGCGTTATTCTCAATCCAACGATCCGAAAATCTACTAATTGAAGGATTCAATTCCTTCTTTAAAGCAAGAAGGACAGGATGTGTCATCATATCTTTTATGCAATATAGTTGGATCGCTCCCATAATGTCCTTCTTTAAAGCAAGAAGGACAGGATGTGTCATCATATCTTTTATGCAATATAGTTGGATCGCTCCCATAATGTCTTCAGCTCGGTAGAATATGACGATACATCATGTCTTTCTTGCTCCAAATAAGCGATTAGATGCTCCAATAGGTAGATTTCCTGAGCATTGGATTGAGTTAACACTCGTGTATTAACTCTTTGGAATTGTTTAACTCGTGTATGTCCCGACCTCTTTGGAATTGTTTCGGAATAGAGTACGCTTGAACGAATTTCAAGAACAATAGAATTAATTAATCAGTTGCTTACCATATAGTTGAATTGCTTCCATTTGCGGAGATCATTTGTGACTGCAGCAGGTTTCTCCAAGGTTCCGTCTATAAAGTCAATCCTATTTTTCGCTCTCAGAGAACACAAGAAATACCATGACTCCATATACCGTAGTTGTCAGCCGTTAACAAAGGAGTGACTAAGACTGTTATTCGGTTATCAGAATGATAGAGATCGAGTGGATTGTTTAAAGATGTGAGTGAAGACGAAGAATGACCACTTGAGTTTTCAGCAGAACCATTGGTTCCTAAGTGATCGGTATTCCTACGTGATACCATATTGGATGTTGGAATTGATAGCTGAAGAATTGAAAGGTTTATATACAGGTATTGGGTCTTCCTTGATAATGGAAGTGTGGAACTTCAAGTCTATTTATATTGTACTAATACATGAATGTAAGAAAGAATTTACCTAAGGATAGAAACAAAATTATTCTGAATGAATGCATATAATCCTAGTTTACTAATTGGTTTAGTATCTTTTTCAGTATCTTCTTTCATTCAACCTGTATCCTTGAATCGCACATATACGTTCATGTATTATCAATAACTCCATATGTACAATATATTTGATAATCTTTTAGTCTTTATCTACAATGACAACTATTTACAAGCTGGAAATGAAAATTACAGGTAAGAAGTTTTCAATACAACCAACTCAAATGTACATGCCTGCAACTCAAATGCGCAGGAGATGGATAGAATTGTGAAAGTTAAAGCTCTTCTCAGCTAATCAAAAACTGATTTGGAACTTGCTAGATTAAAGTTGTCGAGCGAGTGAACTCTGCAAAAACAGGAGTTAGGAAGGGGGAGAAGGACTGCAACTAAGAAGATTATAGATATTTGTTTTGTTCTCAGCTTAGGGGTGGGTGTCGCCTGTATTCGTTTTCCTGTGTCAAGCCTGTATGGCTTTGTTTTATTCTCTTTGTTCTCGCTTTTAGTTTCGATTTCTGCTCAGGTGTTCATAGCCTTTATTTGTCCTCTTTGTGCACTCTTTAGTGCTATTTTGTTCCTTCGATGACAATAAACCGTTTCTTTTCATAAAAAATAAATTAAACAGAAATCTAGTATATCATGAAGTGTGTTTAGGACCCCAGCAATCTAGAGTCTGTTACATAATTGCAGGTAAAGAAATTGAACATTACAGAAAAACAATCTACTAATTAATGATTGTAGTCTATGGATCATAAATCCACATGAAAGTACCCCCAAAATTGAGAAATGTCTTGACAATGATTTGGTTGAGTCATGCCGTGCAAATGGGGCTTAACATCCATCTTTTACTCCCTCTTTAAACTATCTTTTATGGAAACTCCAACTTGAGATGGTTCAGATATATTACGGTGTAAAAATCGAAGTGATTTAACATACAGTGTCAAAGTGGTGTGTGTTTGTTAACGGTGGTGATTGCACATTTCATGACCATGATCTAGTTGAGTCATGTCTTCCAAATGAAGCTCGTCATGAAAAATATTAGCCTTCAAAAATTTCCTTTACACAGATGATTTTTGCAAATAAATGGTTCTTAAATACAAGATCATGGAACGATTATCTTGATAGTCAAGATTCCGATATTCGAGTCTCAAACATCAAGAAGTTGGGATAACTCAACTCTGATATCGTCTTAAGCTTTCTTCATCCACTTTTACCTTTATTCAGCTGGTAAAAATGGTGTACCTTAACTACTTCAAATTTATTTCTGTTACTGGAATCTTGCTAGGATACTTTGCACAGTTCATTATTGGTCAGAATTGTGGCTGTTCAGGAAACTTATGTTGCAGCAAATACGGCTACTGTGGTACAGGAGATGCCTACTGTGGAAAAGGCTGCCAATCAGGTCCTTGTAGCACTAGCAGTAGTGTCTCACTTGAGAGTATTTCAACACCAGAATTCTTTAGCGGGATAATTAGTCAAGCTGATTCCGGATGTGCCGGGAAGAATTTCTATTCATATGATGCTTTTCTTGAAGCTGCTAAATCATACCCTAGTTTTGGTAGAACTGGGAGTATGGATGATTCTAAACGTGAAATTGCTGCATTCTTTGCGCACGTTACACACGTAACTGGGCGTAAGTTTTTGAATCTAATTATTAATGTTCTCGTTATTTGGTGTTTGGGCGCCCCTAAATAATACTGCTTGATTGAGTTTTCTTCATTTTTCTGTCTTCAGATTTCTGTTACAAAGAAGAGATAAATGGATCAAGCAAGGACTATTGCGACAAGGGAAACAAACAATTTCCTTGCGCTTCTGGCAAGGAATATTATGGTCGGGGACCAATACAACTAACTTGGAATTACAATTACGGTCCAGCCGGTAAAAGCATTGGATTTGATGGTATAAATGATCCAGAAACAGTAACTAATGATGCTGTAATCTCATTTAAGACAGCATTTTGGTTTTGGATGAATAATATTCATTCCATCATCACTTCTAACCAAGGGTTTGGTCCAACAGTCCGTGCAATCAATGGTATGGAGTGCAACGGTGGAAACTCGGAAGCGGTGCAAGCTAGGGTCAGTTACTACAATACTTATTGTACTCAACTTAGTGTGGAACCAGGGAACAACCTTTCTTGTTAGGGAACTTATCTTTTTCTTTTTTCAATTTCAGTATGTTTTAGTTTTACTTGGAAACACAATCGAGAGTTGAATAAAGAGTACCAAAATATTAGCATTAAGATCGTACACTTGTTTCAAATTCTTGCTCACTCTAAATTTAAAAAAATTAACTTAATCCATGAAAACTTTAAAAGAAAAACTAAGACAAGAATACAAAGGACAGCACTCAAACAATTCAAAGAATCTTCGTAAACTTTGTGTTGCATGATAGTTCAAATCTCCACCACTAGAAAGCACTCACAAATTATTGTCATGGCGCTGCTGCTGTCTGCTTCTTTGGAGGAGCTATCACTTCGAAAGACTTTTGTAAAGCCCAAAACCCTCTTAAACAGATCGTCACTTGTAATATTGCCTACTGGAGAGAAAGGGCCAAAATGTTTTGCACCAAAGCTCTGTTTAAGATATATTCTCTGCTCGAACTTACATATCGGGCGCAAAGTATGTAGTTACAGGAAATCCCACAACTAACACCCCTTAACAATTTCTATAGATCTAAACATATTAGACATGAAAATGAAGATGAAATGCTAAAAATGTAAAATTGACACAAGGATTTTTTACATGGTTCGATCAATGTGATCTACATCCATGGTTCTTCACTATGAGTGTTGGAATTACATGAGTATTACATTTAGAATCTCCATTAATGTGTTTTTGGGTAGAGCTCTAGATCTAGTTTTAGGTTATTGAGGAAGAAGATGGTGTGCCTCTCTTTTACAATCGATCCTACTTCCTGCAGCACGACATCTGTGCAAGTTCTTGTTTGTCAGAGAATGTAACCGCGCTGTCATCTTATCATTATCTTCGCCCTTTTGTATTCCAAAAATATGCGAAAAAATACGCATGATTCTTACCTTCGCCCTTTTGAAGTTCAAGAAAAATATGTTAAAAGAAATAAGAGTGTGGGGATATTCGAACACGCATCATCAAAGCTGATATTCTTCTCTCTGGACGAACTGTTCCAGCTTCTGTTTGTGAATCAGAAATGTGGCGCTCTTTTTGTTGTTATCTTCGCCCTCAGCAATTTATGATTTCCTGTAAAAAATAAATATGCAAAGGTATGGAAGTCGACCGCACAACCTAGAGCTCACATGCCGGGCTTTCAACCATCTGTACCAGATTCAGTTTGTGAAGGAGCGGTATTATTCACTTAAGTTATTATCTTGTTATCTCCCTTTGCATAATCTCTCTCTTCGTCCTTTCTTCTTCCTTACTTAACGCGTTAATAACGCCCAATTGTATGTACTCTTTCTTCATCTTCCTGACTACTTCTTCTTTGCGTCTTTTTGTGTTGAGATAGGAACTCAAATCGACGCGGATGTTGTTCATGTTCTTCTTCAATTCTCTTTCTTATTATCCATTGACAAAATAGTTTTTAATCTGCCAGGTTTTACTACTGCCATATCTTATCATTGATGATGTTATTCAAGTAGTACATATTTATTGGTGGAGCTGACTGGTGATGTTTCCTTCTTCTCTTTTCTTCATGTCTGTATACTGCGTGCGTCCATGAACTCTTGCTGTTGTTGGGATGAGGTTGATCTTTATAACATTATTCGTTTCATTATGATGTAGCTTTGTGTCTCTATGTGATTCTGTAGGTGGCAACTCTGCTTCTGGCTCTCAGCAATGTGTCGTTGTGAACCGCTGTTATCGAGTTGTTGTCATCGGAGTCTTATTTGTTTGTTCACCGCCCTTGTAGAACCAGTTTGATATCTCCTTCCTTATTGATGTAGTCGTCCGTTCGGCTATTTAGATTCTTTGTGTTCCTTTTTCCCGTGTTATTCAAAAGAATAGTTATGAGTTTAGAGTACTCCCTTTTGGTTAATGCACTTATTCAAGTTCTGCAAGTCGAGTATGGTCATTTGGCACAGCAGAATTCCGATTCATTCGTCGGTAGACTGGTTGTTATTGCCTTGCAGCTGCTGTCGTCCCATCATGTGCTTGCTCGGCGTCTCTTTTCCTGTCAGTAAGTTGTCTTCGTGTATTTATCTTTTGTCTTTACTTCATTTTCTTCTTGCCTTTGGCAGTTGAAGTTGTCTTCGTCCTGTAAACCTGCATAATGTGCGTATCTTTTCGCCCTGTTAAAAGTATGATCTTTTCTTCGCTTAGTTAAGCTCCAAGCCTTACTTTCGCCTTTGGCTGTTCCTGCAATTGATTATTTCGCCTTTGGTTGTTGATTTAGTCGCCTTTATTCTTGCAGGACCATTGATTTCTTCGAGTGGCTGTATTGTCTTCGCCTAAGTTGTTGATGTCAATAAATTTGCAACATCTTCTTTCTCCTTCACGCAATTTGACTGCATCTTATTCCTTCTTTCTTCGAATTCTTCATGCAGATGAATCAAGCTCTTCTTTGCCTTTGTTCACTGCAAACTAACAAATCAAATGGCCAAAACATACACAAGTTTAAACTGACTTTGCTAAATCAGGGGGCGAATACTTTTCTCGGATAATTACTGTACTTCACTCACAGGAATAACCCCAAATCAGCTGAAAATTTTAGATACTCTATGTTTTTGGGATCAGTCACGTGGGTTTGTAAAGCAAGTTCTTTTGGTTGTAAATCTGCGAACAAAATTTGGTTTGATTCAGAGTAACAGAAGTAAATCGAGTTTCATGAAGAACATAGTTTAGGTTTTGTAAAACTTTTCTCAAAACTTTTCTTTAAAATCCCCGGATCTGAAAAATTAAACACAAAATAAGAAAAGGGAGAAGTGATTCGTCCTTTTTGGATGAATTGCTGGTGTAGCCTCTTGTGGATTTCACTACGTTAATTTCGTCGCCTCTGCTTCTGCTCTTCAATATCTCTATTTCTCTTCCTGAACTACTAAGGTGCGTTTGTTGTTTGGAGATGCAAAAAAACTCCTGGAACTTCCATGTCTGCCCTTGAAGCTCATAGATCCAGTAGAATCCCTCACTATCAGAAGCTAATTTCTCGGATTTTCATATATCAACAAGCATGTAGGATAAATCCTTTACTCTCCCCCTCCTTCTATCGTTAAAATGTAGTTGCAGGAATACTCTTTAACGATTTCTATAGAACTAAACATATTATACATGAAAATGAATATGAAATGCAAAAAATGTAAAATGGACACAAGAATTTTTTACATGGTTCGATCAATGTGATCTACATCCATGGTTCTTCACTATGAGTGTTGTGATGGAGGAAGAAGATGGTGTCCGTCTCTTCTACAATTATGTGTCCCCCCTTTTTTCTCTCTCCTGCTCTCTTTCTTTATATAAGCTAGGGTAACTAGATAGGAAATTACAAATATAACCTTGCTTACAAATGAAGGAAACTTGGCTAAGATAATATGTATGCGATCCTATTTTGCTAACTTGCTTCGACCCTAGAATAACGCCACGCGGTGAGTACCATTTTTGGTATCTACAAAGTAAGGATGCTGCAGAGCCTCCATAGCTGTTGGCCTCTTATTGGATTTAATCAGATCCCTAGCCTCGAGACCAGCAGAAGGAAGCATTGCAGAAAGACCACATGGAAGTATTTGAGGAAACTTGTAAATGCATGAATTCGCAAGGTGTATTCCTTCTGGCCCACGACTTATAAGTTGGACTTCCGATTACACTGCAAATCTTATCCAGCTGATCTTCTCGATTCTCACCAGGAAAAAGAACACTGAATGAATATAATTCAGCCATTATTGCACCCATCGCCCACATATCAACAGCAGAGTTGTATGAAGCCGATTTCAACAACACTTCAGGTGCGCGATACCACCGTGTAGTAACATAATCCGAGCAAGGTGCTTGACATCCGACTTCCCGAGCTTGACCAAAATCTGATATCTTTATCAACTTTTCACCCTTAGTAACCAGCAAGTTAGCTGGTTTTAGATCTCGATGGATATATCCACCAGGCCGGTGCATCTGGGCAAGAGATAGAAAGATTTGACGAGACCAGCCTCGTATTTCAGACTCTGTAATCCTTAATAATTCGTCCTTACAAAGACTGATCCTATCATCCATAAGGCGTTGCAGAGTAGATTCTACGTAGTCAAATACCAAATATAACACTTGATTTACTAAGACGACGTCTCTGAGTCTGACGATAGTTGTATCGTCCCTGAGTTTAATCAATGCCTTGACTTCTGTAAGTTCAAGGCATTCGTCCAACAATGAACATGATTCCTTCATCTGCTTCATTGCTACAATTTCTTTACTTCGATTATCTATAGCTTTCCAGACGAGTCCGAAAGATCCTTCACCAACTTGCTGAAGAACAGTAAAATCACCCATTCTTGATCGAATACTTCGAAAAACTTATTACAAACTTCAATTTTTCTTCTTCTGTTTTCATGAAACGGCTTCAGTGAATTTACTTAGCTGATGAAACATGAAAGCAAAGGAAAATACTGATGAAATTAACTCTTTATTTCAAGAAGCGGATCAAGAAACAAAGAGTTGATAAAAACTGGGATACAAGAACTATATGCATGCGCCCATGCATATATAGGGGAAAAGAAATCTATGGAGCTACTAGGAAACAGTATTCAAGTCCATCTAGGTAATGTTTCTAGGCGGTACATACTGTGCTTCCAAATTTTGATATTTTAGAGAGAATATGGAAACGCAAATACGGAAATTTGACCAGAATAAATAGTCTATCGGTTTTCTAGTTTTGAGCAAACGACAGCTACTAGGAAACTGTGTTCGGATCGAACTGCATAATATTTTCAAGCGGTACGTGGTCCATTTCCAAATTTGATCTATTTAAGAAAAGAAAAAACTGAAACTTGACCAAGGGTTCCTAGTTCTTTCTAGTTTAGGTAGGGAATGCTTTTTTGTGTGCCAGTAGAAGGGGAAATTATTCCCAAAAAAAGGAAAGAGGGGTTTAAAGTCGGTTTGACCATCTGTTTGACCGTGTCCCGGATGGAATAGTGACCACCTAATAATAGTGCCTTTTAAATAGATCAAATTTGGAAACACAGCACGTACTTCATGGAAATATTATCCAAAATTGTTCTCCACGTACTGCTTGGAAACACACCAACTGTCTGAACCTTATTTGCTCTGATCGGCTGTTTTGGAGCTGCTCTGAACAGATCCAACATCGCCATTCTCTCTAATTTTTCTTGATCTCGGTGTTATGCTTTGTTAATCTAGTTTTATTTGCCATTTCAGCTTTATTTTCAATCCTGAGTTTATTGTTTATTTACATGATTTTTCTACTTAGTTTTGTGCCTGATAGAGCAATTATTGTGATCTATCACAACAAACAACTCAGAGCATGTCGCCTTTCTTCTCCGGTGCGAATCTACGGGCTAAATGAACCAACAACAACATCAGTGTTACCTTCGACATCTTCTCTTTTAAGGCTCTGCAGCTTTGGACTGTTTTTATCCGGCTTATAATTTAGTTAATGTAAGTTTAGTTTTAGTTCTTTTTTATTAGGCTGACCGAGCGAAGCGAATGAGGACCTTTATATGACCACTTTTTTATAAATTGTAAATCATCAATTGAAACAAAAAGATTGGATTTGGTGTCCCAAACCTTTTTCAATCAACAATGAAATGTCAAAAGAGTCCCTCCATGTTTCCATTTCTCACTAAAACTACTATAAATACAAAATTACGGGTAATCACGTAAATTTAGCGGATTGGAAAAAGGACACCGAGGTTGGAAACTTTTTACTAATTGTTGAGGGGCAGTTTAGTAAAACCCGAAGTAAAGTGACATAGAGGTTGCAGAATCGAATCCCGGCCACCTTCTTCTTCTTTTTTTCCTTTTTTTTTTCTTCCTTCTTCGTTCTTCTTTCTTCTTCAGCCATGAAACCGAGAGAGGAGATCGAGACAGAGAAGATTAATGGAAGATGATTGAAGATAAAAATTCTTGGTAGTGGTATTGATTGAAGGAATCGATTCAAGCTACGGGAAAGGATAAATCGGGTAATTGAAATTAGGGTTATGTGAAATTAGTGATTATTCTGTAGAATAAGTAGTGGGGTTTTCGGATGTGAGAACTATGTAGATGAATTGATAGTTGAATTGCATAATTATAGTGAAGATTAGGAATTAGGGTTTCTGCTAGGTTTCATTTATAAGATTCCGATCGAGATTTGAGTTGGGTATTGAATTAATTGACGGATTAGGTTTAAAATTACAGATCGTATCAAGTTTCAGGTGATGATATTACGTCTTAGTGAGTTAGGGTTTGTTCTTGAGAAGTTTGAATGAGTGGGGGCAGAGAAGATGATTTCTTTGATTCATTCTGCTTAGCACCCAAGTAAGAATCTACGTTCCATTCTGCAATTTGTCTTTCAAACTGATACCGCATCCTACATTTAGTCGAGAGCCTTTAGTAACTGGTGTTTTTCAATATTGGAGTGTTGGTTTTGCTAGGTGTTTATTTTGAGTGTTTATAGTTGGAATGCAGGTTGGGTAATAGTTTGGGGTTGGAAGCAGCAGTGGATGTTGCAGCTGAGTTCTTGAATAAGGCAGTAAAGCCGGTGATGGTGACAGGGCCAAAACTAAGGGTTGCCAAGGCTACGAAGTTGAAGCCTAATTATTTGGATCTATTCAATGTAAGTGCTTCGTCTGTCTTTTCTACTGCATGTATGGTTACTGCTCTTGGTTGTACACTGATATTGAGACGAAACTAATGGATGTCATGTTTGATGTTTCTTTATAGAACCCACCTGATTGGCAGGAAATATTGACATACTTTAGAGGGTCTGAGCTTCAGAACTATTTCGCCCGTATCTTGGAAGATAACTTGAAGGTGATTTTGTGCTACGGACAATGTAAAGTTCAGAACTTGCGTTTTTAGTATAACGAGCATACATAATGTCTTTTCACATCTTGATTATCATGTGGGAGAACTCTGTGTTTGTAAAGAAAAAGAGTTCAGAAAGTATATCAAGCATTATAAAATACATAGGAGCAAATTTTGATATCCTGAAAACTTAGATAGTTGGGGTTAGTTCATGAACTTGTATTTTCATTCTACAAGATTTTTTGGTGAATGTCTCATACTTATAGAAACGAGAATAGTTTTAGGTGATAGTTTAGTGTATTTTGCTTACAAGATATTGTTGGAGTAGTGCGATATGACGGGTAGCTGTCCAGTACAGTAAAATTAAAGAAAAATAGAATAAAATGTTGGATGCAATGGAACTGGATTGAGCTTCTGTGCTTGAGCCGGAATGAAAATGCAATAGAAGTGGATTATAGGCCCTACGTTTTGATATTCTGTGGATTTGATGTGTAGTGGCAAGAAGAAGAAGAGGGGTTAAAGGGCAGCAGGAGGTGATAAGAACGGTCGGGGACTTCGCCAGTTTAGTATAAAAGATGAGTCTTATTTGCTGATCATGGGGATGAAAAGTTTCATTGTGAAATGAAAATCTTCAAAAGCTTTATGTTAAGATTTTTTGGGCATCGGTTAACATTTTCTTTGACATGAATCGTTTGCCATGGTTGTGATGGTTTCAGTTTGTCAGAAAGTTGAAAGCAAGGGAAGAACAACGTACAATGAGGTAAGGTGGTTTCTTACGATTCATCTATATGTGACTCTTTCTTTTGCTTGTTTTGCGTGCTACTCGGTAGTTACTTACGTATGAGTTAGCATTTGTTTTACTATAGAGTGTATGCTTAGCAGGTTCTTTTTGTTTGTTCAATGAATGACATGGTTTATAATGTTCACTACTGAAATTAGTAGTTCCACAGGCTTAATAGCGTAATTTTTGGTGGTTCATGATTCTTGAATGTACTTGAAAAGCCAGCTTTGTTGCACACCCATCCCAGCTGGCTCCCAAGCCTAATTATAGCCATTTTGGGCCTTTTAGCCATAAAATAAGCCTCTAAACCCTATTTTGCACTACCTTACAAACTTGCCAAGAATTTTGGCGCCCCCATCCTCCAAAACCTAGCTCCATCCTGCTTGAAGTTTAATGACTTTTAGGGATTGAAATGTTTAATTTGTGAATGACACATATGGATGGGTTTTATAAGTATATGTTAAGAAGTTGACTAGTAGCAAAAGTTATCATGTGTTATCAAAGTGGTTTGTTGAGGTGGACGTGTTGTACTTTGGTCAACTTATACTAGTTGATTCGGGCATGTGTACATACTATGGCAGGTAAGCATATGTTTCGCTTCCAATCTTAGAATTTTTCTATCTAGCGGTCACGTACAGCATCTAACTACTTCTTGAAATATTATATCCAAAGACAAAAAGGAAATACAGTGGAAGGGTCTGCCTCGCACTACCGTGCATGATCTAAAAGAGCTTAAGGTTTGAGTTAATCGTTAGTAGTAGAAATAAGTGATGAATTTTTCATGTTTCTAACTTTAACCGACCATAATCCTTTTTAAAAACCAAATTATCAATTATAGGCTGAACGTGCTGGGCTTACAGCAGGATAGAAAAGAAAGTTGCATATTTGCAAGAACTAGAGGAGCAAGTAAGCTATGTTCAGTCTTTTTGGGAATGAATTAACCAATGTAGGCTTGAGGGGCATTCTCGATGTAACTAGAGTTCTTCTTCTTTGTGGATGCACTGCTTTTTCAAGATCAACAACACTTACAGTCGTATGAGGTATTTATCCAATCAGCGGTGTTTGGTTATGATTTTTGCGGTATATTCCTATATACCAATATCAAAAAGCAATATCCAAAAGAACATCTATAAGATTTACTAGATAAACTGGAACAAAAATCACTTAGAATCAAATGCAAAAGAAGATGTCAGGGGTTTGACAATCAAATTAGTTTATTTCTTAATGCAGATGTTGTTTGGTGGAATTCTTGGTGATTTTTTTTTTTACATTATCAACTTAACACAATTTTGTTTTACAAATTAGAATTATGATAAAATTTGTCTGAACATATCTTTTAATTATTTTTTTCCCTTTACAAATCTGAATCCGTGCAATCACGCAGTCGTGTTGTTTCATCAAGTTCTTAGGTCGACCCTTCGACCATGTCAACAGTTGTACTAGTTTAGGTTTATTTTTACTTTTTTTTTTGTATGTTAGGTAATAATTTCATGGGGTCGTTGTTTGACGTGGTTTTTCATGTTTGGTTCTAGTGATAATCATTTCCCGAAGTTAGAAAAGCTCCGATCCAACGTTTATTCCGCGAGTTTTTTGTTTACCTGCAGATGAATCTGATCACTTTTGGTATTTTAGCATTTCTTAAAGCATGCTTGTCTATAGAGGAAAGTCACCCAAACCAGCAACAAGATCTCCAACAACAACAGTCCAAGCCGCAAAATCAATAAAAAAAGCACTAATCCATGCAACGATAACATATACAGACACAATTATATTAAGGTCATCTTCTACAATTGTTAGCATCAAAGCCAAGACGGCCGATTTGTTCAGCTTAAGACACTTAAAGAACGATTCAGATTACCAATGTTACTTGAGACACCTAGGATATTAATGTTACTTTAGACACTTTGGATACTATTTGGCTCATACCACTGCTACTTGGGTCATTGCCACCCAGATTGTTTTAGGCAATCTAAACGTCAAAAACTCAAATTCATGTTACTTTCATGCTTAGAAGAATATTGGGTCGAATTCGAGCCTTTTGTGAGAGAAAAGAAGGTCCTCGCAAACTTTTTTTAGTTATAAAGAGGTAAATTAATTTTATATGGAAGAATCGGTGGATCAACTACACCTTGTATGAATATTTTATGATCTTGAAAAATCTTTGTAAACTTTCTGATTTCCTTAATCAGCTTTATTAATATATCTTATGACATTAGCTTCTTTTCCGAAATAAAATAAAATAAATAGCAACAGAGTGAGCGATGCAGTTGTTTGATTGAATCCAATGGAATAACACTCAACAAGCCGCCCGTAATTGTTTCTCTTATTCGTAATGATCAATGTTAATGAATGTATAGTGGAGCCCTACAAAGGTTAAAGTCAATTTCAATGCATGTCCCACAACTCTAGAAAAATAAATTACTGAAAAATTGAAGATTCACGACTTTCTGACAGGTTGTAGATACGAGTTAAAATACATATTTAGCGGTTGCCAATAGAATCGTTTTTTAAGTATCTTTTTCTTCTATGACCTGGCTATGCATGCAGCCCGTGGAATAACATATATTAACTGTCGACTTTAACAGTCAAGGAGTTAAGACTGACCGCTATCGGTCATAGATATACATTTTAATATTAGAAAAATAGATTCAGATTGGCTGATCGAATCTGTTTAGCCTGACCAAATATGACAAAATATCAAATGAAACAGAATTCAAATTCAAATAGAACTCAATGAAACAAAATTGTAACCTGCACTCACAAATTCAAAATGACCATATTGCAAATCTAAAAATGGATTTCCGGGATTCAAAATCGAAATGCCGAAAGTTATTTGACAGAGTCGAATAGGATTTCTTGATCTAAATAATGACAAAAAGGGGATTTAATTGTAAATGGCGTATCTTAGTTCACCAATGCATTTCAGCAACTACTTTGTTCGTTTTACTTAAAGGGTTTCCTATTAAATTCTTTTAATCCTACTAGAGGATTGAGACAAGTAGACTTAATCTCTACTTATTTTTTCCTGTTTGATATGGAAGCTCTTTCCCACACAATCCTTCGTGCTAAAAATTCAGGTTTGTTAAAAGGTATAAAAATTGTTCACCGAGCTCCCTCTGTTAGTCATTTAGTGTTCGCGAATGACTATTTTTTATTCGGTAAGATCAATAAAAAGTAGTGTCATAATCTTACTAATTAAAATGTTTAAAGACTAATAAATCCAAGTAAGTCGGGTGTAATTTTTAGTCCAAAAACTAAACTACCATTAGACATATGGTGTGTTTGGTTATAGAAATCATATTTCCGAGGAATATATGATTTCATGGGATTATAAATACCGGAAATCATGCAAATTTCTCGTATGTTTGGTAGCTAAGAGAAAATTCCTAGAATTATTAGCATTTCCTTATTTTAAATCTTATATATTTTTTGGAGGGTTGTTTGGTGGGAGAAAATATGGCTTTTAAGGTGAAAATAAAGTGAGTCCATAAATCCCTCCTAAGTTTCCAAGCAAATCTTAGGGGAAGGATGCCGAAATGGTATTCAAAATGGGGGATTCGGTGAAATTATAAATCTCGAAGGAAACATGAATTCAAGGGATTTATGCAATCAAACGTGCTAAGGGAATCATAATTCCACAAAATTCCCTGTACCCATGAATTCCATCTTTGAAATTCTCCATCCAAACCTACCAATAGAGTAAAGGAAATATTAGGAGTCACTGTTACGCCACTACAAGATAAATATCGATCTAGGTTCACCTTTATTTATCAATAGATCGAAAATTTAGTGTTTTGAACCTTTGGTGGAAAAATAAAACATAGGTTGCAGAGTTGTAAAGGAACTAATCTAAACAATGCAGGGAAAACATTTATGATTAAAAATGTGAATTCTTCTTTTTAAGTGTACCGAATGAACTTGTTACACTGCTCGGTCGAACTCGCAAGCGTTGCTATCTCAAGCTTGGTTGTCAAGTTTAGTTGCCAAAACTATAAGTCTTGATTTCTAGTCTACTTATAGCTAAGTCTCGGACTAGGATAGTAAGTGTAGTTGATCCCTAGACTCCATGGCGTTCATCATGCAAAGACGAAGAACTACTCAAGGAACTTGTGGAACTTCATCGACAAAAAGATATGTGGAGACTTGAACTTATCTATCACTTAAAAGTTTATTTATTCTATCTCCTATCTTGAGACAAAAGTCGTATTGCTATATAGACTTCAATTATACACATTTGCTATTTCGAGCCGAGTTTATCTCGCTTATCTATTTCTCGAAATATGTGTTGGTAAGCTTTCGCTTTGGCCAAGTTCATCTTTACTCATGATGAAAGTCATGTTGAATATTTCAATAACTTGAAAACCGCTTTGATGAAAAATAGTTTGTGAATACAAATATATAACATCCTCTAAGAAAGTTTCAATGATTGAAATGAGAGTTTAGAATATGTAACCATCTTTGGACATAAACATGGTGTGTTCTAACATTTGTGTAAAAGTCCAAAATCGGGAACCCAGAGTATGCGTATCCATACGCATACTGGAGGAAAGTTCACGTCTGTGAATTTGTGTTGGAGTTTGAAAGTAAAAACAAACTCAATCCGGTTACTTAAGTACGCGTACCCGTATGCATACTTAAGTAGGTTACATTCTAAAATCGGTTTGTTCATGAACTAAAACATTTATATATTAAGGAATGCAATATTTGCAAACAGTGGCTATAATGTTCATGAATCGATTCAAGTGAATCAAAACCGATTTTGCTTCGATTGTGTCTTGTACACTTCTATAAGATCTAAGCAATTGAACAATTCTCTAACTAGTTCATTTGAGTCAATTGAACTAGTTATGGTGAAGATGAATAAGGTTGATATGAAAGTGCTCATATGGCTAACCATTGGTTAACTATTGTTGAACCAACTAAGTGTACACGTTTAGGTACGGTTACTCAAACCTAAATGAAGTTACATTTCATTTGTGTATAACAAGCTAAGTTTGATCTAACGGTTGAAAGATATTAGCTTGAATATAATCAGGTTTTCATCTAACGGTAAATATTGAATGCCTTGTTTCCAAGGTAACTTAGATTGCAAACCCTGATTTGGAGACTATATAAATGAGAACTCTAGCAACTGGGAAACATAAACCCCACACCTCTTGTGTGATACTAGTTGTATAAGCTAGAGTCGATTCTCCTTTAACCTTAGATTTCTCACGAGACCCTGTAAGTTAACGACTTAAAGACTTCATTGGGATTGTGAAGACAGACCCAACTATTTTCTCTGTAGTTGTGTGATCTGATCTTGCTATTTCTATCGTGATTGAGTACAATCGTAAGATTGGCTTGAGATTTATATCTCCGATAGGAAAGATAGAAAAGTAGTCACAAAAACCTTCGTCTCATCGTTTGTGATTCCACAATATCTTGTTTCGCCAGTCGATTAAGATTATTGTGAGGTGATTGATATATCTAGGTTGTTCTTCATGAATATAAGTTCGGTATATCAATTGGTTCCTGTTCACCTTGATTTATCAAAATACGGAACAAAACTCGTAGGTATTTCTGTGGGAGACAGATTTATCCATTCCAATAGACTTTTTTGTGTGAAACAGATTTGTTTATTAAGTCTTCGACTTTGGGTCGTAGCAACTCTTAGTTGTGGGTGAAATCAGCTAAGGGAATCAAGTGCGTAGTATCCTGTTGGGATCAGAGACGTAAGGAGCGCAACTGTACCTTGAGTCAGTGTGAGATTGATTAGGGTTCAACTACAGTCCACTCTGAAGTTCATTGGTAGTAGGCTAGTGTCTGTAACGGTGTAATACAGTGTGGTGTTCAAAACTGAACTAGGTCCCGGGGGGTTTCTGCATTTGCGGTTTCCTCGTTAACAAAACTTCTGGTGTCTGTATTATTTCTTTTCCGTATTATATTTTATTATATAATTGAAATATCACAGGTTGTGCGTTGAATCGATCAATTGGGAAATCCAACCTTTGGTTGTTGATTGAAATTGATTGATCCTTTGTCTCTTTACCATGGTCTTAAATTCCATGTCATTACAATTAACATCATAGATGTTAGCATAGAAGATTCTCGTAAGAGTGTCAAAACCTTCACCAAGACCATCAAAGATATTTCCAAGATTGAATTTTTCAAAATAAATCAAATACTCTTTATGCCCACTAGTAAAATCCAACTTCTTTTCTAGAATAAACCCATTAGATGAGATTCTTTCGAAAACCTTCTAACAAGAATCATTGACAAATCTAATTCTAATGGAACTTTGATCTAGTGGTAAGTTCATGCTAGAGGAAGATGAAGAACCCAAACTTTTAGAAACCTCTTTTGGAACTTTGAAATTCTTCATGAGATCGGGATTAAAGGAAGAGATGACTTACTTGATATGTATCTTGAAAACCAAGGAAGATTAATGGAGAAACACATGAACCCTAGAGCGTTCATGTACGCGGGCTAGATGGGAGGAAGAAGAAAGTACGCGTACCTTCTTTTTATGAACCCACAATGGGTTTGGACCCGTTTTTGAACCGCAACCCACAAAAGGAAAGTAGGATTTCTCAAAACGTTCATCATCTAAGGTTTGTACACTGAAGATCAGTACAGTGCAGTAAACTAACTTTGGAAGAAGGAAGAAAAAGTTTTTGAAAATAAACTAACCCAGACACACAAAAAGAAATCAACCATTACTTGCCCCATATCAAGTTATATACACATGGGGTAAAGTCAGTCTTGTTACCAAGAGACTAAATGTGCCGAGAAATTCTCATGCACTTTTTCAGGTTGATATTTGTGAATATTAGTATAATCATAGTAATGATTATATACTGGGTCAACGGAATTTTTTGAATCAATTTTCTTATACCCAAGAAAATACTTTTTCCAAAGATTAGAACCTATACCGAACTTACAAGAAATATTTTTATCAATTTCATATGAGTTGGATGTAGGTGTAGTTCGTACATCATGAATACATGATTTGACAGGTACAAAACTTTTATCGGGATAATTTTTTTCTCAAAGGAATTAATCTTTTCTAAGAATTTAAAAATGCTTTCAAACGCTCTGAATAGATCTCTGTCAATTGATCCATTTTGATAGCATTCCTCATAAAGATTAAGGGTTAATCTAGTGAGATTCCATATCTTGAGCGTCGACTACGTTTTTTCAATAGACTCTTCTTAGAAAAACTTTTAATATTTCCTTCAGATTGTTCCTCATCATATAGACTTTCCAAGGACATAGATGAAGCGAGATTATCAAAAGATACCAAAGGTCTAATAAATAATCTTTGAATACTCTTCAAGGAATTCTGGCATGCGTTACAGATACCAAGAGCGAGTTTCCTAAAGAAGTTTCCCATAGGGACAGACTTTTAGGAAACAATCAAACACAAACGTGTTAGGTTTATGGCGTTTGCCCGCTCTGATACCAATTGAAAAAGTGGGGGTACAACAACCTCTCCCAATAATTCGCTTAGAAATCTTTATGGACTAACTCCAGTATACTTTTAAGAAAATCAACTAAACAGTCAGACTCAATCTTAATAAAAAATATATCAAAGAGTTATATCTCAATTTGTCAATTCAATCCTTACTCAAGCAAACAGACCAATTCAGATGAATAACAGACTACTTGAAATATGCAAGTATGAGATTTAGGATTTATTAGATAAAGGTCTAATTAGGAAAAGCTATTCTCCATGGAGTTGTCCGGCCTTTTATGTTGAGAAGGCAGCAGAATTAGAAAGAGGGGCTCCAAGGTTAGTAATAAATTACAAACCACTGAATAAAGCCTTAAGATGGATTAGGTACCCTATTCCTAACAAAAAAGACCTCCTAGATAGATTATATAATGCTGTAATCTTCTCAAAATTTGATCTAAAGTCTGGATATTGGCAAATCCAAATTTCTTAAAAAGATAAATATAAAACAGCATTTACAGTTCCATTTGGGCATTATGAATGGAATGTCATGCCTTTCGGGTTAAAGGATGCTCCATCAGAATTTCAGCATATCATGAATAACATATTCAATCCATATTCAACTTTTACAATTGTTTACATAGATGATGTATTAATATACTTTGAATCTATTGAGCAGCATTTTAAACACATATTAACTTTCCTCAAAATAGTGAAGCAGGCTGGTTTAGTCGTATCTGCAAAAAAGATGAAGATATTCCAAACCCAAGTTAGATTTCTTGGGCATAATATTAACAAAGGTACTATTATACCTATAGACCGAGCTATAGCCTTTGCTGATAAATTCCCAGATGAAATCAGGGATAAAAAACAATTACAAAGGTTTCTTGGGAGTCTGAATTATATAGCAGATTTCTATAAGGATCTAGCAAAAGATAGTAAACCCTTATATGCTAGATTAAGGAAAAATCCAGTAAATTGGACTAGTGAACATACTATCGCTGTTAGAAAAATAAAATCTAAGGCTAAAGAATTACCATGTTTAAATATAGCTAATCCTATGACCTATAAAATAGTAGAAACAGATGCCCCTGATATTGGTTATGGGGGAATTCTTAAACAATCATTCAATGGTAAGGAGCAATTAGTTCGATATACTTCTGGTGTGTGGAAATCAGCACAACAGAATTATTCGACAATAAAAAAAGAAATTTTGGCCATAATTTATTGTGTTACTAAATTTGAAGGTGATTTGTTAAATCAGGCTTTCCTTATCAGATTAGACTGCCAAGCAGCCAAGGAAGTGTTAGTTAAGGATGTTAAAAATTTAGCATCTCGTCAGATCTTTGCTAGATGGCAAGCTATTCTTTCAGCTTTTGATTTAAAGATTGAATATATCAAAGGAGATACTAACTCTTTGCCAGACTTTTTAACTCGTGAATTTTTGCAGGGAAAGAATGGAATCTCAATTGATTAAGGTTAAATCCCCAACTATTTCCCGCTCTAATAAGAAGAATGATCCTTTCAGCAAAAAGAATGTAAACTACCCCCATTTGAAACCAAAGTTCTATAATTATACTGACTATATCAAATCATGGACACATATTTTATGTGTTCAAAATCATAAATTTTCTCATTCCTGGGATATTGGATTTAAGCTCAAGGTAATTCAAGACCTTCCCAATTGGTTTAGAACATGGTTAGGTTTATGGGGGCCTACTAAAGATATATTACAAGGCTTTATTTCACAAGCCCTAGAAAAATTCATAAAGGCTAATAGCCATTCGTATGATAAAAGGCGGTTAATGTCTTGGTTCTTTATATTATATGAAATCCCATGGATTTTGCGGTGGAATTAATCAATTTCCAAAGATGATGACCCTGAATGGGAATATATTCCATATTTGGATAGACAATTGTTCATAAAATGGTGGGATAGGTATAATGCTTCCCATCTTCAGCCATCTAATTTTGTGGTTCAATTTGT
>JAJJMB010000133.1:469726-618571 GCA_023531105.1 Papaver atlanticum | reverse complement strand
TCCTTATCTCGGATTCTCTACCACGTATTCTTCTATTATTGGATGTTGTAATTTTTTGATAAGATTCTGGCTCAAAGAAATCTTATCTTGTTGTTTCTTCTTCTCTATAAATACTTCATATTTGTGAAGGAGAGAAGTAAGTTTTTCCTTTGAATTTTTTAAGTTTTAGTTCAAGTTTGAGTGTGAGTGTGTGTGTAAAATTTGGAGTGTTTTCTTCCTGAGTGCATTTTTCTACCTTTGTGTGTGGTTCAAGTTTGCTTTGGTGTGCTATCGATAAATAAATAACTACTTTGTGAGTATCTCTAACCTCTACCTTTGTTATCATTCATTTATATTTATGATTTCTGTATTTACTATCTCATATATTTAATTAACTCTGATATTCAAGTTCAAATTAATTTATTTGCTAAACTTGTTATAACCTGGGTACATTTGGTATCAGAGCCATTTCATAGGGAGAGATAGAGTGTTAAATATTAGTCGCAGTGAGCTCGTAAAACCGATTAGGAGGAAGTGGGGGAACTAGAAATCTTACAAAGGAAGGGCTTGACAAGCTAGTTGGATGTTAGTTTTGCTAAGATCATCTCCAATGCAAGGGGTGATGGTCTTAAAATTGTGAGACACCTAGGATTTAAAACCCCTTTCGCTAAGTTTTCATCTCCAATACAAGGGTAAAAGTCATAAAGGACAATGACATGACTAAATGCGGGTAAAGGAGAAATTCTGAATCATACTTTTTCTACATATCCTTGGGTTTTTTCACATTACCATTTGTTGATTTTAATTTTTTTTATTAAATAAGACCTCGGGGATTGGAGATTCACTTTAGCCGAAAAGTGTTATTTTTATTTGTTTTTGTCATTTGGTAATGACCCACAAAGAAAAATGTGCTAGTAAGACCTCCACCTACAATAACCTTGAACTCTTGCATTGGAGATGCTCTAATAATTAAGACTATCGGCACTCGTGTCAGAATATCACAAGGGAGGCTTTCTGATTAAAAAGAGAACAAGGAAAAAAAGAAAAACACAATAGAGATGGAATGGGATGAGATTGGAAGGAAGACGAAGAAACGAGTTCAACACTAGGGTTGAAGGGAATATCTTCTAGTGGTGGTACATTGATAATACAAACCCAATTAGAAAATCAATTAAAGATAGATGTTCAACTAGACGGATTGTAAAAACTCAATGTAAGACAGAAGCTGAACCTGGTATTTCATTAATACAACCATTTCCACGGTGGGAGGGCCGATCGAAGAAGAATCCGAAGATGGGGTTTGTCTAGAACTACATTCGCCCCGTTTCAGAAAAGGTGATACTTTCGCCTTGTTTCACAAAAAGTGATACTTTCGCTCCTTTTCAGAAAAGTGATACTTTCGCCCCATTTCAGAAGAGTAGCGAAAATATCACTTTTTCTGAAACGGAATTAAAGTATCACTTTTCCTGAAACAGAATGAAAGTATCACTTTTCCTGAAATGGAAAATTAGTCGATCCATAAACCAAAATATGGGTGCATGATGTGTTGTGCATCCTTTATGGTAGTTTGCATAATGACGATGCATTCAATTTTCGAAAATTGTGCCTAAAATGAAAGTATCACTTTTCTTGAAACGGAGGGAGTACATACGTTTTTTTTCTTCTTATTGAAGCATGTACGTACATTTTGTTAGTTGCAACGGAAAATTAGTTGATGCATAAACCAAAATATGGCTACATAAAGTATTATGCATCATTTGTGGTGGTTTGCATAATGAATGTATATTTAATTTTCTAAAATTGTGCCTAAAATGATAAACACCTCAGAATTTTTCGTAAAAACTCTAAATTTGATATTGTTGTTTGTACTCATTGCGTAGATTTTTTATAACCTTTCCAACGATATAAAATTTATAAAATTTCAAGGCACGGATTTTTAGATATGTTTTATTAAAGTTTGTTTTCTAATTATACCCCTGAAAAAATATGATACATAAGGAGTTATAGTAGTTGGACTAAAAGAGAGGGGCATTTTCGGATTTTCAATTGCATACTACCAAAAAGAAATCCAATATTATTGTGTCAATTGATGACTTAGATTTTAGAAAATGTGTGAAAACCGAACAAATTACGGTCAAGGCAGTAAAAGCGTTGGATTTTATGGTATAAATGATCCAGAAACAGTAACTAATGGGGCTTTGATCTCATTTAGGACCGCATTAATAATATTCATTCCATAATCACTACTAACCAAGGGTTTGGTCCAACAGTCCATGCAATCAATGGTATGGAGTGCAACGGTGGAAACTCGGAAGCGGTGCAAGCTAGGGTCAGTTACTACAATACTTATTATACTCAACTTAGTGTGGAACCAGGGAACAACCTTTCTTGTTAGGGAACTTATCTTTTTCTTTTTTCAATTTCAGTATGTTTTAATGAGCTATGCTAGGGTATGTGTGGAAATTGAAGCAACTAGTGATTTTCCGGACTCCATTTCAGTCTCCTTTGAAGGTAAAGAGTTTAACGTTTTAGTAGAATATTCTTGGAAGCCTACGAGATGCCTATCTTGCTCTTGTTTTGGGCATTCAGGTGCTAAATGTAACAGAGACTCTGCAAACAGGGTTCTTAAGAAGGGATGGATGCCTAAAGTGGATAATGGTGGTAAGCTATCCCGACTGATTCCATGGATTAGTAATAGATAACCATCTTTCCCCGTCTGAATTCATGGATTAGTAATAGATACACAATTCATTTATTACTCCGTTTCATGAGTCATTCTCCGCTAAATTTCATGAATTAGTAATAAATTTCCAACAATCGGGTATCTGACTATCACCGAGTAAGCCCCAATAGAATGTCGTAAGTGTACTCAACAATGATGCACGAACGAGCACCCAAATGCACGAACGAGCATTCGAAAATATGGACAAACGAGGAATCCTACACAAAATAGGAGAGAGAAAATAATAAAAAAGAAAAAAGAAAAGAGGTGTCTAGGGATTGGGCCCACCGGCGGACCGGCCATGCCGCAGTGGCCGGTTCCCCATGCCCTCTTCCTTAATTTTTTTTATTTTATTTATTTTCATGAACTCATGAAAACTCCTTCATTCATGCAACTTTCCTTGTTTGAGCAAAACTCACGGTTTCTCCATATATTCACGGTTTCATGAAAAATAATAATAAAATAGGGAAAATGTCGCGGGACCAGGCTACCCAGTCATCCGGCCATGCCCTAGCCGTGGCTGGTCCCACACCTTGCAATCCCTTGTTTCCATAATTATTATTTCCCTCATTTCATGAAACTCCTCTGTTTGAGCAAAAATCATGGTTTCTTCATATTTTTTCAAATATTGCTCAAACTATGAAAAAAGCCAAAAAGTCAAATGGTCACATGACCGACTAGGCTACTCACGCCAAATATTAAAATATTATTATTTTAATATTCTCAAAAAATTTGATCAAACGAGCAAAGTTCTACTTGCTCATTCGAGCAAAAATCAAGAATTACTGTCAAAGATCAAACTCTTCTGAAAATCCAAAATATTGCTCAAACGTGTATCAGAAAATACCGAAACTCTCAGGACTGAGACACAGACATTATGGTGACACGGGCATGCTTTCTTGACCGAGCAAGGCCGGCCCTAAGGCTTGCAAGGAGCCGGTCCCACACACTCTCATAATTTTGACCTAATTTGCTCAATTGCTCATATTGGGTCCAAACTCTTTCCAACCAACTTGGAATTTGCTCAAACAACCATCAGTTGGTCCCACGACCACTAAGGTCCAATTTCATGCCCTCTTGGTTGGTCCCTCACTTCTCCATGAATTTGGTTTTATTACCTAATGCTCAGACGAGCACTATTTTAATAAATGATGAAACTGGCATTTGATCATTCTTTCACCAACCGGTCAACTAAGGACTCTGGTGCATGCTCACTCGAGCACTTGGGCACTACATGGTCGTCCATCATCCCATGCGGTCGGTCCCTCCTTCACTTAGTATCCTATTTTCAGTAATTCATCAATTGACGAACAATTGATCAAAAATTAGGTTTCGAACAAACGCTCCACAAATCGTAATTCTGAGCAAGTTCAAACACTAATAATTTTATGTTGATCCAATAATCAATATCTTAATTAATTATATAATATTCGGTCCAGCTACCAATATTTTAATTAATATTTTATTTGGTCACGCTACCAGGAAGATTTTAGGTAGATGGTAGAGACTCAAGGGATGGACAAGGAAGGTGCAATTGTTAATGAGTATAAGGAAACAAGTGAAAAAGTGGAAACAGATGGCTAGAGTAGAGTTTGCGTAAGATAAAGGAAGCTCTAAGATGGCTAAAGATTTTGAGGTTACTAGTGCTGCGGTTCAGAATTTGAAGAAGAAAAAAAGATATCTAGGAAAAACCAAGAAACTCTTTCGGTTGAGGAGATTCAAGAAGGTATTAAGATGGATTTGAATCCTCAACCGGTTATGGAAGGGACAAGCTCTTCATCTTCTAATCCATCTGTTCCCCCTGACTTTGAAAACCACAATCGATTCCATGCTTTCGAAGAAGATGAGGAGGTTGCCACTTCGCAATTAGGTTTGGAAGATACAGAAATAAGCTTTTCAAAGCCGACTTCGTCCGAGCCAATTCCAGTAAAAAGCAAGAAAGTGGAATCAAAAACAAAAATGACAGGTATGTTTCCATCTGGTGCTTTAAGTACAAAAAAGAAAACTTCCCAAAAACCTAAAGCTCCTAATAAGATATCAAAAACTAAACTTGTGGAATTTGGTTCTCAATTGCGTTTATACTTCTCCCCTGTGGAGGTACATCGTCAAGACATGTTTAACAATCTTGAGAAAAATCATGATGATTTAACCATAGGGGAGGTTGATGAGTCTTCTACTTGATAATATGTTATGTTTCTTCTTTTGTTTGCAAGTTGCTTTTTGAAATTCAGGTACGTCAAGATGTGTTTTCAACGGTTAATCTTCCTTGTGTACTTAGAATTTGTCTATCTTTAGTTCTAGCCTTGTGCTATTTGTTTTCCTTTGAGGTTGTACTCATCTTTATTTGTATCTGCCTGGCACACGGTTTGTGTGCCCTATAATCTATTCTATTTGATCGATCAAAAAAAATTCAGTATGGTTTAGTTTTACTTGGAAACACAATCGAGAGTTGAATAAAGAGTACCAAAATATTAGCATTAAGATCGTACACTTGTTTCAAATTCTTGCTCACTCTAAATTTAAAAAAATTAACTTAATCCATGAAAACTTTAAAAGAAAAACTAAGACAAGAATACAAAGGACAGCACTCAAACAATTCAAAGAATCTTCGTAAACTTTGTGTTGCATGATAGTTCAGATCTCCACCACTAGAAAGCACTCACAAATTATTGTCATGGCGCTGCTGCTGTCTGCTTCTTTGGAGGAGCTATCACTTCGAAAGAGTCGTCCAAGTGCAGCCCAAAAGATCGTCACTTGTAATATTGCCTACGGGAGAGAAAGGACCAAAAAGTTTTGTACCCATGATTAAGATATATTCTCTGCTCGAACTTACATATCGGGCGCAAAGTAAGGATGCTGCAGAGCCTCCATAGCTGTTGGTCTCTTTTTCGGATCCCAAGAGCAAAGGGATTTAATCAGATCCCTAGCCTCATGACCAGCAGAAGGAAGCATTGCAGAAAGACCACATGGAAGTATTTGAGGAAACTTGTAACCGCACGAATTCGCAAGTTGTATTCCTTCTGCCCAAGACTCATAAGTTGGACTTCCGATTACACTGCAAATCTTATCCAGCTGATCTTCTCGATTCTCACCAGGAAAAAGAACACTGAATGAATATAATTGAGCCATTATTGCACCCATCGCCCACATATCAACAGCAAAGTTGTATGAATCCGATTTCAACAACACTTCAGGTGCGCGATACCACCGTGTAGTAACATAATCCGAGCAAGGTGCTTGACATCCGACTTCCCGAGCTTGACCAAAATCTGCTATCTTTATCAACATTTCACCCTTAGTAACCAGCAAGTTAGCTGGTTTTAGATCTCGATGGATATATCCACCAGGCCGGTGCATCTGGGCAAGAGATAGAAAGATTTGACGAGACCAGCCTCGTATTTCAGACTCTGAAAAGAGGCCTACCCTAATCCTTAATAATTCGTCCTTACAAAGACTGATCCTATCATCCATAAGGCGTTGCAGAGTAGATTCTACGTAGTCAAATACCAAATATAACACTTGATTTACTAAGACGACGTCTCTGAGTCTGACGATAGTTGTATCGTCCCTGAGTTTAATCAATGCCTTGACTTCTGTAAGTTCAAGGCATTCGTCCAACGATGAACATGATTCCTTCATCTGCTTCATTGCTACAATTTCTTTACTTCGATTATCTATAGCTTTCCAGACGAGTCCGAAAGATCCTTCGCCAACTTTCTCAAGCAGAATAAAATCACCCATTCTTGATCGAATACTTCGAAAAACTTATTACAAACTTCAATTTTTCTTCTTCTGTTTTCCTGAAACAGCTTCAATGAACTTACTTAGCTGATGAAACATGAAAGCGAAGGGAAAAACTGACCAAGAAACAAAGAGTTGATCATCAAAACTGCGATACAAGAAACTATAAGATGCGCCCATGTATATATAGGGAAAACAAAGCCTATAGAGCTACTAGGAAACTGTGTTCGAATCGAACTGCATAATGTTTTCAAGCGGTACGTGGTGTTTTTCCAAATTTGATCTATTTAGTGAAAAAGAATTGAAAGTTGACTAGGAAAAAGATAGTCAGTTCATAGTTGTTTCGGTTTGGGAATACTTTTCCGGGTGCCAGTAGGAGTGGGAATTATTCCCCAAAAAAAGGAAAAAGGGTGTAACGTTTGACTCTCGGTTTGGCCTTGTGCAGAACAGAATGATCATATCGGGATTTACTAACGACCATCATAACAGCACTTTCAATGAAATTTGTGTTGATATACTTACTACATATAAATCATGGGATCTAAAATAGCAATAATTTGAGGCACAATCTAGTTGTTGTTTGTTTGAATGCAAGGGAATAATGATCAGGAAGCACACAATGGTTGTTCTTATTCATAATGATCGTTGTTTGTCTGAATGGGCTTATCCTACGTGCAATACAAAAGGCCTAAACTGAGGCGGGGGCCTTGTGCATCGCACACTATGAATCCCTTCAGGACCGGCTCTGCTAATATCCAAAAACAATGTTAAGATCTCGTATCCAAATCCAAAGTCTTTTCCAGTAGCAATTACCAGGTCGATTAGAGAATATCTCCGAAAAATTTAGCATAGTTTTTACGCCGGCTTGCCAAGCTTTGCACAACCCACATTACGTATCCAAATCTAGTATGTTAAGATCTCGTATCATCATCCATAATTTATTCATTAATCTAATATGGCGAAGCTTTTACTATAAAAACTAAAAACTTCAAAAGAAAAAAGGAAAAAAAAAAAAAAAGCCAAAATGGTACTCGTTGTATAAATTCTACGTGCTGGAGGAAAAAATTGAACATACTTCTCTACTCAAATCAAGGCACGATGCAGTCACCGCGACCGGTAAAATTCAAAATCATTAGGACGCAGATAAATTTATATACATATTAATTAAATAACTTTTATATACATTCACACAAATATATGAAAATATTTCAATTTTGCGCCATTTGATTAGGCGGCCGATAAAGAGTTTACTATTATACTAATTTTTCTAACATACTAGATGTCACAAGTTCGCACAACCCAAATGCAAAACCAACTTGACAATGGCAACTATGCTCCACAGCACAATTTCAGCCAACTTGCGCTTAGCCAATACTTCAATTTCTTGACTAAATCTCTATTCAGCCCATACTAAATAAAGGTTCTGATCACAAATCTTTCGATCCTTTAACCAAAGACACACACTCCTCTTGATACATAAACAGTAAGCCAAACAAAGGGACAAATCCACCAACAAAACTTAGCTTTAAACTAGGCCGTAGCCTTTTATTTATTGCACACTTAGGGTTACACACTCTTCTTGTTCCGGATTACCCAATCCCTTCGCAAGATCAGGCTTTTATAGCCTTACAAAAGCTATATATAAGTAACTGCCAGGCAGTTACAGATTTACTTAACAAGGCAGTTGGCCAACTATGCCAACTTGCCAAACCGCTCCCCTAATGCCAAACAGGCCCTTCCTATCTGTTAAGAAAGCATAAAATAAAGCAACTTCCGTGTAACCAACTCGAAACTGTCAAGGCCATTCGCGCAATCATTACTGAGCATCATTCTCCCAATGATGCAAGTGTGCTATTGCAAGTCTTGCTTGCATGCGCCTCATGTATACAGTTTACTTGCCAAACTCATTCGGCATCTCTTGATGCTAATCTCGCATCTTTGGCCATGTTCAAACCCTGTTCGGCACATGCCATTGGCTAACTGCAATTTAGACGTGTGCCCCGTATATCTGACCTTGACCAACTCACTAATGATGCGCAATTGTTGTGCATCTTCACTTGGCCACTTGACAGCCATGTTATACTAGACTACCCAACCAATAAAATGAAGTACAGATTTCTGAGTCCGAATTTGTGCACACTCCTTAACGAGTGTGCACATAACACTTCAATTTCTACCCTAGATTTAATTTAGGGAGTTATATAGCGAGGGTCGTGATCCTAAATATGGAGGGTAATGGGGCCACCAGTTAAATAATCAACCAATCAGAAGAATATATGAGATATACACTCGTTAGAAGAGTGTGAAGACTCCAGATTTCTATACGCGAGCCATGGTATACCGGACACCACACACGTATACAGCACCAATATTGGGGCGTCCGTGTTTCATAGGTGGCCACATAAAGTCAGTTTCTTTCCCGTAGTCGGGCTTTTTTATTATAAACGAAAAATAGCATCATAACCGAGGTTTATAGAAAAAGCAATACGGAAAGAATGGTCTGGGGTCGGAAGGAAGACGAAGAAACGAGTTCAAACCTAGGGTTGAAGGGAATATCTTCTGCTGGTGATAATAATAATACAAACCCTAGTAGAAGATCAATTGAAGATAGATGTTCAACTAGAAGGATTGTAAAAACTCAATGTAAAACAGAAGAAACTGAACCTGGTATATTCATCAGAAAATGTGAGAAAACTGAACAAATTCTCAAGGATTGCGTTGGAAGGTAAGATTTTCTTTTATAATTATACCTTTCTCTCTTTTAATTTAACGTTTAATTTGTGTTTTGATTGCGGGAATTCCTTAAGAGGAAGATTTAGGGTTTAATTTACAATCATATCGATCATTTAATTTTGTGATTTTGAAACACCCAATTGGGAATTCGATTAGGTTTCTTCATAGCATCGATAACACGAATTGGGAATCGGGTTAGGTTTTGTCAAAACCATCTAACAAGGTTTTATTATAGCACCGATAACTGCCTCTGTTATAGCAAATAGACATCCACATGAATTGGCTTATCAACTCCTGAACATCCCTCAGGGCATAATTGTTCTTTTGAACAATTTCCCTCGAACCTTGATGTCTAGCAGCACATCTGTTGGCCTATTGTGTGTAACTATTCAGGTGGACAGTGAGCTGTTCTGTTGACGTAGAATGTTGAGGCGCTAACCTATTAGCCAAAGGCTCACAATTCGTAAGGTGTGCGCCTCACATCGCTAAAATTCATCTAGATTATGTGGTGAAGCATTATGGGCTTGAATTGAAGCGAATTGGGTGCGTCCTTGGAGCGCCAATAATGCGAGCGACGTGATGATAGGGTAGATAAAGACTAGGATTTTTAGTTTCTGAATGTGTTAAGTTGTCTTTTCCCTTCTGCTTTGTTTTTTTCCCTTTGCAGTTATCGATGTCGACTGATTTGTATGATGTTTTTCTCCATGTTTTTTGGTCGTTTGAAGAATACTAGTAACGTATTTGACTTCAGATTATGTGTTCACGTCATAAATTTGGTTTTAGATATTGTGTACATGGTTTATATTTAACTTCAGACTTCTAGTGAAGGATGTTGGGTTTTTTTAAATATCTGTTCAAGCACTAAGTCCAATTTGTTACCAAAGGCGTGCCTATTCAACAATTCGTGAGGCGCTTGGCTTGCCGCGTCGCTTCGCGCCTCACACAACATAGTAGGTGGCTGATGCTTTACATATGGTTTTCTCTTGGAGTGTGTTAATCAGGCAATGTCATCTCCCCGGCATGGTTGGATGCACATCTTCTCACCAGATGTTTTTCTATTGACATACCATCTGTTCTGGTCCACACCAAAATTGATATTTTTCATGGCCCTGATATCATGCTTGGTAATGCTGGAAAGTTTGAAGTTAATTCTCCCATCCTTCTCTAGAAAATAGTTTTATTCTGAAGTTTCTGCTGTTACTTTCATTCTAGCGTACTTTAAGTGGATGACTCCCTATCCATATTCATGGTTTGGCACCTAGCTATCTGTACCTTGATTCTATGGTGTACAACCTACTTTAGTTATTTGAAGATCATAGTCCTTATAATTTCTCATAAGATGTACTTAATTGTTAACTTTACGTATTTCTATCCTGTATGTACATGATTCCTGTTAGAATGTTGCGAGTTGGATAATAAGTTAATAACTAAGTGTAAAACAGTAGTATTCACAGCTTCCAAAAACTGGCGCGTTTAGTTTTTTGTGTGGTTTGTATTTCTGTACTAAATTATTATGCATATATGAATCAGCACCTATCAACTTACTTGTCAGTGTTTATGAGTTGAGACCTTAAACTAGTATGCTCTTCCTTTTAGGCCCACAGAAGTGGTAAGTTCAACAACAGAATACACCGAGGACGATGTGACCAATCGCATGGGTCAAGGGTCAGTCACCTTTGGTTCCTCTTCAGCGGGCGAGCCATTCAACTTCCCTGGGCTTCGTAGTGACATTGAAGCTCTTGAAAAAGGCATCTTTGGTGGTATCAATGGTTTTCTTGAGGCAGCTGAAGAAATGAAGAATGGGTTCTTTCAGGTCTTTGGAACTCCTTTCGACATCATTAAAGAAGAGGATGATTCCTCGTCGTCATCATCAATTTTTAAGCACAGGATTCCTATTGAAGGCCAATTTGGAAATGGAACTTCACAGGAGCAAAAGAAGGATGATTCAGTTTATTCTGATTTTGCTGGACAGGTTAGAGATGTTTGAACATGTAATAATTTTAACCAATACTCGTATTAATCTCCCCTATACAAGTTTTTAGAATGAAAATGTAGAAAAACATGTCCTAGTAATTTGTGGCAGGGTATAACCTTTCTTGGTAGACAGTTTTTTCTTTTAATTTCAGAGCATGTATTAGTTTTACTTAGATGCACAATCAAGAGTTGAACAGCGTGTCAAAATATCCACACCAAGTTTGTACATTTATTTCAAAAAATTTCTCACTTTTGGTACTATTAGTTTTCATATGTTGCTCACTGTAAATTAAAAAATTAACATAAGCCATGAACACTTTGAAAGAAGAACGAAGACAAGAACCCAAAAGGCAGTCAATTATGTCCAACACGACATGGACAAGTTGCCTTCGTGTATTCCGGCTTTAACAGATCCAAGTGCATCCCCAAACTCATAAACTGTCTTTAACATGTTTTTACTTGTAATATAGCCTACAGGAGAGAAACTGGCCAAAAGGTTCTGCACCAACGCAAGTGTGATCCTATATTCTCTGCTCAATTTTTGGCTGTAGTCTTTTCTGGTTATGTTGAGTTACACAAACTGGGCGTAAAGAGGGGATGCTGCAGAGCATGTATATCTGTTGGTCTCTCTTTTTGATCCTAAGAAAGAAGGTATTTAGTCAGATCTACAGCCTCATTCATGACTAGCACATGGTATCATTTTCGAATGACCATCAAGGAAAACAGGTACTTGAAGAAACTCTTAACCGTACAAATTCGCAAGTTGAATTTCCTTGGCCCAGGTTCCACGAGCTGGGCATCCGATGACACTGCAAATTTTATGCAGCTGTTTTATAGATTCTTACCAGGAAAAAGATAACTAAAGGAATATAGTAGGGCCATTAGACCAAGTCTTATGGTGGAATCCAAACTATTTCAAGTGTGGAAAAACTGTGGAGTGTCAAGTTTAATGGCCTCCAAGTTAGTGCTATCCAAAAAAATTCCAAGTCATGTTCCATGGCATTGTGGAATGGTTGATGGAATCCAAGAAAAACGCTATCTAAATAGCATTGAATGCAATGGCGCACTAAAAAACAAAAAACATTATTATGTTTAACGTTTTGCACTATTTAAAATAGCGTTTCCCATTAAATTATTATTAATTTGTTTTTCTCCCTTAACAAACTCCAAACATGATTCCATATTTAAGAATGATGTTCACAAAGGAAGTTGAGAAAAAAAAATATGTATGTTAAATTTCAAATCCCTTGAACGAATGTGTATATATGACATGTCGGTTTATTATTTTCTAGCCTTTAACTAGCGGACAAAAAAAAAAAAAAGATAGTGAGAGAATATTTAAATAAAAGTAAATGATGAAATATACGTTTCTATTCTCCCTCTGTCATTAAATCGAAAAACACAAAACTAAAACTTTAACACTACAATGATTACCGTCAAACGCTATTAGATTTGTGTTTTCTATGGTCACTCCATAAGACTTGAGCTTCTTCCGCCATAAAACTTGATCGATTCCAAATGTTGAGGTGTCATGGAATATGGAAGATGGAATTCTTCCACTATAAAATTTGTTGTTAGAGCAATTCCTATGGTGGATCCCAAGCTATTCCAAGCTTGGGAAAATTGTATAATGTCAAGTGCTTTTAAGTTGGGGTGATTGACACTTTTCCCAAGGCATATTCCATGGTTCTATGGAAGACACCTTAGAATCCAAATAAGTGGTAAACCGATTCGCCAATTACGAATAAGGCTCAATTTTGTGGTTGGTTTATTTCTAAATCTAATAGTATCTTTTTAACTGTTGACTTTGTGGGCAAAGAATAAGCACGTAATTTACCGTCCACCATTAAACTTGAATTTCCAATTCTAAGTGTTTGAGTATCGTGGAATTTGGAAGATGGAATTCTTCCATAAGAAGACATGCTTTTATTGCACCCGTCATCCATATATGAACAACACAGTCATATGAATCCAATTCAACAACATTTCAGGTGTGCTACACCACAGGGTAGTAAGGTGGTTGATCTTCCATTTGGCAAACTTGACCAAAATCTGGCATCAGAAAGTTATCTAGTTTTAGATCCCCGATGGATATATCCACCAAAATGATGCATCTGGGTAAGACCTTGAAAGCTTTGACGAATCCATCCTCGTATTTCGAACTCTGAAAAAGTCCTATTTTGGCCTTCAATAACTTGTTTTCTAACTTAGGCTCCTTACATGTTAAAAGTAAGAAAAAGAGAGAGAGAGAGTATGCCAATCGGTGCCTTCCTGTTTCAACTCATAACCATGGCTCGACAGTTGGATAGCCAAAAAACTTTCCAGATTGACTGGAAATCTTTTGATCTTACAAAAATTCACCAAGGCAAAGGCGAAGGCACCAAAGAGAAAGGCATAAGAGGACGTCGATTTTTGTTATGGTGTCGGTATAAACTGGATCTTGGATCAAAAGAATCAGTTGGGAAATATTATATACAATAAATGCAATCAAGGTGAAACCAGATGGAGCAACAGATATGAAGATTTTGCTTCTCAGATGGAGATCAGGAAAAATGATAGGGGGAGTATTTGATTAAGGATGTCAAGACAATTTAGTTTTCAAATCAATGGTCATGCACTTAATTAGGTGGACATGGTTCTTGCGTTCGAATCTTGTGCTCTAGTGCGAGTAAAAATGTCTAAAAAATTTATAACTAACTTGGGTTAGCCCAATTAGCCAGGAGCCCGACTCTCAAGTAGGAGGTCAGCAGACCGAGTCTCCACTCAAGAGTTTGAAAATCTCATGAAATACTCTTCTTATATGTAAATATACTTATATGGGTTATAGTGGGTTGGATATGGCAGTGGGGCCAGTCCGACTGGCTGGTTTCAGGTAGAGGCATGGGTCTGGCTTTCATGTATCAAGAAGAAAACAAAAAGGATGTCAAGGTTTGACCGAGGGAAGAGAAAAACAACCTAATCAAAAGGAGAAACATGTGGGTTTTTTTCTTCTTTTGAAGCATGAAATTTATTAATCTATTAAGGGACTATTACAAGAGGGTATATATATCCAAGATTCCTCAATTACAATAAGATTGGTAAGCCATGTATCTACAATAACATGATATTGGAGCAGAGTAGCAGACTTCGAATCATGGTTGTATCAGGGCGGATGTTGGTCTCGAAGGTAGAAAAACCTTCGGTCAATGCTTTCCACAAGAAAAGCTATATTTTGATGGACACTACAGTGCCCAGAGGAACTCGGATGGAGGTGGAGGTGCCCGATGCAATTGATTGAGGTTGATAATCATGCCTTTGTATCTTGATGCTGCGATATACTTCCCGAATGATATATGTTTACTCCTTTGTTTTTTCTGCTTGATCCATAACTTCAATTGCGTTTTTAGCTTTGATTAAGTCTTGACGTAGAATCCAATCTTCCCTTGAAGGAGAAGTGCTAAATCTAGTAATGTTATTACAAAGACTACTAAACTGTAACTAAGAAACAAACAAATTACAGACTCAAACTAGTTTACACTAGTGTCCTAGAAAAGAAACGAAAAACAATTTGCTTGCAAAATAACGTACAACAAAAAACAGAAGAAAAAGATAAATAAATGCGTCAAGTTCACCGGCCAATTCGCATTTCAAATAGGATTTGCTTGCTGCTGAGAGATAAGAGAAAATGTATTTGTGGTACTGTTTTTACCCAAAAATATTTCCAAGCACTAAACACGATGATTTTGGTGATGAAGATGAAAACTAGGGTTTTAAACAAGACAAGCATAAAGATGATAGACACGAATTTTACGTGGTTTGGCATGGTTTTCCTACATCCACGGACGAATCCCCGTAGGGAAAGATATTTTATTGATGTATGGTTACAATGATTTCTGATTCCTTTTAGGGTTTGCTGGTATATTTTTATTATCAGGCGTGTCCCTTTTAGGGTTGAGATTCCCCTCTATTTATACAGTTGAATACATGGGTTAAACCCTAATTTCGAGATAAACTTGGTCTGCAAGTCATCTAGAAACTTCCAGAATCTTCTTCCAGGGTTCTTGCATTGGATCGATGAAAACGGGCTAAATTGACATGGGCTTGCGGGTTTGACCATCGACTTTGACTGGCAGGGTTGACTTTCGCTGTTGACTACGACTATCGATCTTTGACCGGAAGACTGCCTTGACTGGAGACATGGCTGGAGACCGGATGAAGGTTGGCTGAAACCACAACTGACAACATGGATGGAGGGTGGCTGGCAGCGCGGCAAAGTACTTAGCTGGAAACTGGTTGGCAGCACTGCTGGCAGCATGGATGGAAACTGGTTGGCAGCACCGCTGGCAACATGGCTGGAAGCGCGACTGGCAATATGGCTTCGACAGTTGTACCAGTGGTTGACTGGTAATTGACTTTGAACATTGACCGGTCATTGACTTTGACCATTGACCATCCATTGACTTTAGGAAACACTAGACTAGCTGATAGCTACGTCGGTTGGATGGATGGCAGGCTTGGATGAGGGCCAAATGGTGATTAAAGTAGCAATTCGTCCCATTATGTGGCATTTTTAATTATGGTACAAACATTGCCCCCACTTAACCTCCAATTTGTTGTGGGGTTAAGAAATTTTTTTCTCTCTTGGTCAATGAAAGAATTCGCCCCCAAGTGTGGATAATTGTTGTTGAAGTGAATCGCAATCTTCCCTTGTTCTACCAAAATGGAATAGGAAAGACATGAGACAACGATATTACGTGGTTCGTTCATCTCGACCTACGTCCACGGAGAAATCCATAAGGGTGAATGATATTGATCATCAGAAATTCTGAGATAAGATTACAATTACAATTACAATTACAATTACACTCTATTTATAGAGCTGAGAGGGTGAAAATATATTACTAATTAATATTAGAATATGCTTATTTTAGAAACTAAAATATTACATGCAATATTCAATCTTGCAATCTATAATTATCTTCTCTTCATATACACTGCACCGACAATCTTCTTTTCACGGTCACTTCGGCTCACTGCACGAGTGCACACGGACACAATATTCCAACACCCCCCTCAAATTGGACACGGAGAATTTTTGAAGTGTTTCAACTTGAACCTTTTTCTTGAAAAATAGTCTTGTAACTTCAAATTTGATTATCGAATTTCCCTCAATAAAATAAATGAAGTATTGAGATATTTCTCAAATAGAGAAATAACATTATGAAAGAATTCACAATGATTTGAATCATTTGTTCCTCGAAAACATGTGAAATGTTTTTGGGTAAAAAGTATTGCCGAAAATGGTAGAATCGTCTTTAGTGACCAAAAATGTATAAAAGATATTATCTTGAATTGGAATTTACCGAGATAAAGATGGAAAATATTTTGAATTGATTTTCACAAATATATAAATATTTTAACATTACCGGAAAAATTAAGAGATAGTTCCGGATTTGACAGTGAGATAATTTATGGGGAATACCCGTATCATAATGATATATAAACTAAGAATGGGTGATGGAGATTTTCAAGATTACCCAGAAAATAGAATATTTTCGTCCTTATAAATGTAAGGAGATAAGGAGATATTTGAAAATATAGTGAAATTTTCAAAATTGAACTGATAATAAAGGATACTTGATATCCAAAAAAAAATATAAATAAAATTCAAAGTAAATGTTTTTCCGAACAATATTTTGAATTGGATATTAATATTAAGAGATTAGATGATTGAATTTATATAATACATCTTTAGTGATGAAGATGCAATGAACAATAGATAATGATATCAAAGACAGAATCTTTAGCACACATCAATCAATTGTTAGACAAATAGAACCAATTTGATTGATCAAAATGGAAAGTGCGGAATGACCATGGCACGAAAAACAACTAGAACAGTTTATTGCAACCATTAATTGAACTGATAATAAAGATAATATTTGGCACAAGAACTAAGTTATTTGACACCAACAAACAAGTAACCAAAGTAGAATCCATAATACACAAAACAAACCATTTTGTTTCGGAGGAGAAAAAAAATATAGCAGGGTAATATAACTTCAATGATAAAAGAATAAAGCCATTAAATGATTGTTTGCTGCTTTGGACATCAACAAGAATAAAGCCATTAAATGATTGTATAAAATATAAGTAGCGAAAGCAATTGATGATTTGGGAATGACTCATCCAAATCAACAATAAGTGAAACAACCATGAAATACTTGGTCATGGAAATATGGATTGCGGAAGCGACTTAAGCGGATCTCACTGCTCTGATACCATCTCAAATTTTGATATGTAGATCAAATTTGAGATGAATATCATTGATTAGATAAACAATAAAAATTAAATCAATGATAAAATGAATAGTAAAGAAAAACAAATCTACATACCAAAATGGAATAGGAAAGATATGAGACAACGATATTATGTGGTTCGATCATCTCGACCTACGTGCACCGAGAAACCCATAAGGGTGAATGATATTGATCATCGGAAATTCTGAGATAAGATTACAATTACAATTATACTCTATTTATAGAGTTGAGAGGGTGAAAATATATTACTAATTAATATTAGAAAATGTTTATTTTGGAAACTAAAATATTACATGCAATATTCTATCTTGCAATTTTTAATTATCTTCTCTTCATATACACTGCACGGACAATCTTCTTTTCACGGTCACTTCGGCTCACTGCATGAGTGTACACGGACACAATATTCCAACAATGCCATGAAACTCAACCCACTGTTTTCTATCCCACCGAAAAGGAAATTTGAGAATTACTTCTCTCCAAGTAGTAGCAATATTATTTGTAACCTTTTCATCATCAAGTATCCATAGCTTGGCAATATTACCATGAGGTAGTATGGATGATAGAGCGACACGACCATTCACTTCCAACAAATGAGTTACATCACTTATACCTTTACCAAACTGATTAGTGATGCCTTTAGGGACTGCAATTGTTTTAAACTTCAGACTTCCAACATCAAATGAAACTATGAGTACTTTACGCTCACTGATGCCACGACTATTAAAAAGATCATAAGTGATCCAGTATATAGATCCATTTGCATATACAGATGTTTCAGCGAGACGGTGCTGTGGGACCTCATCAATAACTCTCCATGTATTAGTACCTACTTTCATCACCTCACCACCTATATAGACAGAATCATTCTTTCTATACTTCCACACATGCAAATCACTTTGTGCTCCTTAGTGGCAGGATCAAATCCAAATTGATAGGTAGGAAGATAGTCATCAAGTTTTGTTTTCTTTATTGCAAACGTTGTATTAATCCATGGTGACAATTCTCGGGTACTGAGATTGTATATACAAACGCCAAAACTTTTACGTGTATTTGTGAAACAGATAAATCCATTTACAGGTTTCAGAATTCCATCATATTTTAACGAAACCGTCTTGCTAACAATGTCAACAATTGATGTTGCTCCTGCAGATATTTTTCCAGTCTCTGACAAATCAGCTATCAACATATCCACCTTGTGCGGGACAATGTAACAATTTTCTGGATGACTGCAGCAGCCGTTCCTTGGGATTGCTAGAGTGAAACATGGACGTAACTTTGATCGAGCAAGGTGTAAATCAATGAAGCATGTATCATCTTTTATTAAAGACAACCAACCTTTACATACGCACTCGAATCGCATGAGTGTTTTCACCGGAAGTCTGCTTAGTATTTCACAAACTATCTCACTTTGCAGGAATATTGAAACATCACCGCTTGTACTTTTCTGTTTTGTCGTCTCATTCGCTGTCTTCAATGCCATCGAGATCACCTTCTCTCTTCCTATTGATATCATCCTTGTTGGTGTCAACCAAAACCAAAGAGCCCTATACAGAGAAGTACGTACCCAGGCAACCCTAGAGATACAGATACTTAAACCCTAGCAGCAGCTACCAAAATTCCTGTTAAAACTTTTTGAATTTTTTTCTTTTTTGGCAGCAGCAGCAACCAAGGTTCCTGTTAAACCCTGGAGATACTTATACCCTAGCAGCAGCTATCAAAGTTCCTGTTAAAAATTTTGTCTTTTTTTCCTTCTTTGGTAGCAGCAGCTACCAAGGTTCCTGTTAAACCCTACAGATACTAACCTAGAGATTTATTTTTTTCTCCAAGGCTGGGACTCGAACATCTGACCTATAGAGGTGATAAAAAAAAAAAACTCTGCGAAAAATACTCTGGTGCCGAGAATTAAAAATCTGATCTAAAAAAATACATTCATTACTTGCTCGCACTCACTAAGAGTCGGAGCCCTTGCAAGGTTCTCAAGTCCTCTTATTCATATATCATAGAAATGGTGGAACTAAGTATAATCAAATACGTTACACTATTCGGAATTATGATTGGAAATTTGTCAAGTTGTGTTGTGGGAAAGCAGAATGATGCTTCCTCCTTTTCAAGTTTTGTACCTGAGTTTGTTAGCGGCATAATTGATCAGGTCATTGATGAATGGGCAGAGCCGCATTCTGATTGAAATACGTTAACTGCTGGAACTTCTGTTGCAAGTATGGTTACACCTGCATTTTTCAATGGTATAATAGATCAGGCTGGTTCAAGTTGTGCTGGAAAGAGATTTTATACCCTTGCTGCATTTTTTGAAGCTGCCAATGCCTACAGTGGGTTTGGTCATGCTGGCAATGTGAGAAAGTCAAAGAGAGAAATCGCTGCGTTCTTTGCCCATGTAACGCGTGAAACTGGATGTAAGGTGTTTGATCAATTGCCGTTTTCTTATTATCTGTAATTAAAAATGTGGTTTCAGATGAGTTCCTTTCTTAGTTTAAGGTTTGTGTTATTATGAATCTTAGTTTTATTTGTGGCATTGTGTCCAGATTTTTGTTACATCGAAGAAATTAATAGAGGAACCTATTGTGCACGAAGCAAATCGTATCCATGTGCTCCTGGTAAAAAGTACTATGGGCGAGGGCCGCTTCAACTTACATGGAACTACAATTATGGAGCGGCGGGTCAAAGTATCAGCTTCAACGGCTTAAAGAATCCAGAAATTGTTGCTACTGATCCAATGATCTCGTTCAAGACTGCAATATGGTTTTGGATGAAGAATGTTCACCAAGTCATGACTACAGGCCAAGGATTCGGTCCTACAATCCGTGCAATCAATGGTGGCGAGTGCAAGGGCAGAAACCCTCGAGCAGTTCAAGCCAGGATCAAGTTCTACCAGAACTACTGCAGCCAACTCGGTGTGTCAGCTGGACGCAATCTCACTTGCTAAGAATGTACATGTATGGGATTCTTGGTTAAGATAAAGCTCAAGCTGGACGCCGTCTCACACATCATAAGTAACCTCAACTTCTTCACTTGTTGTTGGCTTGTTGCTATACTGTCTGGAAATTGTACAAGAAAAATGTACGTATAGTCTCCAATCAGACCGCATTTTGTTTCAACAAACATATTAAACCCTACACTTGGACAAGACAGTATAGACTTCATAGATAAAGGTACATTATGCTGCAATCCAGTGATCATTGGCTCCAGTAAACTTGTATATGCTGTTCACCGTTAACTTTATTTTTCTCGATGTTTTCTTTCACAGTAAAAACTCTCTTACATGTTGCGGTTGGTGGTAGTATAATTTCGATCAAAAAAGAAGATGGTAGTGGAATTTACACAAAAAACAGTTTACTCTGCTTGGGCCAAAGCAAGAAGGTAGTGCCATTTCCACTCGATCAGAAAACCTTCTCAATAATTTCACTCCAAATTCTCTGCACAAGAAGGTAGTGCCCGAAAATATTATTTAATAGTCGAAGTTTTCACCATTAATAGACTATAAGTACCTCTAAAATGTTGCAGAATTTTTTCTCACCATAAACAAATTTTCTATCCTTTTCAATGTTTTTTTCATAGTACTGCAAAAATGTTGCTGCTTAACAAGATAAGTTTTATTTCTGTCATTCTCGTCGGAATTCTATTCGGTGTTCTATCCAAATCTGTTGCAGGTGACAGTTCCCCACATTACGGCCCTACTATTGACCAGCGTGTCACACATGAATTTTTTAATCGGATAATAAATCAGGCTTCTTAACGACTGTAAGGGAAAATGGTTCTACTCACGTTATGCATTTCTTGAAGCCATTAAACCATATATCCGTTTTGCTCGTAGAACTTACCCTGGGCGTGAAATTGCTGCGTTCTTTGCACACGTAACCCACGAAACAGGACGTAAGTCTCATCTAAGCATTTTACACTACTTTTCATTTTGATGGCATATACCTCCTTTTTTATGTGTCTCTACATTGTATATACAGACTTTTGTCACATAGAAGAGAACGGTGGAGAATCCAGGGATTACTTTGACGAAGGAAACAGACAATATCCATGTGCTTGGGGTAAGAAATATCACGGTCGAGGACCAATACAAATTTCAAGGAATTACAATTAATAGCATTGGTTTCGATGGTTTAAATTCTCCAGAAACTGTTTCTAAAGATCCAATCATTGCATATAAAACCGCGTTGTGGTTTTGGATGAAGAATGTCCACAAGCTCGTAGCATCAAACCAAGGGTTTGGTGCCACAATCCGTGCGATTAATAGTATGGAATGCAACGGAGGAAATTGGGAAACTGTTCAAGCTAGGGTAAATTTCTACAAGGACTATTGCTACCAACTTGGAGTGTCCCCGGGAGACAACCTATACTGCTAAGAATGTCATGCAATGTTTATTTTCCACTTGAGGTTCGTTTTAGGAGCTGTATTAGGACTTGAATTGTCAAGTCCATATATGAATCTAATAAAGATAGTGTAAGTGGTGTGTAATAATAAAATAATTTTATTGTGTGATGATCCAGAACAAAGTGGGAAAGAATGGCATCTTAGTTCGTAAAAGATGTCAACCTCGACAGTCCCCAGGCAGTTGAATATGTAGGACTCGGTAGCTCCGGAAAATTAGTCTTTAAATAATTTTGTATCGTGCCTGGGATTTATAGACTATAATAATTCCATACAGAATTAATTATTCCTTAAGGATTAGTTTGGCAAATTGAGCCTATGAACAAATCTAAATCTGGCAGTGGCAGTGGCAGTGGCAGTGAAGCGGACTACGGGGCTAAACTGATGTTAACACTTCACTTGCAATAGGCTGCAGTGAGTGATATAACCTCCTTAGGAAATTGCCTACGAAGCAGTTTGGGTATAAAAAGAAAATGTTGGATAATGTTTTCTTAAATTTGATTCCTTTTATCCATCCAAGTTTCATAAGAGTGGAGGATATTACTCAAGAAGTCTCAATTGCAAGTATAGATTGGCATTATATGCTGGCATCTCGCTAGGTTGCGCGATTTTGAATCACATGCAAATCTGGACAGCTAGAGATGTATTGCCGATTACACTGATCTTTAATTGAGTGATAATGAGCAGATGAAGTACCCACTAGAAAAACTAGTTTTTAACCTTGACGCTCTTCGCGTAGATTGTGACTTCCATGACCCAATACTTATGACCTCAGCAAATATGGTTTTCTGTGCAAGGCATGACGGATGACAAACGATCTTTCATTGGATTCGATAAAATCTCATCCACCCTCTTGGTTTGCTTGGTTGGAAAAATCTTAGGAGTTGATGATGTAACTGGAAGAGATGAACGCCGCCCTACATTCTAAGAGGCGTGCACTAAAGTCATTGGGTCAAGATAATTAGATTTTTCAAGATATTCTCATTAGGTTGCTCGTCAGTTGGGAGCATTCAAAAAAATCTGGTCTTACATACTGAGTTGTGCTATAAATACAACTCAAAAGCTCACTATTTCGTTCAGCACAGCATATTTCAAATCTATTGACCCTAAACAGAATGAGTCCTCTCACCTCGATAACCTTTATTTCAATTGTTGGAGTTCTCCTCAGATTTCTTTCACAGAATGTTAAGGCAGACGAGTTATACCCTCCCTATGGCCCCCTTGTTTCTGAACGTGTAACACCACAGTTCTTCTACGGCATACTTAATCAAGCTAAAAGTGGATGTCCCGGGAAGAATTTCTATACTCGTCATGCCTTCCTTGATGCTGTGAACATGCACCCTCGCTTTGGTCGAAGAGGTCAACCCGAACGTGAAATCGCAGCATTCTTTGCGCATGTTACACATGAGACTGGCCGTAAGTCTTTCCATTCCCTTATCTCTATTATAAGTACCTACTACTGTCTTTGCTTCTCTTCTTGTTTTTCTTTATTCCGTAAATGATACTATTACTTCGAATCAAAGTAAAGGGATTTAGAGGACATTTTCTCATCAGTTGCATAAAAATTGATGTTTCTACCTTAAAAAATGGTACGAAGGTGATATAAAATACCAGTACAACTGTTGTCACGGTGGGAGGGCCGACCGAAGAAGAATCTGAAGATGGGATTTGTTTGCGACTACTTTCACCCTGTTTAAAAAAAGTGATACTTTTGCCCCTTTTTAGAAAAAATGATACTTTCGCTCCGTTTCAGAACCGGGGCCAAAGTATCACTTTTCTTGAAACGGAATAAAAAAATTCATAAAAACTTCAAATTTTTCATAATAACTCTAAATTTGATATTATTATATGTACTCATTAGGTAGATTTTTTTAAAACCTTTCCAACGAGATTTTTAGATATGTTATATATTAAAGTTTGGTTGTCATTTATATTCCTAAAAAATAGAATACATAAGGAGTTATAGTAATTGGATTAAAAGGGAGGGAAATTTTATTATTATCAAGTGGACTCCCTTCCTTCGGGCCCTCCGATCAGTCGGCTCAATTATTTTGGGATATGATACTATTATTTTTAATACACCAAACAACTCAAAAGATGGACATATTTTGGAAATCCTAGTTTGCAGTTCCAAATACCAATACAATAGGCATGAACTGTGGCAGGATAAACTGATGATTTATTTTTATTTTTCTAAGATATGTGTTTCATAGAAGAACAATCTCCAAGTCAGGATTACTGTACCCAGAATGCAGAATTTCCATGGCAAGCGGTATTATGGAAGGGGGCCCTTACAACTTTCATATAACACGAACTACGGACCAGCGGGAAATGCTATTCACATTAATCTTTTACAGAATCCAGAAATCGTGGCAAATGATCCATCTGTAGCATTTAAGACTTCATTGTGGTTTTGGATGACCTACGTCCATAAGACTGCAATTTCACCAAATCAAGGTTTTGGAAACACAATCAGAATAATTAATTCCGGAGAATGCGATGGGGGAAACCCGGCACAGGTGGATTCTAGAGTGATGTTTTACCGTGAGTACTGTAACCTACTCGGTACACAACCTGAGGATAATCTCCGCTGCTAGGACTATGTACGTACACCTAAGTGACATACTTCTGTGCAGCAAGTTTCGACCAGTTTAGTTAGAAAAGTTTGCTTATCAACTTGTCAAAAATAACAAGAGTACCAAGAAATGTTGTAATCACTTAGTTGTGTCGTACTACTATGTTTCATGTTTTCAAAAACAGCAGAAGTTGTAAAACTGGATGTATTATTTACTGCGTAGTAAATCAATAAGAGACGCATATATAGCTAATATTTTAGTATTTGTCTGTTGAGCTTCAATATTTACTTATTTAGATTTGATCCTGAAAAAAGTAGAAGGCCAATAAGAGATGGATGATGCAGCCGACAACCTCATAGGAATATATCGGAGCCAGGAAGTACTGACACGGATAAAGACACGGACATGAGACACGGATACAAGGACTAGCAAAATTCAAAATTATCAGGACGCGGACACATTTATATATATTAATTAAATAATATATATATACTAGTATCATAGTGTTATAGTATACCAAATACATCAATCACACAAATACATTAAAGAAATTCAATTTTGTGCCGTTAGGTTAGCCAACCAGGGGAAAAATTAACCGTTCTACTAATTTTCCTAACATACTAGATTACTCAATTAGTAAAGTGGAGTATAAATTTCTACACGCGCGTCGTGTCGGTGTCCCATATGTGTCATGTAGCCGACGCGCGTCTGACGCCAATACTGACATGTCGGTGCTTCACATATCCAGATTCTTCCTTTCCAAAAAATGGTGAAATTTCGCGTCCCCAAAGTCTCGAATATTCAAAAACAGGAAAATAAGCCACAAGGAAAAAATATGACCCAAAAATTTCGCCTATGTCCCTGAAATGATGACGTGTATGACTGCATGATGAATGCGGTAAAAATAATTTTTGTGCTGCACTAATAGTGCGTTTGAGATATTAACTGGTTAACTGTACTCAAGTTGACTAGTCAATATCACTGTATTCGAGTGTCTAGTAGGAGTGCACCTCTTGAAGCGTTTTTCATTTTTAGGAAGCGATGCGCATATCGAAGCGTAAAGCGTCGCTTCATGGTTGATGTTTGAAGCAGATGTTTTCTTATAAATAAATTAGTCGTAACTAGTAATTATAAATTTATTAGGAAGATAATATCTATATAAATTTTATATAAGTCTAACTATTATCAAAAGCAAAGCATGTGCACACCAATTCAACCTTCTCCAAGTGAGTGGGAGGTGGGGTATTTGATTCCCTCTTAAAAGTTTTTTTCTTTTAAAAGTTTTAAAAATTAGACGCGAAAGGAATTGACTAAGTGAAAAAGCGCACTTCACATAACCGCTTTGGAGCGAAATGATGAAATCTGAAGCGTACGCACCGAAACGTGAAACAAACGCTTCATTAAAGATGCGCTTCACATGACCGCTTCAGAGCGAAATGCTGAAATCTAAAGCGAAGCATACGCTCCAAAGCATGAAGCGTACACTTTTAAAAACCATGCCGTGCTGAATCAGTCAACTGGACTCCAAGAGACCTCGTTGACCAAGGGTAAAAAGGGTAAACATACGTCCCGAAAAGATAGCGACGTCGCTTTTGGAATTTTGATAAGGAATAGTACATGCACGGAATTACACCCTTTTTTTTTAGTCCCTTCCATGTAAACACCTCATACCCAGACTGTCTTGATATACAACAAACAGTCTTAATTGCATGAACCAGCCGAAAGGGTTTCAACATTACCAGAACAAGAACTGGGTTCTGACAGTATTATGAAAGAAACCTATAGAGTATTGAGACTCCTCAAGTCCAATGCAAATCTTCCCTCGTACAACACACGGGTTATAGTTTCGTACAAGGAAGTGTGACCTGCACCAAAATAAATTTTCTGATAGATCTTACTGCAAGGTTGAAGAAGAACAAAGGTAAAAAGTTCGTATAAGGGGGAACTAACTGGCTAGTGTGTTGCCGTGGAAGTTGGTTAATTGATTTTCATACCACAACTGAATGCGTTGTTGACCATCCATGGGAGATCAGGTGGTGGCATCACATCTGCCCGTTTGTTGTCTGTGACAGCCAAGGATTCCAGTTGCACATGGCATTCGCGACAAACTTAAAGCCATATTCTTGAGATATCACGTGAACCTTAGAGACTCGATTTCATGATTCTAGAGAGTTGAACCTTTGTCGTAATAGTTGTACACTTAGGTTGGGAACAAAAAAATATTGAATTCGAAGAAAGATCGATCAACTATAAAAGGAATTATGTGATGGAACGGATGGAGTTTTATTTATTAACAGCTTTGAAAGAATTCTTGATATCAATATGACTACATTTTTTCTCGTACAAATAATATCTAGCAATAACTTGACACCCTTTGCACTTGGTAGGGGTGAAACAGTGAAATACAAAGACAGACCGGCTTTCCAGACAGCTCTGGAATCTCGTCACCAATTCTACTATCGATTTTGCTAAAAAAAATTACTAGCACTGTAATGGGAGGCTTAGAATAAAAGTCCCTTTCTTTTTAGTTTATTTCAGTTTGTATTTATTTATTTATTTTATTTTTTTATTGATCAATTTATTTCAGTTTTTTTTTCGTAATTCTTTGCTAGTTTCGGTTAATAAAATCTATGATTGATAAAAAAAAAAAAAAGTGGAAAGGAAGATACCCTTTGCACTACACTTCCACTGTAATTTTTTGAAAAAGCTAATGAGCTTTACCTCCTTGGCTTGGTCCCGATGCTAACCGACCAAGCCAACATGTCACGGTTGATTTGGCTTGGTAAACAGACGGTAACATAACCAAGTGATTTGCAGAAGCAAAATCTTGCGGTAAAACTCTAGTCGCCTCGACACAGCTTAAAACCACCACTCCGGCAATCAAAAGAAACAAAAACGTGATGGCTTGTTTGGAATTCATTGTTCAAAAATGTAAGATTACGAAACTTAAGGATGTTCAAATTTTGTAGCTTTGAATGAAATTTTAAGAAAGAAACTTTATAGAACTTGGTGTTGTCTGCTCCCTATCTTCTGGTCATTTTTGCTGTTAGCTAGGCAATTCAAGTATTTATAAGGTTTCATAGTTTGTATGTGTCTAAGAAGAAAAAATCGAAGGACGATTCATGGTTTGGTCTTTAGTACTCCACTTTGAAGAACTCATAGTATTATGAATTGAAAATTTGGTCTTGGTTTTTACTTTTAGGATCCTAACGTGTTGACCAGGTTTTATGAATGGGTCAGTTTCGTGGATGCACCAATAGAATCTTGGCCTATGTTACGACTTACGAGTAGGAAATTTACTAAACATCAAAACCCTCTGTATAGAAAAGCCATTGTGGTGTGTTGTAATACAGGGGGCATCATTAGTTCACTCAGCTTAGTGTTAAATCTAGTTGTAAGTGCAGGAAATCTGTAACCACACCCAAAGAGTAATTCCTAGATCTAAGCATCACCCAAATAATAATCATAAAGCATGCCCGCTCCCGGGCACGTAGAAAAACAAATTTCTCTACAAAGTAATTTGTCACTAAACCACACCTAATCCTGGATCACCTGGATTTCTTGCTTATGGGAAATGGAATTTAGTAAACGAATCTGAGTTTCATTCATCAATAAATTTCAAAGAATTTCAGTAATTATTACAACTATACACTTTTTTCTTGTACAAATAATAATAGCAAATCCTTATAGCTTTGCACTACACTTCTTCCTTCGTATTCATGATAAGCTAGTGTCCTTTACCTCCCTGGCTAGGTCCGGATACCAAGCGACCCAACCAACTTGTCATGGTTAATTTCGTTTGCTCGTAATTAGATGGTAATCTTACCAAGTGGTTTGCTGCAAAATCTTCTTTTAATACTCTAGTTGACTCAACAGTGCTGCTTAGAACCGCTACCCCAACGATCAAAATAAACAAAATCAAAATGGCTTGTTTGGAATTCATTGTTGAAAAATGTTAGAATATGAACTTAAGATGCTCAATATGACCTTGGCGTTGTCTTTCTTTTTGTTCTTCTACTCCCTTTTTGCTGTTATATAGTTTTGCGTTTTTGAAATGACTTGAGAATTCAAGTATTTATAAGGTTTGATGTCAACAAAAAAGAAAATTTTCAAGGTTTGGTCTTTAATTAGTCCAATTCGAAGAACTCGTAATAAATATTCAGTACTATGAATGGAAAACTGGGTCCTGGTTTTAACGATTTCGTGTTGACCAGGTATGAATGAGTCGTATGTCTGGAGTCTTGATGCATGAATTGGAAGAAGATGGGGCTTGGAGTCCCTATCTCTAAAAAGTGAAATCTCTAACCAACTTCAAATGGAGGAGAAAAAGTCAACTTTCAAGGTTTTGAAGTCCAATTTTTTTTTATTTTTTTTTATTTTAAATTATCGGATAAAGAGCATTACATCAACTAGTTGGAAGCCCTACATTAATTGAACAGGTTATTGGGCTAGCCTACTAGCGAGCTTCATGGGTAACCTAGCCAAGGGAACAGAAGCGGATCGGGGGCTGAGATTATGTCATAAGGGGGGAAAACTAACTGTACCTTCCATGTTAATTTCTGCAATATTACGCCATTGGGGATAGAACCTGGGACCTCCTGGAACGCATGAAATTTGGGGAACGTGGATGACCAGCTGAGCTAGGTACTCGTTTCCAAAAAATGTCTAAAATTTAAAAATCTTGAAACTTTTTTATTTATTTATAAATAACTCAACTTAAGATTTAAAAAACATAATGAATAAGAGCAATTCCTATGGACTCAACAAATCAAAGATTTGTTCATTTTGATTCCACTATGGACTCAACAAACATCAAAAACGGATGAACAAACCAACATATTTATTGGTTTGTTGAGTGAGATGGAAGAACATACGCGCGCTCGATGGAAGGACGGGCTATCGGGGCACAACAGCTAGCGTGTGAGCCAAATACGCTGGCGTTTTAGCAAAAGTCACTCGTGTTTACTTCAACGCCAGTGTTTGTACTGAACCCTCCAGCGTTTGACAGAAAATCGCCAACGGCTAAATCTGGACGGATGAAAATCCTTATCATCCAACGGTTAGAATTTTGAGTTCTATAAATACTCCCCATTTCAACTCCAAATTCACACATCTAGTCTTCTTTACTCTTCTTCTCCGAGCTTAAAAAAATTCTTCAATTCATGAATTCAACAAATTTGTCGAAAGAAAATGTCTTGGCCCTTGTTAGTTCGGCGAGTTCCGTATACTGAAGGATAAGATGAATCTATTTTCAGAAACTATGTTTTTTATTTACTCAGCTTGCTTCAGCAAACTATCCATGAGTGAATTTTTGGGCGGTTATTGACGATGGGTTCTGCAGTGACACCCATATTCTGAGTCGTCGTGCTATATTTGAAATAGAAAATCATTTTGTTACAATTAAGAAAGAAGTAAATGAAATTGTTGCTTTAAAATGCAAGTCAATCGATATAGACTGAGAGATGAAACTGATGCTGAGATGGTAAGAAGATCTTTAGCTGAATGGCGAAGATGGAAAACTATGGCTTTTCGTTTCGGAAAATGTTTCGAAATCCTTGAGTTGTTGAAAAATTTCAACCCCCTTCTTTGTAGTTGTTATTCCACCTAGTATTTCTGCACCGGTGAAGCCAATGTAAAATGCTTAATTTTAAACATATGTAATTCATTGAAGCTAATGTAAAACGCCTAATTTTAAACATATGTAATTTCATTTAAGTCAAACCATCGTACTTTTAAAACTAGAATTATAAATGTAGCAGAATTAAAAATTACAATCTCTCTAACGTTGCTCATCGCTAACTCCCTCATTGTTGTCTTCTGGAGTCAAGAATTCTCCAAGTCCTGGGAAATCCCCAACTGCCAAAATATTAACTAAATTTCCATAGGGGAAAAACTGGTTGAACAAACATTAGGCGATTGGAAAGCACTCGGTTGGAAAGCACTCAGTCCTCCAAACATATAAGATGTTGTGGTGGTGGTGTAACAGTGTAGCTATCATTTGGGTTGTAGGGAAAGAATGATGATGAAATGCACCTAGGATCTAGCTAAATTACTTGAAGTTGAGATAGAGACACATTTTTTGGTGAAATATTGTGTCGTACTTGTGGTGAAGAACTCCGTCTTAGTTGTGTTTCTCCCACCACTGTATTATCACTATCGTGCAATGATACATTGCTCCTGGTGGAATCGATAGACGGTGAACGCCCATCATTATTGTTCAATCCAAATATTATGTCCACGTGCCATTTCCAACACACACCCAAGTGTATAGCCTCCATTTGCCGATTAAGCCAATACATATCGTTTAGTTGGATTTCAACTCTTCGTAACTAGCAGTCACATTGTAGTAAGTATAATCACGTTCCATAGCTTGGGAAACAATGGGGGTCGTGGTTGTGTCACCTTGTTAAGTAATACTTGACATCTCTCAACGAATTACGGGCATATTTGACAAAGATGATGAAGAAATTGCACCCGTGGTGGGGTAAGTCATAAAGCATGGCTCTTTTGGAATTGGCTAGCTAGGAACAATATTTGCATCATGAGCCAGGCGTGATAACCCTGGGAAATCAAACCCATAAATGTGCATGTTGTGTGTCCCAATTACAGGCTTCACAATCGACCTGTACCAGGTGACATACTTCACTTCACCAATATTCCTCTTTGTATTTAGTTCATACCTCTCCCAATTGATTCTTCTCAGGCGATCAAAATCTGATCCAGAGGTTTGCATCTGCGGTGATGGGTTAATTACAATTGCATATATACCTTGTATTTGGTACTGCAGTCTTTCTCTCAGGTACCAAACCCCTTTATCCAAATCTGGAGTGTAAAAAACAACTCTACGAAGATAATAATAAAGAATACATTCTCCATCATTACCACCATACTCAGGAAAATCAATGTAAGGGTGAACAACAACATTCTTGTGGCTCCGAGTCATTTGTTGAATCCTCTGAACAAAACTGGAACCCAAGACATCGCTACCAGTTTCCTTCGCCCAGTTGGTCGAGACGTACATGTACAAGATTGGAAATCTATGGGTATCTTCTTTAAGGATTGGTTTACCAATACGGAAGTAGGTATACCACCAATACTGCAAATTACTCCATAATTTTAGTATTTTGACTTAATCTACATTTTTTCATAAAAATTATTTAAATTTAAGAATAATTATTTTGATATTCAGCTTTATGATGCCCCAGAAACCAGTGAAGTTAACTATACCCTTGGACACTTGATCCATCCCACAATACATTTATACTAAAATTGGAGATCCCCAGTCATAATCTGGTGCTTTGTCAAGATCTTCTAACGCTTCAAGCCAACCAACACGAGCAACAGAAGTTGAGTTTGGAAAGAACATCTGACCCAGTACCCATAAGATAATTAAGCACCATTTCGAGTTCAGGATAGTCATTTATATTTTCTGAGTTTCTGTCTTAGGTAAGGAAAAGCTTCAAAACTGAACATAATACCCCACCTCCTTTCAATTCTTTATGATCTTCACGTATATCTGCTTCTATAAATGAGGGAAGAAGTGTCTGCCATTTACTATTTGATATCCATTCGTCTTGGTTGTATGGTGCTGAATCTCCCACTCCACTTGGGATCCCACAAATGAAATACAAATCAAGGGGAGTAATTCCTATTACAAGAATAATATCAACTTTAATTAATTCAATGGATTATTTAATAATTATTTGAAAAATAAAATTTAAGTATTTTGATAAATATAGGTCTCATGGATATGGTTTCGCCGCCTTAGCTTTTTCAACGTTGGGTGAACTTGGAGATGACATTGTAGACTTTTTAAAGAGAATGAAATACTATATTGCTAGCCATGAGACTAATGTCAAAATAGGAAATTTCCTTTTCCATAGAATAGGGTTAGTCATTCAAAAAGGGGTCGGTGCCCAGCTAGTGGCTAGACTTCCGGTAAACTTCTTGTAATTTTCACTGCATAGATTTATGCTTTCAGTCTAAAATAAAAAATATTAAATAAATAGAAGAAAAAAATTAAGTTAAGTTAAACAAGCTTCCCAATTTCAAAATCAATAAAATGGAACATGTGCGTCGTCGACCACCACCTTTCTATCAATACTGTCGTAATTCTGTTGTTGTGTCTTTTAGGCTTCACACTATAAAGCGCACGCCAGGGATATTTGTCAACCCTTTCTCTGACTTGAGCAGGTAGACCTTCATAAACATCCTTTAAGTCTGAAAATCCACCTCCCATTCTATAATAACCCTCAGACCGATCTTGATGCCCCGACACATGACCTTGGACTAATGATGGAGCAGTAACGACACTCTGCGAAGAAAACTCTGCTTTCCGATTTTGAGAATAATCTACACCTGTGTCAGGCCACGGTACCGGTTCGTTTCTTCAATCTCTTCTCTTTTATACATTATTGACCGTTTTTCTTATTAAGTTGCTCATATTATATCAAAAAAAATTGGTTTAGAAGAAGGAAAAAGTAGCGTTGTGGCTGAAAATGAATCGGGTTGAAGGAATTTATAGTCTCAAAAATTATAACGTTGAAAATATGGATGTTGGATAATTGAACGTTGGCGATTTTGTTTTTCATTCCCGCGTTTGTGTGACCAACGCCAGAGTCTGTGTCTTGCACGCCAGCGTTTTTGCTACAAACGCCGCGTCTAGTGTTAACACGCCGCGTGTAACCTACACACGCGAGCGATTGTCCCTAGTCCTGGCGCTTGATGATCAACCGCCCACTTCTGTTACATAGTGGAGAAACCTATTTGGCCATCCACCTGGCTCAACATAAAATTTGATTTGTACATTACCTTAGGAATTGCCCTAACCATACAATACTAGTACGGCACCCACTATTCTAACAAGAGAAGAAAAAGAAAATTAGTAAAAGACTAGAACCAAGTATGAATAGAGAACCGATTGAATCGTGGAGAAATGGTTTCCAGATTATAAACCCATCATTTTTGATAGTTTTCTTCTGCTTGAGAAAGAGATACCCCATAAAAGGATGATTTGCTTTTGTTCTTGAATTTTCCGATGAAGTTTCCGGTAGCCGGAGATCGCAGTAGATATACTTGAAACCTTGTAAACCCAACATAAAACGACCATTGAAGTCGAGATAGGATGCTCTAAAAGCACAAAGACATTTGCTACGAAGACGAAGATAACTTGCCGCCGGCAAGGATGGGTGAAACTCAAAACTAAATCTAAATTTAAATCCTAGCTAAAACAAAGAAAATCTAACAACGGAATGGAAAAGAGGGTACTGCTCAAATCTACCCCAAGGAGAGTAGATCTGAGCAGTAAGAGATCGCCGGAGAAAGAGAAGCTTGGTCGCCGGAGAAGGAGACGCTTGCTCATATCTATCCCAACTTCATTGAAACTAGCAGCATGGATTTTTACTTTTAACTCCTGGGATAGTGTTAGAGATTTATATCGAGTCCATACATTCGACCCCAATGTCTGAAGTTGGTTTGAAATATCGGTACCTCTAGGTACACGAAAAATTACTTGGTCAAATTCTCCAAATCCACTTTATCCCCAAAATACTTAGCAAAATTCTGGACAAACCGTGTGGATAAACCACACCAAAACCCCACGAACACATGAAAACCCAAAAACAGATCCCCTTGTTTCTCCTGAAAGAACGTGCCCTACAAGCTGGTCACTTGTTTTTCCCAGGAGAATGATGAGTGTATATATGTTTTGACTTTTGTCCCCATACTTTTTTTGTGTTTGAAGGATATGTTTCTTAAAATGTAACGTTGCGAACATGCACAGTACAGACTTGCGATCATTTCTTAAATAAAGGAGGATCTCTTCACATTTTTATTATCATATTATTTAATATGTTGGATGTTATTTTTATGAATAAAAATAAAATCGTAACGGATTTGAAGCTAATATTATGAGGATATGTTTCTCTTGAAAGGCTCTACATGTCTACCAAAAACCAACTCATTCTGAAATGTAAAACCTCACGATCTACCGTTCTTAATTTCAACGGCCAGAAATCCGCAGATTTTCAACGGCTCATTTTCAAAGTAGTAGATGATGGTGTTATATGTCTTGGAATACGCTCATTTTCGGTAGGAAAATAGAGCTATGTAATAATAACATATCCCCAAAGTATTAACTTCAAATCCGTTATGATTTGGCTTAAATTTGCAAAAATAACGTCCAACGTTAGATATATCTTTACAATTCTAGTTTGAGATATATCTTTACAAATTCTTTTCTAGATTCCTTGGTCAAATTCGGATCACTTCGTAGTCTACATTTATTTGGAAAAAGTCCTGACATGTGCTAGCACCATCAGTAGGACTCATTTCATAAAGGCCGTTAATCTACGCTAAGCACCAACTAGCAGCAGCAGCAGCAGCAGTGGCAGTAGTATCTATCGTGTACAAATACAGAGTAATAATCCATATAATAGAACGAATTCAATTTTATTTTATTCATTTATTTCAAAGAATTTCAGTTATAATGTAACTACAATCTATACATCCTTTCTCCTATAAATATCAACAAAAACTCTGTTAACTTTGTGCTGCGATTTCCTTTATTATCTAGTGCCCTTTACCCCTAGGGCTCGGACCCGATGCCAAACGACCAAGCCAGCATGTCATGGTTGATTTGGCTTTCTCATAAACAGACGGTAATGTAACCAAGTGATTTGCAGATGCAAAATCATCCTGTAACACTCTAGTTGCCTCGACACTGCTTAGAACTGCAACCCCGACGATCAAAATGAACAGGAATGTGATGGCTTGTCTTGAATTCATTGCTGCTGAAACTTGTATGAATATGAACTTGGGAAACTCAATACGTATATAGCTTGCTAAGAGGTTTTTCAGAAGAGAATTTCGTGTTGTTTTTCTTCTGGTTCTTCTCCTACTCCTTGTTGCTGTAGTTGTTAGATTGTTGTGTGCTTTTGAAATGAGCTGTGGGTTCAAGTATTTATAGGGTTTTATGGTTGGGGTTTGGTGTCCTTCTCGGTCCACTTTTTAGAACTAGTGACAAATATCTAGTGTTTGAATAGAAAATCAGGGCATGTTTTTGACGATTGTAACGTGTTGACTGGGTTTTAGGAATGAGTCGTTTCATTGATGCCGCAAAATAGTAGGTATACTAAACTTACTAGCTATAGTTGTGGATTTTAAAATGTTGAACTCGTAAAAGGCATGTACAATTACTAAAAGTGTCCTCAAGAACATATGAGTTGATTCGGTTGAATAAAGAATTGCAGGGTATTTAAGTATTACGTCAGATGTTACGTTCGACATGTTGACTTTGAATAATTCTCAATTGGGTCTAAGTCTAACACTTGGACTAGAATCCAAAGGCGAGAATTTCCGAGCAAGGAATCCACCAAAATACATGCCATTTGACTTGGGATTTTTTAGGGAGCACGAAATTGTAACGTGCGTAAGTGCTTATGCTATACATTGGCCTACCCATATGTCTGGTATTAGGTGCACATTTAATTGCACTTCACACCCGCCAAACCCAACCGCAGACAACCACCGCCAGGTTACTACTACGAAGGAGATCTGGATATATACGTGTAATCGTGATCCCTTTGACTCCAAAATCTCTGAATACCCTTTTTTTTCCCATGGCCAAGAGTTGAAATGCCTTAATTTGGGAGGCATGCCTCAAGATGGAATTTCTGTTATGACAACAGCTGCAGTTGACACTGAAGAAAACCAAGCAAGATTGGGGAAAGACAGAGGTTCATTGATAATGAGGAAAGCACAGATGATCAGACAAAAAATGAAAACTCTGCAAATAACAATGAAGGCTTACCAGTGATACAAACAACAGCCAGAATCCCACCCAAGGATAAGCAATCTAGAAACACTACAGGGAAGAATGAGGTAAACAAAAAAAACTCGTTTTTCTTTCTCAAATAATCCCTGCATAAATTTGTTAGTTTTTCTTCAGTCTAATAATCATCCTGATTTAAACAACAAAAAAATTCAGAATGAAGATTTTGTCTTGGAATGTTTGTGGCTTTGGAAATAGAGATACTAGAAGACATCTTAGAGAACTAATAAGATCAAATAATCCTGATGTCATTTTCTTAATAGAAACCAAAAATACTACTAAGAAAATGAAACAATACACTTATAGTCGTATGTATCCCATTATGTGTTTCCATGAGCCTATAGGAACTTCAGGGGGTCTATGCCTTCTTTGGAAAGATGGTATAAATTTAAAAGTTGTAGAAATCAAGCTAAATATTATTCAATGTTTAATAGAATTAGATGCTAGAACTAAGAGCTCTTTAGTTTCCCTTATCAATGGTGCTTTAGATCATAGGATAAGAAATGAACACTGGGAGTGTATGAATAATATGGCTACACAAATGAATCTACCTTGGATTGTTGCTGGTGATCTAAATTTTGTGCTTTCTCATAATGAAAAAGATGGTGGAAATATAATTAGTCAATCTGAGCTGGATAAAAATAATAATTTGTTAGCTAATAATGGTTTGCATAGTTTAAGCTATATTGGAAACCCTTATACTTGGACTAATATAAGACAAGCCCAAGCTCTCATTCTAGAAAGGCTTGTTAGGTTTCTTGCTAATGATGTTTGGATTAATGTATATCATAATTGTGTTGTTTATCATCTTATCCCCATGGCTAGTGTTAATATAATAACAGACATCGAATTTGTGTTTTTCGCTGGAGGCTTCGAGACACCTTGCATTTTAAAAAGGTCAAGCCCTATGAAATTCGTTAATCCAAATTCTCTTTCGTATCGTCATCTCTCCAACATTGATTCGTCCGGGACATCGGTAAAATTTACTATATCTCCTACAGCTTGTATCATGCAGATGAAATTTTTCTTCTTTTTATCAACATAAATTTTTCGGTAAAATTTCCTATATCACTAATTAGATGTTTTTTTCTTCTTTTTATCAACATAAATTCGTGTCATGCAGATGAAATTTACATGGGTAAGTGGAGATAAAGAACCTCAACAGGTTCAATATGGGGATGGAAATTCACATGCATCAGATGCTAATGTGTTTACTCAAAAGGAAATGTGTAGTAAGTCTCTTAATATTTGTTGAACAGTAACTTACCAAAATCTAGTGAAATGAATAAAATGCTTCAAATCTTTGTATAATGCTTCTAACCACCAACCACCTAATCCTACAGATATGGAAGGTAAAATGTGTGTCTTCTGGTTAGTTGGGTCATCGATTAAGAGTTTTTTTGCTTTAGTGAACAAAAATATATTATGAAATTCCATATATGCAGTGATTCAGTAGGCTGGAGTAATCGAGCAAAATTCAGGACTCCACCTGCAGGGGGTTCCGATGAACTCAAATTCCTTGCCTTCGGGGATATGGGAAAGGCCCCTCTAGACGGGTCCATTGAGCTCTATATTTAGGTGCTAATTATACAAAATTAAACAAAAATGGTACTCGTTTAACTCTTATTATTGTGTCAAGAACAATGCATATGTGAACCATGACTAATAACCACTGGATTGATCGATTAACTAGTTTTTCTTTGAATGTTAGCCCCTCAGTACTAGTTGGTAGTTTTTCATTTGAAAGATCCCGTATTGCCAAACACGTATGTATTTGATCAATTGTCTGGTGATTTTTTTTTCCATAGTAGCCTAGATCTCTTTCTGTGATGGAAGCCATGGGGAAAGAAGTAGAATTAGGCGAAGTGGACTCAAGTCTTTCATATCGGAGACATAAGCTACGCTACTGGTTTCTTGGTAGAGTGGGATTATTTCCTTAGCCTGATCCAGCCAGTTACTTCTCATTTCACCTACATGACAGCAATTGGCAACCATGAGAGGTATGGAAATAGTACTCACACATCCACTTACAACTTACTAAGTAACCATTTAGGTCAAAATACAACTTACTGAGAAAGAACTAATGAGCTTGAACGTAACCTGAGACTACATAAACTCCGGATCGGTTTATATAACCCCAGATTCTGGTAGAGAATGTGGAGTTGCTTATGAGGCCTATTTTGCGATGCCCACATCTGCGAAAGACAAACCCTGGTATTCAATCAACCAAGATGGCATTTACTTCACTGTAATCTCAACAGAACATCCTTGGACTGAGAACTCTGAACAGGTAGACTTGTGTTAATGACCATTGAATGCACGATGCATAAGACATAATTCTTGTGAGCCATTGTTATTCATCTTTAATAGTAGAAGTATGAATTGTGCTTGTTGTTTTACGTAATGCTTACTGATGCGTAATGCTCATTGATGTCGTCTTTGTGTTCATAATTGTTTCTTTTCTTACCATCAAAGATTACAAACCGGAAAAGATGCTAATTTTGTTTGCAATTTTCATATCTATAGGTATTTAGCTGTGGGACTGATGCATATCCCTTGCTAAAGGGTCTTTGTACTAGTACTATATGTATTGATATGCTGTCAAATGGCAGCTGATTATCTCTCGGAAACACCTCATTTAATAAGTATCCAGGTAACTGACAGTTGTGGTTCTATTATTTGTGTGCTTGTCATTCATAGTAGAATACCAGTTCTAACTAAAACTGTCTTTCTTTTGACTGCCGGGAGAACATATTTGGAATTGGAGGAGTGCAAGAGATTTACTCGTGCATGTTTGAGTTCTTCAGGTAATTAAAGTATGGAACTGTTATGCTTTAGTTTACAAATTTTGTTTATTTTCATATCGCTGTGTCTTATTTTAGAAGAAGAAACAAAGGAAAAAGAAACCCGCAGAGAGAAAAACTGACTCGTCCTAATTTAATTTAACTGAATTTTATTATTGTATAGATGGGATTACTTTTTTGGATTTATGCATATTTTCTGCTAACTGTTGTGCTTAATCTGCTTGTAGGCTACTGCTGCGGAACTTAAATTGAATCAAGAGTGTAATGCTACCCGCTGATCTCCTGAGGAATTTGAACATAAGTTATAGGTACGCTTAAATTTTCATCTCATTTTGTAAGGAACATTCTGTGTATGAATACTACCACTTAACTAGCACTTTCCCCTTCTGTAGACTTCGTTGCTGGGCTATAAAATTTGGTATCAACTTTTCTGTGTTCTTTCCCATTATTCAAGTTAAATGTTACTAACTGAGGTTCAAGTGTTCCGTCTCATGTCATTAGTTTTATGAGCACAGTGGAAACTTTGACACCAAAATTACCTAACCTCAACTGTGATAAACGGCTTATTTCTTTCTTGATCGTCATCATTTTTCCATGGAAACTGCACGACGAAGTTCAGTTAATGCAGTGTACTGATAATTTTAGATGTTCTGTACAAATATGGAGTACACTGCACAAATAAATTTCTACCCAAGTGTAGTGTTCTACCGAAGTATACTGTTCTAGATTGATGTCTTTGTATGTACATGTACTGCCAGTAACCACCTTTCGGCTTTTCACTGTATGTACATGTTCAATCAAGATGCACTATTTACTTCATTTCTCCATTTTTGCATATGTCATATCTAATACTTATGCATTGTATTTGTGTTGCAGGATTGTCTCATAACGCAGAGGAGTTGAACTCACCATGCATTGAGAACAGATATTCTTTAGAGATTCTCAGTTATTAGTAATCAGTAATTCTATGAAGTAGATGCAATTGGTGTTCATTCTGCTTTTTAATGTTTCTTCGGGTTGTTGAACTGCCCTTGCTTCATACATTTCTTGTAGATGGCCTCTTCAAAGAAGGCTTGCATTGTGTTTTTCGATGAAGTAGATGCAATTGGTGTAATTCTGTTTTCCTGTTTAATGCAACAAACCGCCGTGAGAAAGAAGCAAATCAATAATAAGCAACATGAGGAAGCTGAAAAAGAACAAGGAAGCGAGATAAGGAAACAGTTGATTCACAAGTACGGGTTTCTTATATTCTTTGTATGTGTCTTCTCTTACTTCTGAAACTAAACTAAGAGTGTTGATTTAAATCTAGAAGCAATGTAGTCACAAATAATAGACAGTTGTTTCCTTCCCTTTTTTTTGTAAAATATTTTTGATGTTTAAACATGTATCATTGAACATATCAATATTAATTAATGGTGAATAATTTGACTGATTGATTGATCGAATCACAAGAGTTATAGGGTTATGGGGTAATTGCAGGATAAAATAGAAATGGGATTAAAAGATTCTTACTAGGTCAATGAAGACCGACCTTCTTTTTTTTGGTTGTTGCAAATAATTCGCAACAGCTCTTTTCTGTTGCTAAATTTTTACCGCAAAATTTTTGGTCAGTCTTGGCTGACTTAGTCAAGATTTTAGCAACTAATAGTAAAAATTTCGCAACTGCTACTGAACTGTTGCTAAATTTTTGAGTCGCAACAGCAGAAAACTGTTGCGAAAACAGTTGCGATTTGAAATTCGCAATAACTATATTTCCGTTGCAAAAATTCGAGTCGCACCCCTTCGCAACAGCTGAGTGCAGTTGCGACCCTGATTCGCAATAGCGGAAGCCAGTTGCAAAACTCCATTTTTTGTGTAGTATAGCTAATATAATTGATAATTTTAACAAATACTCAGGACAATTAGTGAACTTTGAAAAATCTGGTTTAGCTTTTAGCCCAAAGGTCCCTAATAATGTTAAAATAGAAATTTCAAATACTTTGAATATCAAAAGAATGGCTTTGCAGGACAAATACCTAGGTGTACCATTGCTGCTCCAGAAAAACAAAGTGGAATCTTTCTCTCCACTCATGGAGAAATTTAATAACAGACTCTCTCCGTGGAAGTCAAAGTATGTGGCTCAGCCAGGTAGAACAACCCTTACTCAATCTGTTTTGGGAACAATAGCAAGTCATCATATGGCTGTTTTTCATATGCCAAAGAAGATTATAGATAAAATGGATGCCATTTAAAGGAATTTTTGGTGGAACAAGAAACAAGGAGAAAAAGGTATTTTTGGTAAAAAATGGAACCATATAGCCCTTCCTAAATACTTAGGTGGCTTAAACATTAGACAGTCTGTTATTCTTAATTAACCAAGCTTTATTAACAAAGTTAGCATGGAGAATGCTAGAGGATCCGGACTCTCCTTGAGCAAAACTTCTTAGTCATAAGTACTTTCATGGTCTTAACCCTGTTAATTGCATGCTTTCTAGAAAGGGTTCTTGGGCGTGGAAGGGAATTTGTGATGGTATTGACATTATAAAGAAATTTTACTGCTGGCAGATTGGAGATGGTACTGATATTTCCATTTGGAAAAACACTTGGATTTCTAGCATAAATGGCCCACCTAAATCCAATTTCATTTCTGCCAATATTAATAGAGTATCTCACTTGATTGATAATGAAACTAGATCTTGGAATATTGCCACTTTGGAAATTTTATTTGATAGAGACACAGTGAATGCTATAAAAGATATAAGAATCCCTATCCAAGGCAAGGATGTTATTAGGTGGAAACCCTCGGCTTCAGGGGAGTTCTCTGTGAAAACTGCCTACAGAGCAATTTTAGATTCTACACAAGCTAGACCAACAAATAGTAATGCTATAGACTGGAAAGCAGTCTGGAAAACTAAATTACCTATAAAAGTTCAACATTTTATATGGAAATTTTTTCATCAATGTCTTCCTACTAGAGATAAGATCTCTAAACATTCCTCTCATGTGTTAGATGATTGTCCTCTCTATAAAGCTCATAAAGAAACTCCTCAGCATCTTTTCCTGGAATGCAATGTTTTAAATTCAGTCTTGTCTAGTATTGATTCAAACTGTACTCAACTGCTTCAAGGTAAAAATCATCATGAGTGGTTAAAGCTATGGTTTTATAATGATGTGAATGTTAGACCTAAAAATGTTACTCAATTCAATACTATTTGTTTCACAATGTGGCATATTTGGAAGCTAAGATGTTCTGTTGTCTTTGACAGCTTACAAGTAAATTGCAGGTATAAAAACCCATATAGCTGACTGGCTAAGAATTCGGAGTATCCAAAATCTTGTGAGAAAAAATAATGTTGCATTACCTCAGCACAAGATCTGGAGAACTTCCATTAATAATGACATCAAAATCAATTTTGATGCTGCTTTCTGTAAATATAATGGTCTGACAGGAATTGGGCTAATAAGTTGTGATGTTTCAGGTGCAAGCAATGGAGCTTGGGCAAGCTGCACTTCAGCAGTAAAACCTGAACAAGCAGAAGCCTTGGCAGCATTTGCAGTTGTATTGGCAAAAGAAAAAGGGATTACTCACCTGCATCTGAAAGGAGACAGTCAGAGGGTAGTAAATGCAATCAATTGAAAGAATGGAACGATTAAGTGGACAAATGCAAACATAATTCATGATACAATTTATTTACTTAATAGTTTAACCACATGGAAATGTAGTTTTATCCATCGTGAGGGAAATAATGTTGCAGACACTATTGCGAAACAAGCTTTTTCTTTTTCAAGTAAACAGGAATGGCAACATAATATGCCAAACTAGATTAAGTCAGTTTTAGACTCGGATGTAACTTTACTGGCATCCATCTCTTGATTTTAATAAAATTCTCTTTTCGTATTAAAAAAAAAGGTTGTGGAAATGCCCCGAATTTTCGAAAAAAGTTGAAATGCCCGGTTCCGTTAACTTTTCCATCCAAAGTAGTTAAGTAATGAAATAGGCACACATGTGAACTCTCACACGTGAAGAAAAGCCATTTTTAGCCCTAATTTTTATTAAATTGACCTTTTCTTTTTAGAAAATAACCACCCTTAATATTGCGACACGTGTCATATCCACCACCATCGCCACTACCACCACCGCTGACAACCGCCACTGCCGCCGTCACAACCACCACCATCCCTGAATCCTAAACCCTAAAACCTAAAACCCTGAAGGGTTTTTATTGTCTTTTTCTCATATGTGTGAAGTCACATGTGTGTCAAATTCACCACTTAACTGTTTTGGATGGAATAGTTAACGGATTGGGGCATTTTAACTTTTTCTGAAAATACGAGGCATTTCTGCAAGCATACCTCCCATATTGGGGCATTCTGGCTATTTTTCCTTCTTTTTACAACAGAACTAATTATTCTTTCCCCGAAAATGCTTGTTGGCTCGTGGACTCTTGTGCCTAATTCTTTTTCTCTGAATATATGTTGTACAATTAGCTACTAATTACCAACAATATTTTTGTGAGACCGTTATTATTTTCAAAAGAATTCATTGTTTAAATCCGTTAGTACTACTAGGAGAATTTTGTGGATAAATTTAGAGGGTAATAAGCAAGAAAATAAAAGATGGTTAAATTATTAATATTAAATAGTTACAGAACATTGGTATGATTTATCATTATAAAAAATTATATTGAATATCGTAATGGATTTCGTGATTTAGCGTAGAGGTGAAGTCATTGATGTTATTTATTATTTATTTTTCTGATCAAATGAAGGATAAAATTTTAACAAAGTAAACAGAATAACATTGTGTAAATTGATTACATGCCCCGAGTACAACCTAGATTCATCTATAACTTGTTATCTTCTAGTTTAAGGTTAGATCCATAAACAAATACTGGTTGTACGAGTATTTGGGGGGCCCATTGAAGTATTCATCAATTGATCTCTATTGCTTTTTTTCTTTCTTTTTTTGTCACTTTTCCCCCCTAAATTCTTCTATTCCCCTCATACCAAATGGCCTATGTTATGTCAGTAAAGATCAGAGGTCACACATTATTAGATAACTACGCACTTACTTAACCAGATTCAAATTGCTCCTTCTATTCCCCTCATACCAAATGGCCTATTTTATTCCGACATACTTGAGTTTGGTTAAGATGTTCCCGTTGTGCTGCGCTATTGAACACATATACCCATCCTTCGATGAATAACCATAGGCAGATCAAAAACTAAAAGAGTCGTCTGTGTTTACCAAGGTAGGAGGTTCCCCAAAAAGTTGAATAAGATTGGAGAAATTTGCATACACATCTCATCTGGACTCTTATTTCTTATAAGTTATATTCTCTATCTCCTCTACTGAATCTGCAATTTTAGATTTCTTTTGTGATGCCGCTTAAATATCTGACATGCATGAGTTACATCCTTTCAAGCATTCAACCAAAACTCTATGTATCTGTCGTTTCCTATATATTAAGATGTTGGAGTTCGAATTCCCTTCCAATAGTCTACGTCATGCGGCAACTGATACTCTACCGAACACATATTTCTTTTGATTTTGTCTTCGTCTGAATTATCTTCCTTCATAGTACTCTCTTCTCTCTGGTATATCTCTAGTTAAATTTTTCCGGCGGAGCTTTGTTGGTAGATCTCCAGTTTCTTATCGAAAGTCACCTTGGGATCCTAGGTTTAACACACTTTTTTCCAAGCCACCAAATTATTTTCCTACAAATAATCTTTTGCTTTTTATTTTCAACTACAAATGGAATTTGTAGCGGGAACACAACTTAGACTAGCGAATTAGCTAGGGAACTATTAACTGATATCATTATTTATGCCTTAATTCGAGAGATACCTCCTGTTCCATTTTACCAATTTCATATTGAACTTCTATAATATTATAGATTCAGGCTCAGCCTCAGCCTCTACAGTACTCTCAAAATGCAGCACATATTTTTTTGGTTGTGCTCGTCTTGGCAGGGGGTCGTTTTACTCTCTTTCAAACAGTAGACTTTTCAACCATTTTTGTTCATGCTAATGCCCCTAATGGTATTCCCTACAGGCATTTCAAGATTACTAAATGGGCATGTTTCCACTTTATAGTTTAAAATCTTGGCAATGTATAGTATTTTACGATTAACATCGATACTAATAATAAAAAAATTTCTCTAAGTTAACCTTAGCCCTGTTATAGCCTCATAGACTTGTAAGACAATAATTAAACTTTCCAGAATCTCCTATTAGCATCTAAGAATATCGCATTGTCATCTTAAATTATTTACATCTGAGATAGACTGATTTGAAAATGAATATTGAACTCGGTAATCATTTTCAACTCTGTTTCCCTTTTTAAACAATCTAATTAGAATCTCAGCAGCTAGACTAAACAGAAATGGTGAGAGAGACTCATCTTGTTTGAGTCCTTTTTTATGCTTTATTGGTTATTGGCGCTTCCATTTACAAGCACGGATGATAGGGCAAATGAAATGCACTATCGTCTTCAGTTTCTACACTTATTTCCAATTCCATCTTCATGCAAGAGACAGTCAATTCAATTTCAACTTAAATTGTCTAATGCTTTCCCAATGTCTAAGTTGCGTAACACTCCTGACACCTTAGATTTTAAACTAACATCAACAATCTCTCTAGCTATTAGTATACAATCCTGAATTTGCTTGCCTTTGAAATAATCGCCTTTGATGTTCTAACATTAGCTTCGGCATCACCATTTAATTTTTAGTCTAGCTATTTGCTAAGATCTTTGAGACAATTTTGTACATGCCTCAATAGAATGTCAACTGGGGTGAAATCTTTTTAACCATTTTTTGTTTTCGTCTGATATCTTAGGAAACTCTACATCATCTAACTGAGGCTCCAAGAATGAGATTCCTTAAACAAGTTGGAGAAGTAGTTGTGAATTCCTCCACCATGTAAACTTAGATTAAATTATCTTCACAACTGATTACTAGCTTGTGCACTTCATTAAAGTCATCTAATGTTGATTACTATTTGCTTTTGAATCCGTCATCATCACTCTTTAACACATATAAATATGAAATGATTCAAAGAAGGGGAATTTTATTAGATATAAAGGAAAATTAAAAATGACGGTATCTTCATTAAAACCTTCCAAAAACAACAATAAAATAAATCCAAGATACAAATAAATTTTGGGCTATTTAATGTTTGGCACCCAATAAAAAACCAATACATTGCTTTGGTACCTAACATTTAAAATATTAAAGGTTGGTATCTAGATTAGTATTTGACTGTCAAAGACCACTTAGACCGGACTATTTTTAGTTTAAAATTTTCTTTTTATTATTAATGAATTATTGTTTTTACGCATTTGCCCTTCTTAAAAACACAAAGGGTTAAGAAACATCATCTCCTTGACACTGCAGCCGATAGAGTCCGGTCTTGTCACCGCCCCTATCTTTATGTATATTCATCACCACTAATTTCATTTAATTTCTCTTCAAATTAATTGGAACCATTACGTCCAAGGCTAAATATGTTCGGTACTAGTTCACTTGCACCAATCGCGCCAATCAAAACTAGTCTACACAAATTGGGTGTAACCGCCAGCAAAATTTCCAAACCCTAAATCAAATAAAATCAATCCATGAAAACGATTAATCAAGATGATAAAACCCTTTCTTTTAACCTGCTAATTCTAGTTCTAATCAGAACCCAATTTCCTATTCATATCGAGACTCTAAAACATTAGAAACCCAATCCATCCAATACCCAATATCGATGGCAAAAAAAACCCACATGTCTGTTGTTTTTCAGGGCTAAGAAATCAATAAAATCTTTCATAACTCCTGAAGGTGAAAAGATGGGGGATGATTTTTCCTCTCTGGAAGTTTTACGAGCAGCTTAAAGCTTCATCTTCTTCTTCTCAGTTGAAGAAGTAAATGAACTTCCTTCTCCCACGTCTCTCCTGCAGGCGTTTCATTTTTTTCATCGAACAACGGCTGCACCACTTGCACGGATAGTTGATATAATGAAGATGAAAAAGCTTGATTTGATGATAGGAGCTTATTGCCGAAAATGGTGAAGGAATAAAATGATCTTTGTTCACTGTCTGTATTTTCTTTTCTTTTTTGTCTTTGATTCGAGGTTTACAAATAATAGAGAAGGGAGAACCGGGTAAGAGGAGAGAAAGAAAATAGGTTTCACTTTAGGGAGAGGTTTGTAAATTTGTATAAATTTTTAATAAAAATTATGGAAAACAAAATAAGGATGGGTCAAACAGAGTCTCTCACAGTCGACTAGCGGTCCACGTACCAACCTTAATATTTCAAATGTTAGGTACCAAAGCAATGCGCTGGTCATTTACTGGGTACCAAACATTAAATAGCCCATAAATTTTGAGACAAAACAAAAAAAGTGAGAGTGAACATTGTAAGTTCAACCACACTGAAGATACTAATTTGCTAGTAGCATCTGAAATGAGTATTATATGAAGGAACTTTTATGCCAAAGGACATTGAGACTTTTGTAAACATGTTTCTTTCAAAGTATAGTCAAAACCACCGAATAATAATAGTGAAGAGTTAAACTTGTATGCGTCTCTATCTAGGGTATCTTGTAGGGGTAAGCATGGCCCAGATTGGTTGGGTTTTCGCCTCATCCGCATTCAATCCAATGTATGGAAGGTACCCATTTTTATATTAACATCCGACGGATTGGATGCGGATGATCCAGTGTATTTCTTCTATAAATAATATTTAAAATATATAGGACAAAACTAATAGAAGTTACTTAATTTATAATATTAACTCAAGCTCACAGAACTTTTACCAACGTTTTAATTATCGATATCAAATACTAGTAAAGACATTTATCCCCCATCAAATACAATTTAGAAACTCATCAATTTCATTTAGTAATAATACTTCTAATATAATAACATCAGTAAATTTATATATTCGTAGGATTAACTAAACAACGAATATCAAAATTAGTGAACAAGATAATCATACTGAAAAAGAATAACTATTAACTTAGCGGATGTGGATTTCCAACAGATTTTTAACTCCGTACCTGCATCCGATTAATCAATGTACGACCTAGACATCCACCCGTAAAAAAAAAGGATATATGGGCCGGTTAAAATTTACGAATTCACATTAGGGTTGTACAGGTTTCTCGACGATATGTGGCCTGCTAAGTTCAACATGGGCTTGCCCAACATCCAGTTATCCTAGAGAGGCGGTCACAGACTTTTGCTCAAACTTCTGTATATCGCATGTGCGACTAACCATTAACCTGTTTATGTTCGGTTGTCAGTATATGTTAAGTTGCCGAAACCCAATCACTACACTTTATTAACTTGAGGGATAATATTACCATCATTTCATAGGAAATAAGGTGTGGTGATAAGCTAAGATCACAATTTCGATAAAATCATAAATCAGAAGAAACCCCTCAAATAATTCTCCGGGTTTACGCCATAGTAAATACAAAAAAATCCTTTTATGATTACACATGATACAGCATAGCATGAATGATAGAAGAACCAACACTCAAAGAATTCACTTGGTTATTCAATAACAAAGAAGTACTCTCCCAAGGAAAAATAATTAATAATGATGATCAATGCTTTTGAATAGTTGAAGAAAATAACTCAATTTTCATACAATTCGTAAAGGAAACTAACCTAGGGTTTAAATATTAAATGGATATGGACTGGTAAAAATCAACACTTTGACAACAATCTGATGTCATTGAGGATTGTCGTAGAATGTTCATATTCAGCCAAAAAGATTCACCATTTACCTAGCTAATTGTAAAGTTTAAATGATAATAATTATCAACCTCGCAAATATAGCATAGCTAAGATTTGTATCTTAGCTTATATATTTCATAGATCTTTTTCGGATCTTTAAAAATATTATCAGAACATCCAGAACGTCCCATATCAAGGAATGTTGCTTGAAAATTGTTAATCCGCATAAAATTCAGGAATAACTATAATTTTGTCTGCAAAAATTTTTCGGACGAATCCACTTTCCATCGACCCATTCTTGATGAACCCTTAATTTCCACTTTTGGTATGCAATTTCTTCTCCAGTTGAAGAGAAATAAACGGAGTATATTGAACCATCTTCATCGGTAAGTTTGCTTCGAATTGCATCTCTATCAGTAATTCTTCCGACCCGCCATCCATCTTTATCGTTAACATCCACTTGGTCGTAAATATTGAAATACGAAGATTTAATTTCAGGAGGAATGGGTCTAATTTTAGCAATATGAACTACCTCTCTTAGCAAACACTTCTCCTCCTTATTTTCGTAAAACTTTTTGTATTCAACTAAGAACTCGTATTTTTCGGTTTGTTTTATTATTATTGCTTCAAAATATGAACCAAATAACCGTTCATGTTTACTGGTTACTTCTACTATATCTCCATGTTGAAATATATGCATTGTTGTTATTAGGATTAATATAACTCGTATGAGGTGATCAATTCTACCAATAATCTCTTCTTCTGTTAAACTTTGAAATAATAAGGATTAATATGTTAGAGTTGTAACAATAAAACAATTTCAAAAATATATGAGCTGAAATCAAAATAATACGAAAACAATCTAAATTAGGTTGTTTAGCAATCGTGTCTTTAACGTAATATTGCTCGGTCACACCTCAAAAGAGAGATGCTAGTGATGCCACATTGCACTTGCATCCCGAACTCAAAAAAGCGATGCTAAATACCCCACATAGCACTTGTGTCCAGAATAAAACAAACTGTTGCTATATACGAAACTAGGAAGCAATAACAGAAAAAATAAAATAAAAACTCAGAACGCTCAACAGAGAACTGAATCAACAGTGACGAGGATATCATGTAGCTCTCACTAGGATGAAGATAAAGTTGAGTATCAATTGAGTTATATGAAGACATGTGAAATCAAGGCCAGTAAGGTAATGCTAGTGATGTGGAAAAAAAAATCAATTGGAAAATCGTACAGAAAAAACAGGTCATCCATTGAGAATAAAAAGAAAATCATTAGTATGCAGGGTTTAAATTGTGGGAGGTGAACAGGAAGGTGGAAAAGAAGGAATTGAATAGCATTTTTGGAAAATAATTTTTGTAAGATGTTAAGGTAAATGTTAAATTTATTTTGAAAAAGGAAAAAAGATATTGGTTACACACACCCCGAAGAACAATGTGCGAGTGTGTTTTTTCAGCCCACCAAAACCAAAGAAAACTAGTCATGATCTCTTTCAACAGTTCTAGATCGACCGAAGTTTGCACTTCGTTTTGTCCAAGTCTTCTCCAAAAGGGGCATGTCGCTTATTGCAAAGAGTTAAACTCTTTTTGTTTCCTATGTGGGACTGAAAATTTCATCATTCATAAAAATAAAAAAAAAATAAAAAAAGAAAAGGCTAGTGATCCTTAGCGACCCTCTTAGGTTCTAGCTTCTAAGCCTCCCCAAGACCATGAAAATCTTATTTTCTCCAACATAATATAGCCTGTATGAGGTGATCTATCCACGGACGCTCTCTAGTATAGTGATAAACTGCGAAATACTAAAACCCTAAGGATCTTGAAATACTGCGAATAATATTTACTAACCAAAGTACAACAACAATTATACGCAAGAAAATAAATAAAACCACACAAATAATAAATGAGAAAATGGAAAGATTATTTACCTGTATCTTCTTCGAGCCACACCGTCTTTAATCCGCTGTGAATGAATCAAAATACAAGTACGCACAAAGCTTGTATCTTTCTTCAAGCTCTTTGCACATCCTTTTATAGGTAGCTTAACTTAAAGATCCTACCATATATGGAAAATACTCCAAATTAACTTAAAGATCCTACCTAACTTGGAGACTACTCCAAATTAACCACCATACAACTTTCCTAATAAGTATACTTTCTATACACGGTTGTTTACCCGCTTGATGCCACATTCTGTATTTCAGCACCGCCAATCCCGAGAATATCTATTCCAAAAACATTGGGTATTACTGGAGATGCAGCAGATCGTTAGTATAGGATGTCTGGACAGTCCAGAACCAGTTTTGAGCCCACATGCATTGCACATACAAAAACAGATAACTCTCCCCTCGTGGTCGTCAATGCTATTGAACTGAAGCATGAGCGTGCCATATCCAAAGGAGTGTATAGGTCTCATATTGTTTCCTAGAACTCAAATATTGCTTTTTTAACTCTTCATTCAAAACACAACCTAATTCAGAGATAATAATAATGGAGCAACAACCTTCCTGTTAAAAATATAAGATACAGCTCGACCAACTCATAAAAGAAAAAAATTACATAAACAAAATGTTCCAATTAAGCACTGCTTGCGAGTAATTGATATATCGTTTAGACTACCAGCGTCTGTCCAAGAGAGTTAAAGAAAACGAGCTTGCAGACCTAAGTCAAAATCAGCTTTTTCCTATTATCATGCAGTGGCATTTGGACATACAGTACTTATCGTGAAGTGAATTTCGGCCTGATTTCATCTTTTTGGAATTGCATCCTATTTTAGATTTAAAGAGATTGTAAGTTTTTTGGGGCTTCTATGCCCTCTTTTTTTGCTTTCTAATTTCTATTCTTCTAACTATCATGTAAATATGGTTTTCTTTTAATAATCTTTGACTTATCAACAAAAAGTCATCTTGTTCCGTTCAGTCCATAAGATAATATATAGGTTACACTATTTTCCTGTTCTGTTAAATTGAAAATCCATTTACTATCCAGCATTCCGCCAGTTGATCAATCGTTTCAGGAAAAATCCATGACTAGTTTCTTGGTAGGTAACAAATGATCTGCTGGTAGTAAAGGATAAGATGATACCGGGGAACGTGCATTCCAGTTTTTATGGGTGCACATATTTGCACTCATTATATTAACATAGAAAAATTCCGACAATGTCAACTAAAACGAAAGGACCCAATCAACCTTAGTTAATCTACGTATGATTCGTGAACCCCATAACGTTAAAAAAAAAAATGATAATACGACGTTCTGGACCCCTACATTGCTATATATGTCAACGGCTATGAATACCATTTCTTATTATTGGAACATTCTCTCTTGCTTTCGTGTTCGGATGTCTTTTTTTGTTTTGCGTTGTTGAAAACCTTAAATCAAAGCAAACGCCTTACGTGAGTTAGTTTTCTTGAAGGAAATCAGGATCAATGATAAGCCATTTGTTTTGAATTTGCACAGCAATTAAGCAGCTATGTCTAAGCTTTCAGAGGATGTAATCATCAACATACTTTTGAGGTTACCGGTGAAGTCAATATTACGATTCAGGTGCGTATGCAAGCAATGGCTTAAGTTATTTAGTGATCATACTTTTATTAAACTGCACTTCGATATTGCTACTGAAAATGAAAATTTAAGACTTATGGTTAGTGGGGAAAACATGTATTCTATAAATTTCGATTCAATATTTCATAAGGTTGTCAAAATCGATTATCCGTTCAAATCAAGAAATTGGGGGATGTCTGTAGTGGGTTCTTGCAATGGGTTGCTCTGTACAGCCAATATTGCGCAAACCATTTGCATTTGGAACCCATCAACAAAAATGCACAAAGAAATACCATCATTACCTACTCAATTTCTGCCCTATTATCGTGATATTCGTGGAATCAAACTTGGATTTGGGTATGATTTTCATGAAGAAGAGTACAAATTTGTAAGAATTTTGGATATTGGTGTTAAAGGTTCTATAGCGGAGGTGTATGCAGAGGGTTCGAATACATGGAAACAGGATCAGCTCATACCTTATAGCTTTACTTATGGAAATGCATTTGGGGTTCTTATAAATGAAACACTTCACTGGATAGCTTATCATTGTTCTGGATCAGAAACTTGGAGACTTATACTCTCATTCAGTATTAGTGATGAATCATTTGGGGAGCTGCCACTACCCGAAAATGTGAGTGATGATCTGTTCCGTATTACGGTTGGTGCATTGGAGGCGGACCTTTGCATAATTGATTATTGTGTTTGTATGTTAAGTGTTGACGTATGGGTAATGAAGGATTATGGAGTAAACGGTTCTTGGAGTAAATTACATACGATTCCCTTACAAACAGCTACGCCATCTATGGTCGGGTTGAAGCTTTTACATTCCTTTAAGAATGGCGAAATTTTACTCAAGAGGGATAAGAATACCTTAGTTTTATATCATCCGAAGTACAATGAGACAAAAATTGTGAAGATCCGTGGCGTTCCTGATGGACTATATGATATAATGACTTTCGTAGGGAGCCTATTTTCAGTTAACTCGCGCAATTGTCTGGTCGAAGATCGAATTGAAAATGTAGCTGCTGAACCAAGAAAAAAGCCGAAAAACAAAATAAAGAACTTCATAAACGGTAAGAATATATCTTGCATATAAGCTCCATTTTCTTATTGACTTTCACAATTAATGTTATGTTAATTCTTGTTTTATTCATTTTTCAGGGTTGACGTCCATCTTCAAGTGTTTCAGTGGGTGATGAACATATTTGAAAATGTTTAGCTGGGAGGTCCTTGTTTACCATGTTTTTCTTTTTGTCTACAATTTTTATGATCAGATTTTTTGTCTATTAAGTTTGATGAATTATATACGACTTTACAATTCTGTTTTTTTTTTTATTATTGGAAGAGAAGATTTTATTATTAAGAATGGAGAATATACAAGTGTTAATTTTAAAATAATTATAATTAAACCCCTTATGACAATGCTAATTACACAATAATGTATTTGTGAATAGTTTTTTTTTTTTTTTGATCGGCGTATTTGTGAATAGTTTGTCCCCAAATAACCTTATCAATAGGTTCCAGATGCTAAAATTTATCGAGCACAAATGCCCAACCCCGATGCTAAAATTCTGTTTATTATATGTAAGTTGAAGAGAAAAGCCAAGTGACAACAGTTCAAACTGTAGCAATCTCTGTTTAGATGTCTAATGCGAATAAAAATGGTTTTCCCTATTTCATATATCCCCACTTTTTCTATCTCCCATCCCTCTTGATTCCTATCCCTAAATATCCTAAGTACCACTCGTATAAGATTTCATATATCTTGACTTTTTATTTACACTCGATAAATCATCTTACAACTTAATACAACAAAAGGATTTACTAAGGTGTACATCATCCGATTTATTTTCATTGGAATTATACTTTGTAGAATAGATTTTGGTTCTCTTTTTTTGAGCTTTGAATTTTTCTGATAAAGACATTAGCTTGTTATGATTCTATGCTAATCTTTAACCCCTAATCATATTTTCCTTCTAATCTTCAGATCATGTTTCTACAGCAGTTTGCATTCTCTTTGTTATTTCCTTTTCATCATCAAAAATCTTATTATTAACTTCTTCTTCTTTTTTTTTATCTTTTCTTTTTTTCCGTTTGTCTTCTCTTTTTTCTTTCAATCTTTTATGTTTCAGCTGAGACATTGTTTTTAATGACCAATTCTCTAATGAACAGTTAAATTTCATGCAGGGCCTTATACCTACCATGAATGGCATTCAGTATTGGACTTTTGTCCAAAATTATCTCCTTCTGTCAATGGTTTTGTTGCAGTCTCATGTTGTCTCAACGGCATCCTCTTTAGCAGTATTGCAAACTTCCAATATGGTAGTTCTCGACAGTATGATCCAGTATTATGATTTAGATCATGTGTATGTTCGCTATGATGATTATGAGTTAGCTAGTCAAGTTTCAGAAGAACCGATCCAGTGCAGTAAAGCTACAAATTCAAATTTCAAAAAATCAACTTTCCCTCCTAGATTGAAGCGTAATTGGCAGCCATGCAGTCTTTTTTTGGTTACACCCCAGTTGACCATGCCGCTTTCTTCTCACAAGAATAATTCTCCTAATTCTCAGATTATCTCCTTTCCGCATATCCATATTCACATTTATTTTGGGATAACTAATTATAGTTACAACATATTCTCTATTCAGTACTATAATAACCACCATTTGAAGTTTTCAGAGATATCATTCTCTGTATTATCCTTGCTACATCTAAACCCTAATATGACGGCATCATCCTCAAACAACCAAGTTTTTGAAATCACTTCTCAGCTCAATAATGCTAGGGTTCGTGACTTTAGTGCTAGGCAGATATGACGTTCAGTTGGTACTCCAAGAGACATTTCATTAGCTACAGATGAATGGAAGAATACTCAGATTGGAAAACTCATCTGCAAAGATCCAGTGGAAACTGATGTTGTAAGGAAGGGAGTTTCTCTTTTATGGAAACAATACAAAACTAATGAAGTTCGAGCCCTAGATAAAAACATTTTTATCTTCAAGTTCAACTCAATGGAGGTAGTTGAAGCTATCTTAAGAAAAGTCCCATGGAATGTCAATAAGTGCCTCCTTAATCTGAAGAAATATGATGCTTCTATAGCTGTTAAAGATAAGAAATTTTCTCATCAAGATTGGAATGTGCAGTTTAAGAATCTCCTCCTTGAACATCACTCAATTCAAGTCATTGATGAAGCCTTAGTTGAACTGGGTCCAAAAATCTCTACAAATCCTGAAAACTGTAGACCTGAAGGAGGTAGTATGATTTCGTCTAGAGTCACAATTGTTCTGAAGAAAACCTCTCCATAGAGGAGGGTGGTGGAACACTGTCGCTGGTGGTGTCACTTGGGTGCGCTATCATTGGGGGGAAAAACCACACAACCTTTGTCTGAAGTGTTTTACTATAGACCATGATGATGAAGAGTGTGACAATGTTGCGGAAGACTTAAAAATAAGGAGATATACCAATGATGAATATATTGCTTATATTCATGAACTAGCAGCTACATACGGAGTTGAAATCTCAAATGATATTGATCTCATGCTTAAACAAGTCTGTGAAGCAGGTCAAAGGAGAATCATGGAGCAAAGTGTGCAGCAAGAGGATTTACGTAAAGCTAAAAGATCAAGAAGCAGTGGAGGAGAGGACACTCATAATTCAAGCATGAATCATAATACTGAATCTGCAAATCATGGAGCCGATGACATGGAACATGACTTGACTGAAGAAGGAGAGATAATTGCAAGAGAGAACTTTCATGGAAGGGATGAGGCCGCTGCTAGTTTGGTAATTTACTCTTAACCCTCCTTTTGGTTTATTTACTGTCTAATATCTCATTGCAATCAACAGTATTTTTTCCTTGTTTTCCTCTCTGAAGCGTCTAGTCATTATTTTTTCAGTACTGTTGTTGAGTTTTCAACAATGAAAATATATAGTTGGAACTGTCAAGGTTTTTTGGGTAAGGATACTAGACACCATCTTCATCACCTTAATGCTTTCTACACTCCTGACATCATCTTTATTTCAGAGACCAAAATAAATGATAGTAGAATTCTAAAACTCACAAACTTTCTTACCATGCCTAATAAATGTTTTGTTCTTCTGTGGGACTTGATGGTGGTCTTATTCTCCTTTGGAAATGGTTTTTCCTTAACCATTCTTAATAAATCTGATAAGATGATTCATTCTCTAGTCAAAAATGATGCTAGTAAGGGGGAATGGTTCTTGTCTTGTATTTATGGGACTCCATATAGAAATTAACAAGCTAGTCAAAAGGAATACATTAACAGTTTGAGTGAATCTGTAAATGTTCCTTGGGTCTTAATAGGGGATTTAAACATCACTACCTCACCTGATGAGAGAAATACCTTTAGTCAAAGTACTTCTCCTGAAATTCTAAGCTTAATTAGAGACTCTGGCTTGGCAGACCTAGGCTTTAGTGGAAATCCTTTTACCTGGACAAGCAATAAGCATGGTACAGGAAAAACTAAATCTAGACTAGATAGAGCTGTGGTCAATAGTGAGTGGTCTTTAGCTTTCCCAGAATCCATCCTTACTCATCTTCCTCAGAATGGATCAAATCACTCTCTTATAATGTTAGATCTTTATAAAGTTAATAGGATAACTGGTAGAACTTGGAAATTTTTTGAACATTGGTTATTGCATGATAAATGTAGTGATGAAATTAAGCATGCTTGGTCTATTAATTTCTCTAGCTCAAATGCTTTTATTCTAGCTAACAAGTTGTCTTATACTAGAACTATTCTATCAAAATGGAGTAAGTCCACTTTTGGCAATGTTCAAAACAGAATTCTTCAGTTGCAGGGAGATATGTCTCATCTTCAGTCTATAGATATTAATAGTTGTAACACTAATGCTGTTATTATTCTTGAGAAGGAAATCAGTGCACTTAATAAGGTTTTAGCAAGTTCTTACAGGCAGAAATCAAGGGGCCACTTCTATAATGATATGGAAAAAAATACAAAGTATTTTCATGTCAGAGCAAACAGAAGAAGAGAAAGAAATAGAATAGACTCTCTTCTTGCACCAGATGGCTCATGGTGTTCAGATAGGGAATCTCTAGAGAATCTACTCAAATCTCACTTCCAGAGTATCATGACAACTTCTTCTCCAACATACATCTATCACTTCATGCAGCACATCCCAACTTGCATTACTACTGAAGATAATAATGAACTTGAAGCTATCCCCTCTGAACAAGAAATTTATCAAGCTCTAATGATTATGGATCCATGGACTTCACCTGGCCCGGATGGTTTTCCTCCGGGTTTTTATCAATCACAATGGGTTACCATTAAATATGATGTGTGCAACATGGTCAAGTCTTTATTTCACTCTGGTTATCTACTTAAACAGCTGAATCACACAAGAGTCTCTCTAATACCAAAAACTCAGACTCCACACAAACCTGGAGATTATAGACCTATTGCATTATGAAATACGGTTTATATGATTATCTCCAAGATTTTGGCATTAAGGATGAAGAAGCACATAAGCAACATAATCTCCCCTTTTCAAGCAGCATATGTACCAGGTAGGCTTATATCTGAAAATATATGTCTTGTGCAAGAGCTAGTTCATGCTATGAAACGCAAGGAAGGTAGAGCAGGCCATTTAGCTTTGAAAATGGATATGTCCAAAGCCTTTGACAGGCTTGAATGGAGCTTCTTACTTGATGTTATGGATCACTTTGGGTTTAGCCAAAAATTCCGTCAACTGATTTCTCAGTGCATTAGCACTACTCATATAGAAATTCAATTTAATGGCTCTCCTACTAAACCTTTCACTCCATCAAGAGGTATTCATCAGGGCGATCCCTTATCACCTTACTTGTTTATCCTAGCCATGGAGTCCTTGTCGAGATATCTTGCACATTTTGAGTCAACAAAACAACTTACAGGTATGAAGATTTCAAGATCGGCATCGAAAATAAACCATCTCCTTTTCGCAGATGATTGCTTACTGTTCTGTAAAGAAAATATTACACAAGTTAATAATTTACTTGAAGTGATTAAGGAATTCAGTGCTTGTTCCTGACAACTCGTAAATTTCAGTAAATTTGCAGTATTTTTTAGTTCAAACATGAACCCTAGAAGCTATCAAGACTTGAGTGGTATTCTAAGGGTCAGAGAACTAAATATCAAAGAGGAACAATATTTGGGTCTTCCATTCTATGTTGGTAGAAATAAGAAAATCACATTTTCAGCTCTTGTGAATAAAATGGATAACAGGCTTTCTAGATGGAATGGTGGCAATATGTTAGAAGCAGCAAGAACAGTGATGATCAAACATGTGACTAATGCGATTCCCATCCACCACATGACCAGTTTTAAAGTACCCGAAATCAAAATTAACAAGATGAATTCTTCTCAGCAAGATTTCTGGAGAAACAAAAAAACTAATAAGGGTAAACAGACCATTACTTGGCAAAGGGTTCAAAAACCAAAAGAGGAAGGAGGACTCGGCTTAAGAGATATGCATACTTTTAATAGGGCTCAATTAGCCAAATCAGCATGGAAGCTCTGCTCAGAAACTGAATTGTTATGGCAAGGTCCCTTCAGGCTAAGTATTACCCAGATGGAGATCTTTTTAATTTGCAGAAAAAAACTAATACCACCTGGTCTTGGAGAAGCATCAGTTCAGAGCTTCAATTTATCAAAGAACACTGTTGTTGGGGTCTTGTAATGGTAAAAAAATCCTCATCTGGAAACACTAATGGATTCCAAGTATTCCTTCTCCTCCTCAACAAAGACAAGGTTGTAATTCTGGTCACCTTTATAAGCATGTTCACCAACTCTTCATAGCTTATTCTTCTTCATGGGATATAACTATTCTAGAAGATCTGTTTGATCAACCTACAATAAGAGAAATCCTGAATATCTCTATTCATAGAAATCATGAAGACAGATTTATCTGGTTATTAGAGAAAAACGGTAACTTCTCTGTCAAGTCTTGCTATCGTCAGATGTTTGCAGAAAGTCAGCTATCCGTTTCAGTGGGTTCAAGAATGCAGAAAATCTACAAAACGTTATGGAAAATTCAAATGCTGCCAAGAATTCGTCAGTTCATCTGGAAATGTCTCTCTGGACTTCTTCCTACAAGGGATATTCTCAAATCAGCTATAACAGGCGCAGACAAAACTTGTCCTTTCTGCGGTCAACATTTGGAAACCCCAGATCATGTTATCAATAATTGCAGTCTATCAAGAGTAGTTTGGTTCTCAACTCTTGGAGGAAACTCTAACAGCATATCAAATCTAGCAGAATGGGCTTGTAGCTGGTTTGAAGATCTCCACATTAAACGTATCAGTGAGAAAGACCTAATTAATAGATGCATGGTGCATCTGGACTAAAAGATGTGATAAAATCTTTCAGAATAGTAACCCCTTTCCTGATAAGATTGCTAGAAGATGCGCACTGTTTTTTTAAGAACATGCTAAGCAGAAATCTCCCATACCTAATAAACCTCTTAGAGTGAATTGTACTAACATTCACTGGATACCCCCACCATCTGGCATGCCTACTATGAATTGTGATGGTTCTTACCAAAATATTGATAATACTGGTGGAATTGGACTAATTCTCAGGGATTGTGCAGGTACCCAATAGGAAGCAAGGTGCATCCATCTAGGAACTGTTGAAAGCGCAGAACAAGCAGAATGCTGGGGACTTTGGGAGGCAGTCAAATGGGCTGAAGATCTAAAGCTGGAGAAAGTGTTGTTTGAACTGGATTGCAAAGTTATAGCTGATGTTGTTAACAATGAAGATTACTTCATAGAATGGAGACTTTTAAACTTAGTTAAAGATATTAGATTGTATTTTAAAGACAAGTCCTTTTGGCAATGTTCCTAAAAGAAATAAAGTGGCTGATGCACTGTCTAAGCTAGCTAGAGTAAACAAACTCAACCAGACTTGGAACAATTATCTTCCACCTGAAGTAATACCTCTTCTGTACAAGGATGTTCATTCTGTATCAGTTTCTTAATCAGATTCAATAAAAATTTCTTGTTCCAAAAAAAAAAGTAAAAAAACTTAATACAACAAAAAAAACCTAGGTAATAAATCATGTTTCCATTTCATCACCACCGACCATATTATGCTCCATCTCCATGATTCATCACCTGTTAAAGTGCAGTTCACATGTTGGCTAGACATTAAAATTGATGGACGAGGGGGACTGTGCAATCATGTTACTTAAAACTGGTTGGTGCATATGTAGCGTTAATGATATATACGGTGCTAGTTGGATCATCCACTATTTTGTTTCCGTTAGGTTAGAATTGGAAGCATGTTACCAGCTCGAGCAAGTGTTATCATCTTTTGCGCCAACTCAAATAAAACCTACTAGATTTTATGCCCGTGCTATGTATCGGGCTTTTTTTCTATTTTAATTTGGTGTGGCCATGTCTTCTTGTCGCCACGTGGAGATGTATTTCTAATTTGGTGTATGCGAGGTTTTGCCCCGTCCTGTGACGATGCATTTATTTAGTGTGTGTGGAGTTTCACCCCTCTCCGTGGCGATGAATTTACTTGGTGTGCGCGGGGCGATGCATTTTTAACTTGGTGTGTAGGGAGCTTTGCCCCGCCCCATGACGATGCATCTTTTATTTAGTTTGACGGGACCAATACATTAAATAGGTGGAGAAAAGATAGAAAAAATGTATATATTTTATTTATTTTTACCTTTTATTGTCGTAGAAAATATGAATGTAATATGTGAGATTTTTTATGCATGAAATAGTAGTTATATAGTAATCCTTATCTTTCAAGGGTAATGATTATTTATTAGCTTCTTAATTTTAACATCATTTAGATTTTGTATCTGTGCTTTGCGCCGGGCATCAGACAATGCTTTCTCTCTTTAGAATTCAAATTAATTTTATTTACAGTTAAAATTTATTGGTTTTCCTATTGTACCTCTATAATAATATTTCAGATTATTTTATTATTATTTTTTGAATCTCCCTAAAAATTTAGTCTCCGTTTGTTAATATGGATCACCGTTTTTTCTTTTATTGCACATGCGATCTGCTTGCTCCCATTAATTATAATCCATCGGAATATTAAAACTCAGATATGAGTGGATGTCTATATATCAACTGTAGTTTAATAAATAACGATCAAAATTTTAAATTAACTAATTAACTTACATTTGTCTACCCATTTGTAGATTATATGTTATAATTGTATTTGTAGTTTCGTTTGTTGTTTTACTCTACGGAAAAATATATTAATTATCTTTAATAAATTATTATCTAAGGGTTAAATTTAGGGATATTTTTACTTTGGGTCCCAGCTTTGTGACCAGTATTGCGTTTAGGCCCTAGAAAATTCAATATTGAAGTTTGGTCCCAAAACTGGCATTGACCACCTTAACAGTTAAAGAAACCGATTAAATAAGGAAATGACCAACTAAGATTATGTTTTCAACTTATTTACTAACCTAGCCATTCACATTACGTTAAACATGTGGATGGTTAAGAATTACCCACGGAAACACCGACATTATTTGATGAAATTAAACATACAAAATGTCGCGGAAATGATTAATCCGGAAGAAATAGCCATGGCAGCAGTGGTGGACAGAAACGACGGAGTTGTTTATGAAATCATCAACTTTTCTCGGGCTTCTCCAAACTGCTTTTCATGCTATTGATACAAATCTCCGTCTCACTAATTCAATTAGTTTATTTTTTTAATTAATTGTGAAATAGTCATTGAAGCTATGTTTCAGATGAGGCAAAAGTCTTTTTAAGAAAGCATGATTTGAACAAATCTCTGAAAGATAATATTGGAAGCTTCTGTTGGAAAGAAGAATTTAATCATTAGGAAGAAAGAATTTATGTGGATGTCCTGTTTTATTCATTTGTATGAGAAGTGTTCTAGCTGCTATGGTACTGATATCATTTGTTTGTCATGTAGTTACTAAGAAGGATGACCCCAAGGTGCTGGTTAACAAAGATGCCAAAGCTGTCAAAGATGGAGCATCAACCATTAACAAGAAGGCTAAGAAGATCCGCACATCAATCACATTTCACAGGCCAAGACATTGTAGAAGGCAAGGAACCCCGAGTACCCATGTATTAGTGCACTACAAAGGAACAAGCTTGACCATTACCAGATCCTGAAATACCCACTCACCACCGAGTCCGCAAGAGTGGAGACAACAACAAGAAGAAAATCAAGGATGCTGTCAAGAAGATGTACAACATCCAGACAGAGAAAGTGAACACCCTTATCAAGTAAGCCTTCTTGATTACTTACGACTAGCTACTTCTTTTCTTGAAAGGTAGTATATGGATATATATGGATATAGGTCTGGAATGGTTTCACTTAGCTCATACATCTGTTTAAATGCACACTACATCTGTTTAACTGCACATTACACAAGCCATATGCATGACAGTTTGCACGTTTAACTAGCATTGGCAGACTATGGATGTGTAACTAGTAGTTACACATGCTAATTAAATGTGTAACTTCTTGGTACACAAGCTAAATGAATGTGCATCTACTAGTTACACATGCAAATTAGATGTGTAACTTATAGTTACACATGCTAATTTGATGGGATATGCATATGTAACCTAATATGAAACTTCTATCTGTTATAGTGGTTATATTTATGAAATTGAGGAAAGAACATCAAGTCCTAGTAGTAGGGAGTAGTAGTGGAGCTAGTGATTCAGGAAATGATGAGATTGAATGTGGAATTGTTAGTAATGATTATGTAAGTTTGCGAGATAATTTGAATGATGGGTCTTTGGATGTTGGGTTGCTGGGAAACAACATTTAGATGAGGTTTGTGCTGCTAAAATACTGTTTGTTTGTATTGGGATTTTTGGTTGAATTAGATGCTTTGAATTGCATAGGATATAAAAATGATTTAATATATTATTACTGTCCAGCTGTTTTGGTGATTAATGATGTTACGGTAACTTAAGATGTATACTACTTGAAACATGTTTAATTTGTTTTACATTTAAAGCTTTTGGTGACTACTTGTTGAATATGACCTTGAGTGCTTGTGTCTGTTTAGTTATTGAATAAGCTGACGGTGGTAGTTATGCTAATTTCAAAGAGGATGTGTTGGTCTGGACCTAGTGGTTACACAAGCTAAATAGATGGTAGTTGTGCTAATTAGGTGGTAGTTATGGTAATTAGATGTGTAACTTACAGTTACACAAGCTAAATAGATGTGTAATTTCTAGTTACACATGCTAATTAGATATGTAAATTTTACTTACACATACTGATTGAATATGTAACTTCTGGTTTTAGTGATTGAATTAAAATGATTTGTGGTCTGTTTTGTTGTTTTTGTTTTCATTTGATTGTTGAGATTAGTTTTTGTAGAAGAGATTGGACAGTTTTGATTTTAGAACATGAATTATGATGAAAGATTGAAGCTTTTTTTTTGTTTGAATTTTGGGGTAATTTTAATTTCTATTGATGGTGTAGATCGCTTCACTCTTTGTCCAGACTACTTGCTTCGGAATTACAGTGGACTTGTGATTTCTGAGGTGAATTCCTAATCTTTAAACTTTTTAGTTTTCTTGTCTTGTAATATGTAACTTTTATTTGCCCTTTGAAATGCATGGCATGGGTTTTTCTCGGAAGATTCAGGTTCTCTCATATTTTAATGTAATTTCAGACCAATCAATATATAGATGTAATAGCAGCCTAATGATGGATGTTTTACTTTGTTCTTATTATACTGCAGTCCTTGAGCCAATGCACATTGGAAGAACAAACATCTAATCACAACCCTTACATTAAACTTGATGTACTAAATATTTTGAGTTTTTTACTGAAACCGACGTGTCGCTAACTCTCTTGTCACTGGTATTTCCTTAGCCTTCTACAACTGAAGTATCTAGTATTCATGTCTCGGAGGTGATTTGTATATGAGCATGTGTAACTTTTAGTTACAATAGGAAAATGCATGTGTAATTCTTAGTTACACTAGGAAAATGCATGTGTAACTACCAGTTTTTTTTTCCATCATACTTCAGGTTTAGGTTTGATATGTGTAACTTTTAGTTGTTAAGTTATAGGGTTAAGTTCTTATACTTCAGCTAAGCCTTTTTTGTTGTTTAATTTTGCTTTTCAGGTAACTTTTCGTGCTAAAATTGTTAAAGCAAATAGGAATGCAAGGTGTTAGGTTCAAGATACTGCAGCACAACTCTGGGAGGTAAAAACTAAACTCCAAGAAATTTGATTCTCTTCTCAATTCTTAACATTCTATGAACATCTGTAACTCTTAGTTACATGAGGAAAATGCATGTGAACTCTTAGTTAGACTAGGAAAATGCATGTGTATTACCAATTACACTAGGAAGATGTTGATTTTGCTAGATTCAATTGTGAAATCTAGTGTGATTGTGGTTAGAAAGGAAGAAGAAGTAGAACCAGAACCAGAAGTAGTGGTCGTTTCTGGTGCTGAATTCTAATATGAATGTGTGATTCCTAGTTACACTAGTCAGTTGCATGTGTAACTGCTAACTACACTAGTCAGATTCATATGAAACTATACATTGTTGTATGTATTGTTCATTTAATCTTATAAAAAATGATTGCTTGTTGTTATATTTCAGGTTTCCAATAACTTCATAAAAGCTAATTGCTTATCTGTGGTATTGGTCCCGCTGGAATTGGAGTTGACGCTGAATACACAAGTCAGATGCATGTGTAAATCTCAATTACACTAGATAGATGCATATGTAACTTCCAATTACACTAGACGGATGCGTGTGTAACTTTTAGTTACACATGCTAAGAAATTATTGTAAATAAATCTTAAAGTAATACATGTATTTTTTTTTATGTTTTCTTTTTGATGTCTATTTTTTTGATGTGTAACTTTGCATTACACGTGTCATAAGGATGTGTAACTTCTGGATATACATGCCATATGCATGTGTAACATCTGTTTACACATTTACACTATACTTTAATAATTTTGGGCTTAAATTTAAATTTTATTTAATTTGGGGCTTGACAATATATAAAAGGGCATGGATGTCTTTTAATAACTTGGGGCCTAGATTTAACTTCTTTTAATTAAGGGCCTCGTATTATGGGTTACCCATGGGTCGGACCTTAGCCTAAAAACCCAATAATTAAATATTGATCCATTATAAACCCAATACACTTAGAGATAAACCCTGTACACTGAGAAATTTTGCTGTCAATTATTAATCAGTGATCGGTGGAAATCAAAATAATTGAAGTTAGATCTATTAAGCTATTATACAGTATGTATGTGATGGGTTTCATGATGAAATAATCTACACAACATCATTTGTTCCTCGATGGATCCTTGGTGCAAGAAAATGTGAATAAGAAAACTCCAGATTAAGAGCCAAAAAAAAACACCTCGTTTATGATTTTCACTTGTACCGGGGAAGAAGAATGGGGACTGGGGAAGACGGGAGATAAAAAAGAGAACACAGCCTAAATGGGTTAGAAAAACATCCATTTTCTTAGTGGGTATCCCGGTAACCCAGATTAAGATTAAGATTTTTTTTAAAGGTTTAGCGGAAGTATTGTCCACCTGTAACAGTGTTACTAGCGTACAGTTAAGTATTTGGTGTAAAGACGGTGTAAAAAAAGTATTTAGGTTAAAACTTTGACAGAAATGTTGTCCACTTACTTTTTGGTTGACGCTGTTACTAACTGACCGTTAAGTACTTGATATAAACAAGTGGAAATTGAATTATTGTCCTTCCTTCTAATGGACCTTCATAAATATCCTTAAAACTCTTTAAAAATATCCCTGATGGCATAATTGAAAAATCTTTTAAAAACACAATTGTCATAATTTCTTATTTCCTTCTTCTTCACTTCTTAATTTTTATCACCAAAGAAGAAAAAAATCATCTCTCTTACCACCATCATCTCCATCGCCTCCCACCGCCACCACGATCTCCATCGGCGCCACAGCGACAAGCACCATCACCTCCGTTACGTCCGCCACTAGTATCAGCAGATCTATAGCGAGTTCCATTCAACTGATTTTAAACCAAATTTAGAGATCGATTTGATTTTTGATTCTCGATTTGGTAATTTCGAGTTGAGATTTAGAATTCGAGTGGATTTTCGGTTAAGGATTCGTATTCAGTGATTTGAGCTCTAAGATTTGTTGATTCTGAAACCGGTAAGGTTTAACTTTTTTTAGATTTTGAAATTTCTTAAAACTAATTTTAGGTTTTAAAAAGCTTTATGATTGAATTTATAAGGCCAATAATGATTTTTTGGTTTTAATAGATTTCAGATATCATCAACAGATTCAAAAAAAGTTCATGTTTTCTCTATTACTCCTTGATGTTACTGATTTTGGTTCACAAATTTCGTAGGTAGGAATAGGTCAAGTGACCAATTTGGTGCCATATAATCTGTAAACAAATAAGAAAGCATTTTTAAAGGTAATTTGTACTAGTTTAATGATATTTGTAAAGGTTGTTGATTTTAATTTGTAATTTTGTTGTTGTGCTGGTGGCGTTAGTGGTGGTGGTGGCAGTTAATGTTGGTGGTGAATGTTGCCGTACTAATGTTGGTGTCTGTTGCTGAGATATGAGTAGATGTATATTGGTAAGTGAAATCTGTAATTCCTTGATTAAAGTTTGAGCGTTCATTTTTGTTTTCTTCTGAATATTGAGAATGGGGAAATGTTTATGGTTTTGATTTGGCAGAGCAAGTAAGGGTGACTGATTTTGTGGTAGTTAAAGTAAGATAGTGATGTTTTAGTGAAAGTTTGAATTATAAAAAACAATTGAAGATAGTAGTACTAGTAAGGTATGTAGTTACGACTTGAAAAAGTTCTATTATATTTAGTCTACTTCAGTGTTACCTTTAAGCCTGTTTTGATAGAGTCAGTTTGTAATGTGGTCGGTGCCTTAATTTATTTCTATTGTTTGATTGTTATCCACGAGATGTGTAGTGTATGAGGCTCTTTCAACTCTGATTGTGTAGCCAGTCTTCTGTAGGTTGTGTCTCGTTTGATTTCATCTTAATCATCTTCTAGTTTGAGTGTGAATCTTGACTAAACTTATTTTTGTTTACTACAGTCATATATTTGAATGCGCATCCAAAACAAGGAGTACCCATGGGGTGAGTTTATATATTTTAAAATTGGTTCATACATATGATTATTCAGTTAAATTGTGAATTGAGCGGTCATCTTCATTGTGAAAAAGATCTCCGGACTTCAATTTTTATGGGATTAACTCCTGTTGTTGATCCCATTTTTTATAGATCAACTCTTGTTATTGATCCATTTTTCGTGGATCAACTCCTGTTGTTGATCCCATTTTTTTATAAGATCAACTCCTATTGTTGACCGCATTTCCTTGGATTAGTATAATTATGCTTGGATTTTGTAGATGTAAATTCTTCAAATGTTGAATTTGTGGTGCAATGGTAGCATGACTGACTCCATGTCAGATGATGCGTGTTCGACTCACGCCAAGTTCACTCCGTTTACATGGATCAACTTTCATTGTTGATCCAATTTAGGGGATCAAATACCGTTGTTGATCCCCTAAATTGGATAAACTTCTACTGTTGATCTTTTTTTTTTGATCAACTACTGTTTTTGATCCCTTAAATGGATCAACTTCTACTGTTGATCCTTTTTTTTTTGGATCAACTACTGTTGTTGATACAAAAATATCTGAACCAGTGGCGGCGACGGTGGTGGCGGCTGACTAGTGGTGGTGGTGGTGGCAGTGGCGGACTAGTGGTGGTGGTGGTGGCAGTGGCGGACTAGTGGTGGTGACGGAGTGGTGGTGGAATATTGGTAGGTGGTGGTCATTGAACGGTGGTGGTGGAATGGTAGTTGAATGTTGGTGGTGGTGGTGCTAGTGGTGGTGGTGAAGTAGTAGAGGAAGAAATTTGTTCCATTTTGAAATAAAGAAAAACATTATATGGGTGAGGATATTAAGGTAATTTAATTTTAAATGGTTAAGGCTATTAAAAAGTAGGTACATATTTATTGTTGTATAGGGATATATTTGTAGGGTGTTAAAACTAGGGACATATAATTAATATACCATATAAACAAAGTGTAACCCAATTTAAATATTTCAATCAATAGAGTTATGCCAAGTGTCCTCACCATAGCTTCTACATTAGAAAAGGCCTATCTCAACCAATAGGAAAAGAGGGTTTCATCACCGTTCAGTGTGAGAGCTTATTTTATGAAGGCCTTTAAGGAGGAAGATTGTGTATTGCTAACGGTGTGATTTGATTAGCATGTTTTGGTAGATACGAAGTATAATTGATAATGGTATAAGGTTTGAGATATTTTTTGCTAGATTTCGATAATAGATCTTCTATAATAATAGCTTTCCAATTAATCGCCGATTAGAAAATAAATGGAAATTGGTGCTATTCTGAACTTATCCGTCGTTCAAGGACGGATCTATGATCCTTCCCCTTGGGGCGGGGATTTATTGGGTAGCAGAGTTCTTCGTCGTCATTAGGATTTCTTAGGGTTTTTCTATCATGAAGGTTAATCAAATACCTCCTTTACTTTTTAATTCAAAATCTTTTTATTTCTTTTGGACTGTTCTGGTTTGAGATGTACAGAAAAGTTCAAACTCGTTTCAAATAATATTATTCTACCAAGACTCGCCTTACCATGGTTTTCTGCGATTCTGATGATGGCATTAGATGGAGAATTTGGAGTGGGAAAAATCTGGTCGAAGAGATTCAATGAGACTGTGATTCAGATTCATTGGTTAGAGAACTCTTTCGGAAGTTTTCTAAGAGTGGAAAATCGCAAGTACCCTTTGAAGATTGAGTGGGTATGAAACAAATTTTTGTTTCGAATTCAAGAGAGAATCAAAACTTCTTTTGTTTTTCGATTTGGAGTTGAATTTTTCTCTTTCTTTCGGACAGTTCGAAGAAGAAGGAATGTGAACTTTCATTCTTTATTTTTATCACCAAATAACATGTCGGTTCAAAAGCGGTTTCACATGGATCGGTTCGAACGATAGTCCATGAGTCCGAATTCCATTTTTCAAGTGGACTAGTTAGCCTTTGTCCGAAAGTACTCATGGGCTTAGAATTTGTTGGAAATTCAATGAGAATTAAAGGTAATTTGTAGCACCCCCAAAGCTAGCAGCTGACAAATCCAAGAGATTAACTAAATAAAGAGGCACTAAGAATCTTAGACATTTACTTAAATATACAATTTAGAAATCTGCTACAAACTTAACCCAAAAACTAGCCCCGCTCTGAAATATATATATACAAGCACTCCTCTCAAATGATACATATACAATAGTCATTTGGTTTGTAAATATAATATACAACATAATAAACATAGCCGAAGTTAACCAACTAACGGACTCAACTCCTTGAAGCTTCTGCTGCGCAACTTTGATCTGTCTCTGAAACTGAAAGTGGGAAAGAGTGATCACATCATCCCTAAAAGGGGTGCCCAGTGGAAAAACATCTAACTTTCAAGTAATCACTGAAATGATTTGGAAAACAATACATGTTTTTCCTAAACATTAAAAGGCAACCAATTCACAGAGATAAACAATCATGTATATGGAACTAACTCCTTCGTTTTGCTCTAGCAGTTGAAATTCATTCATCTTATGCAGGATGGAATAAAATTGAAGCGGATTTACAAAAGAAACTACAATCGAAGAATAAGTTAAATATTCGAAGTGTTCATCGCAAGCTGGGTTTCTTTTATGCAGACTCCGAATCATCTTTTAATCATTTCAAGGAAGATCAATATTTTTTACTGGGTAAAACAAAGTTATCAATCAGACATTGGAGGATTGAAGATTCTTGCATCAGTAAAAAGAGTCTTTCAGTTAATGAATACTGGTTAGGAATTAGAGTTTTGCTTTTCATCTTTGGAACGATCGATCTTTTAATTCTATTTACTCTTCCTGGGGTAGTTTTTTATCAGTCCATGATTCTTCTAAAAATTTCCGGAAGCTTAACAGATGCTTGATAAAGGTGAAGACAAACTTGGTGGATATTCCAGCAGTGGTTCTTTTCAATCAATACTGTTTAAGCATTGAATGGATACATGATACTCAGATGCTTGCTCTTGATCATAAGCCTAAGCTTAAATCAGTGATTGTGCAAATCAATGATCAATTATCTTGATGAACATTCTAATCAAGATGCGAACTTTCAGGCTGAGAATCCTTCATTATCTGCATGTCCGAATTCTCAGCCTAAAAATAATTTAGCGAATTTTTCAAATTCAAACTCTTGTTCTACGTCAAATCAGGCGCTAAAAAGGCTAAATAAGGTTTGGAGGAGGGTAACCAATTTGCAGCTAGGGGCTAACCATTCTGATAAGGGCAAGTCTACTGAGAGTAATGCAAATAGTTCTGAAAATGAGGTGTGTATTCCATGGTTATCTATGCTAAGTTAAACCCTAACAATAGTTCTGCATCAAGTATGGCATTATTATAGTAGATTCTCTATCAAAGATGCTTCAAGAGATTCTGAGTGTTACCAAAGATCACGATTACTCTTAATTCTGATGATTTTTGAAGCTGGGTTTGTACTTAAATATACTTTTTTTCCAATCATTTGAAACTAATTTCTCGAGAAATTTATGGATTCCTAATATTTTGTTGCATTGTGATTTGTTAAGTTATTATCGAAAAGAAGTATTGGATGTTGCTGTTTGTTGCGATGCTTCAGAGAAATCACAAGGGACTTTTGGGGGTATCGTGGATTAGAATATTTTCCGGTGGTGTTTTTATACGAATGCAGAACATTTATTTCTTATTTTCTGGTTCATGTATTTTTTTGGTGAAAGCTCCGTGGAGGTAAGAACGATATTGTTTAATTATAAAAGTGATTTAGATTAATCATAAGATATACGATTAGGTTAACACTGAGAGCAAAGTCTAAACTTCTGTGTTTCTTAAAGGGAAAGACAATTTTTTACTCCTCCCCTAGAATGAGTCAAAGTCAAAGTCAAAAACAATATATTGTAGTCAAGCAATTATAGCTTTCCCCCTAAACAAATCAAACTTTCCCTATAACAAAAGTCTTTCGATCATATGTATCGCCAGACCAAAGATTGGTTCGGATTAGAAAAAGTCTTTCGGTGGAGTTTTTCGGAGTTGAATTTTAACGCCACCTAAACATTTGGAAGAGAAACATACATGTTAACACGACGTTTTGGGCCCCTAATCACAATGTCAACGGCTGTAGAGTTGACTGTGTATGAGTACCAACCATTTCTTCCATCAAATTTTGGACATTCTCTCTGTTGTTATCTTGTTTAGATAACTCTGATTGTTATGCACTGCTGAAACCTTAAAATCAAAGCAAAAGCCTTAGATGATTTTGTTCTCTAAAGTAACCAAAGAACAGTGAGAAACCGTTTTGTTTTTAATTTGCTGAACAAGGCAGCTACGCCTAAGCTTCCAGAAAATGTAATCATCAACATACTTGTGAGGTTACCGGCAAAGTCAATATTACGATTCAGGTGCGTATGCAAGCAATGGCTTAAATTAACTAGTGATCATGATTTTATTAAACTACACTTTGAAATTGCTACTGAAAATGAAAACTTAAGACTCATGGTTGGTAGAGAAAACATGTATTCTGTAAATTTAGGTTCAATATTTCATACGGTAAATCGTACAAAAAATATATACCATAAGGAAGTTGTCGAGATTGATTACCCGCTCAAAGCTAGACGTTGGGGGATGTCTGTAGTGGGTTCTTGCAACGGGTTGCTTTGCATAGCTAATCTGGCGCAGCAGATTTGCATTTGGAACCCATTAACAAACATATACAAAGTAGTAACATCATTGTCTCTTGACGTACTGGGTTGTCATGGTAACATTCTTGGATTTAAATATGGATTTTGCTATGATTTTCATGCCGAGGAGTACAAAGTTGTAAGAATTATTGATCTCGAATATGATTTTTCTGTAATTGAGGTCTATGTAGAGGGATCGAATTCATTTGAAGCGTATACACGCATACCTTATAGCTTTACTTTTGGAGATGTATTCGGGGTTCTTGTAAATGGAAATCTTCACTGGATAGCAAATCATCGTTCTGGATCGCGGAGCCTTATCCTTGCATTCCGTATTAGAGATGAATCACTTCTGGAGCTGCCACTGCCAGAAAATGTGAATGATATGTCGGGGGTTTCGATTGGTGTATTGGGTGGGGATCTTTGCGGACTATCGTCCTCGTACGTTTAGTATTGATGTATGGGTAATGAAGGTCTGTGGATCAACCGGTTCTTGGAGTGTATCACTAACGATTCACTTACCAGTAACTATGGCATCACTATCATTAGTCGGCGTGAAGCTGCTACATTCCTTTAAGAATGGAGAAATTCTACTCAGGAGGGATGCCAATACCTTACTATTATACCACCCGAAGGACAAGGCCCACGAGGAGTCTAGAATTGTTAAGATCCGTGGCATTCCTGATGGATCATATGATATAATGACTTTTGCAGAGAGTCTATATTCAGTTAACTCGGGTAATTGCTTGGAGAAGGATCGAATTCAACGTCTTGCTACTGAAGGAGAAAACCATCCGAAAAAGAATTTCTTAAGAGGTAAGAATATATCATGCATACAAGTTTATTATCTTGGTGACATTCCAATGCGATGTTAATCCTTGTTTCATTTTTTCAGGGTTGATGTCCATCTTCAGCGGCCGAGCCAAAAGATGGTATAATTATGAAGGAGGTCTAAATTTACCTGATAGAAATACGGAGATTTAAGTGGACTTAATGCTAAATGTTTGGTGGACTGAACACTAAATTACATGATAAATTAGAGGGTGTTTATCTGATTATGAAGATTTTTGGAGGCTAGAGCTGGGGTTAGTCAACCCTTGGCTTCGCCACTGTTCAAGTGTTTGAGTCATTGTTTGGGTGATGAAGCGTATGAAGATATTTAGCTTGGGGAGGTATGATTTATCTTCATCCTCTGTTTGCATTGTTTATTCTTTTCTGCTGTTTATGAATTTGATGTATTACAAAACAATTGCGACAACAACTTTACGTTGCTGTTTTTGTTTTTATTTGTAAATTAAAGACACTAAGCCAAGTGACAACTATTCCAATTGCAGCAATTTCTGTTGAAATGTCTAACGTCATTGAAGAATTGTACTCAAGTGTACACTATACTAGATACCGCGCGCGGTGAATTCGATCCGACTAAAGTTTCACACCTTCCTCAATAGAAGTGCAAAACCACTATCTCCGTATTTTCTTCTTTCTCTTATCTAATGGTCCTTTTATCGCGGAAACCCATGTTCCCATTTCTATATAACCCCTTAATTGATGATTAAGGAAAATTTATTATACCTTTATGGGGGACTAAAGTTCCGGTATCCAAGAGATAAATTACTGAATACCTAAAATTACGTCAAAATGCAGCTTGTCTTTCACTTTCAGAGGTTACATGGGCTACGCACTTGCTGCGCCAACATAATTTTGTAACAACGCAAGACTAAATCTTATTTTTACTCCCTCCGTTTCAAAATATGGAAATATCTGGCAAACTCAAATTTGATTTCTCTCTTTTCTATAAGCACATCATTAAGATATCATATATTTGTAGCCCAAAATATAAGAGTTTCTCCAATGGAGGTTGTGTGTCTTTCCTATGTGGCACTATAAACAAGAAGTCATCCTTCCTATTTGATATCTAATTCTCCGAAAAGTTAGGGGGGGAAAATATCTGTCTCCAACCCTATTATTCTTTGACCTCTTCATCACCTAGTTGTGAACTTGTAAAAAAATAATTCAACTTAATCTTAAGATTTTATTAAGTTTTTCTCCTGGATAAACTTAGATTTTATTCGTAAAGCTAAAATTGATTGAAAGAACGTAAAAGGAAAACGATAGAAATAAAAGAAAATGGTTGAAAAGTGTAGAGGTTGCAGAACTATTGCACAACGATTCGATTGGTCGAAGAGCATGAAAATATTACAGTTATGAATCATATGTTATTCATTAAGTTTCTCTTGGTTATAGCAGGGCCGTCCCTGAATTTTTTTTGCCCCGAAGCAAAAATATATTTTATGCCCCCTAATATTTTTCTTACACAATTGTAATGATAAAATCTAAGTAATAGTTGTTTCTTCAAAATCCTAAATCCCAATTTTTCAAAGGTTTAGCATTTTCAAAAAAACACCAAAATCGTCAATGAACTGAACTCCCTCTGCAAGCTTTTCCATAAGCCTAAATAATTTCTGAATTAGTTATGGGAACATAGATCGATCAAAAAATCCAACATCTTATCACCAAAATATAAACTCTAGATATTATCTTTGTACGTGTGTTTTAGAAATAGAAGAAGGCGTAGATAAACAAGATTTGTTGAGGTCCGTCTTCCAATCAACGTGTAAGACTCAAATAGTACACAATAGATAGAAAATAGTACACAAGAGATGGAAAATAAAAATGCCTGGCAAAAACTAGAAAAAAGTTTCATGAATAATGAGTTTAAAGAAACTCATAAATTTAAAATTTTAAAAATTAGTCCCCAAATATTTATATTAATTAAATTTCTGTCTAAATTATTTGTCTACTTTCATCATTAAGTCCTGAAATATATTTTCTTTTTTAGAATACCCCCTATGTCAAACTTAGGCTTGTGCTGCCCCTAGGCCTTGCTGCCCCAAAGTGGGCCTTTCCCTGATTACCCTATAGGGCCGGCCCTGGTTATAGTTATGATTACGACCTAATTCCTTTGATAAATCTTGTCATGCATAATTTGGATCTACCTAGAAACTAAAATTGCTCAAGAATTTTTGAATCGATGCAATCCAAAAATTCCTAAACCTCCATTAATCTCTCTTGCACAGTATTAATTTTCTAGCATGAAATATCATCAATAAAAAAATTAGTATAGGATTGAACATCAGGTCATTACGAGCACCATAACAACCAAAGACGTGATTAAAATTAGTCACCGAAAATTATTTACAGATCAAGTATGATTGATCCAAATTAGTTGTATGCTTGTATGATTTTGATTTTGTAACCCTCCGTGGCTCATGATAAAAATGGAAAAACAAAAGTTATGGTAATTCTAATTTAAAAAGAATTGTTATTAAATAAAATATTATTTATTATTAAATTGCTGACTAGGATGAGTAGACATCCTCAATGTGAACCTTTAGAACAAGAGGTTGAGCAAGAGGATGTCTTCCCATAACTATACCATGTCATCTGTACATTGATCATAGAGGTTACGGTTTGAGAAAGATTTTAGGAAATTTGGATGTGTATCCTATGTGTATTAAGACTTTTTTCCCCACACACCCATTGGAGAAGCTCTAAGATCTATGTTTAAGATTAATAGTGTTAGATTGGAGTTGATTTTTGTTAGAGGGAGAGCAAAAATGGATCTGAGGAGAGAGAAAATCTTAATTGACTCGCTAAATAGGACCTAGTCGATATATCTTTCTAACTCGGACCAAACTAACCTTATTAAACTAACCACACACAAATCCCACACTCTCCCATCTCCCGAAAAACCTCACCTTCATCACGTATGTTGTTCTTCTTCTGTTTCACGTAATGGTGCTTGTGAAAATAGGATTCCACCATTAATTGATATGTGAATTGATCGATATATAGGTTCGTTTAATCAAAATGTATTTTGGATTTGGACCAGAGGATCTCATAATTTATAAGATTCAATTTATTTTCCCATCTCCACTACTTTAAAATGCTAAGTTATATGAGCTCCTGCATCGCACAGTGAGCGTGACACCCTCTTAAATTAAATTAAATAAAATAAAAGCTTTGGGCATTAGTAAACCTGGTGAGGTCACTTAGCGAGACTTTATTGGTCGAGACATTAAAACTTGGGTTACACTTCGTTTACACCCGATATTTAACCGACCGTTAGTAACACCGTCAACATAAAGGCGGGTCGACAATACTTACATTTAAATTTACAACTAACTAATTAATTACACTTGATTTACACTTAACTGGACCTTAATAACACCAGTTAGGTAGACAATACTTACGTCAAAAATCAAACCTAAAACCTAAAACTACTTCCACCTTTGATTTCCTTCTATGATCTTATTCTCTCTCTGTTCTCCACCCAAATCAACAGTGGTGCGTAGATTTGAATCCCTCCATTCAAACCCCATCTACGATATCCTTGATTTCTATTATTTGGTTTAAATGTTGTGCTGATTAATTCTTCTTTGTTTTAATTTTAATTTAACCGGCGAAGTATTTGAAGGAGCCCTACAATCCCACTAAGTGTAAGCATTTCTAATCTTTATTATCTTTTTCTTCTGTTTTCACAGTTGAAGGGTTTTGGCTGAGTTTAGTTACTGAGTGTGGTGTTTATGATGTTCTCTACCTGTAAGGCTAGGGTTCTGTTCTTCGTGTTCAATTCAAGGTATGATGGATTTAGGATTTTTATTTGTTTATTGATACAAGATATATTTTACTTTGTTTAGCTTAATCGAACCAGTTTTTGGATATTATGGTATTAGTTACTTTTTATTTGGAAATTTTGGGACTTAGGGTTATTATTGGATTTGTTATTCTAAGTTAGATCCCATTTGGATTGGGTCATGTTGGTTATGATTTTAGCTTAGTTAAGTTATTTATATTCTAATTACATGTCTTCTTTTTTCGCCAATGTAACTCATATTTTTGGAAGAGCAGTGGGTGGGAGTTGGATGCGGTAATTCATGGATGTACAAAAGCTTTGATTTCATATGACTCTAAAAAGAGCTTTAAGGGTAAATCAAGGCCAATGGAATACCAATTGAAATTATTAAACAAAAATGTATACAATTGAAAGTTTCAAATTTTTATATTTAATATCGTTGAGATTTTTGCTTTTAATTTTGTTTTTTTTTTGTTTTTTTTTTTTTTATGGCTATTTCTTATTGCTAGCAATAATGATTTGATAAGTGAAGGTGATGAATCTTAGTAATCAAGGAGGAAAAAAGATAAAACCGGGTAAGTTATAAAGGTAATATTACTGATTTCGAAAAACTTTAATGGGTTCAATTCTTGGTGTTTGGGTTCGATATTTGATTGTTATCTATGTTTTGTGTGTGTATACTTTGATTTACTATTGGATATTCCTGAATTGAATTATGAAGTTCAAGTTGACATTATGGATGATGAAGATAACATTTTCCTTTCCTAATGAATAGGCCTTGATCTTAATTGGGTTAAATAATTCACTTCGTTTGCAGGGTAAAAGAAAAATACAAATAGAACATTGCGAGCTGGATAGTGGAACTCCTAAGTGTTTGAACTCATAACTTTTTGCTTTGGTATTCTTCCATGTCATTTTATGCTTTATTTGTTTTTGTGAATTTTAGGTTCTGCAATAGATCCAATTTTAGTTGTTGTAGCTGAAAGATGTCTGTTGCTGGAATAGATTGTGTTACTATTGTTTTACTATTGGATATTCCTGTTACTATATTCAACGAAGTGAAGAATCTGATTACCTGCTGTTCAATTTTCTAAAAGAGTAACCGTTCAATTGAGATCCTAAATAATCCATGCATCCTACGATAAGATAACGTAATTATCTCTTTAATAATGGAATTAATTAGTTGACCGTAAAGAGTAACGCCGCCCATAAATTATGAATCATTAGTTGACAATAAAAAATAATAACTAATAAATTTGTTAATATTAGATAATGAATAAGGTTAATTTAGTCCTGCTGAAATTTGAAAATGCATTTGGTGTCCTACTAAAATTTGTCAGGTCCACGTGTACGGTTTCGCGCATGATTAACAGGTGGAAGAGAAATTGAATGTTAAAAATGATATTCCTGACATTTAAGAGATTATGTCGGCTTTTCCCAATTGTTAATTTTTTTTTTCCGATTGTTTCTTTTTTGTTATTCTGTTTTTGATATCTTCTTTCTTTCATTAATGGAAATTCGAGGTTACAATGAGTTTTAGATTGAAAATAAGAGAATACAAATTAAAATAATAAGAACATATCGTAAAAGTACAATACCGAGAAATCCGATAGGATAAAGAGAAGATTACCGGTGTAAAACAAATACAAATATAAATAAAATCCGATTAAATCGGAGGAAGAATGGTTTTTCTCGAAAGTAAATCCCACCATTTAGTTTGTTTTTCTTTCTTTCGAAAGATATGCTCCTAAAATAGGAGCAATTTGCTCAAATCTCTTGTAACTAGTGATGAAGCTTCTGTCGTCAAACAAATCACCTATAAAGATGAAGATTTCGTCGTTGGAGAGCATCACTATCGATCTTAGAACCCAACACAATAGCCAAGAACCGCCATTAAAGCGAACATAAACCTCAAAAGAGTAGATAAAACCACCATGATGGTGTAGATAAGTAGAAAACATAATAAAAATTAAGGTAAAACTATTAACTAACCTAGAAAACAAAAAATAGTGAAGAAATATGCTCAGATCCGGTCCAAAATAAACCAGATCTGAGCAGAAAGGGGTTGTTTTTGATGGTTTTATTGAAGAAGAAGGAGTGAGATAGAAGAGAGAGAGAAGAGTGTACTAAAATGACACTTAAGAATTCTCTCTCGATAACTCAATTTATGGATTAAACTTCAAAGATTTGCAAAAATAAGAAAAAATGTGATATGGTATTTGTTTGGAAAAACTTTAAGAATTCTCTTTCATTTGCGACTCAATAACTCTGTTTTCTTCACTTTGCTTCTGTAATAGTTGAATTTCATTCTATGATTCAATTGGATCAACTTGAGAACTTTTAGTTGTTTTATTTTTAACAATTAGAATAGAAATTAATTTGCCGGATTTGTACAATTTTAATGGCTTGCTCGGTAATAGAAAGATCTGAGAAAGACCTCTAGTTTTCAGAGGGGTGAAAATATACAAAAGGGGGGAATCAGAAGAAAAAAATAAGGGTGAAAATATAAAATGTGGATGGGATATGGGTTTTATGGAGCGGGTATTGTTTTACGCGACCCGAAACTTAATCTTCTCTACCGGACAAGAAAAAGAACTCTGGTAAAAAAAATCGGTCGGAATTCGAATCATCCGATTGATGTAATGAATTTTTTAAGAAGTTCGAACTGAAAATGTGTCCTTTTAATCGCATATAATGGATGTTTGTAACCAATTTAATCAATTGTCTAATTTTTTTTTCAATTTCTAGATATTTTAAAATCCTTGTACACTCCGTGTGACTAACATAACAACTTTAGGTCGTCATATGTAAGGACTCCCTTGAACATGAATGTTGTGAATGTAATGGTGGTGGTGGTGGTGGTGTTGCTTCCTTGTTGGGTGTAATGGTGGTGATGGTATTGCTGGAACTGAAGAAGGTGCGGTAGGGGCGATCAGAAGAGAGTAGGGATGATAGGTGATAGACGCATTTATGTGTCTATTTTCATCTCTTTTATGTATAGTGTTAGTACCCATTTTTGTACTAATTTTGGTATTTTACCTCTTTGTAGGTGTTTTTGGAGGAATAGGCTTTTGCGGGAAAATTGGCTCAAAAAGTTGCTAAAGGCTTTTGGGAGGACATTTGCTATTCGGACTCTCATTTTGGATAAGGGGTAACCCATTTTCAAAAACAGAAATTTGGCGGGAAGATTTTCAGAAAACAGACGATTTTGTGGATGAATTTTTGATCGATTTTTAGGGAGATTAAAGGGCTGAATTTGATTGGGTTTGTTCCTATAGACCTAACAGGCGAGGTAAGGGTGTTGGAATGGATCCAAAGTGGCTAGAACTCGAATTGGAAGCGAAAAATGGTTAAAATATCACGTTCTATTTTTGGGAAGTTTCTTGGTTTATTTTTTAGAAATTTACGTGAAGAAGAGGAAGGAAACTCTTATTAAGGACTTGTTTCTATCAAGGGAGGAGTTTGGACAATCGAATGCACGTGAAACAGAAGAAAAAAAAGAAATAACTTAACGTGCTGTGGAGGAAAAAACCAAGTTTATTCTCGAATTTTCTTTGCTCTACTATGTATAAAAGGGTTGGTTAGGGTCCTAGGAAGAGGAGGAAGAAGTTAGGGGAAGTTTAGAGCCTTAGAGAAGCTAGAAAAACCATTGGAAGAAATCACGTTTCTGCTGGTGCAAGCCGTGGCCGGAGAAGAAGAAGAAGATAAACAGCAGAAAAAGAAAGTCGCAGATTCTGTGACCGTAACTTTCAAACTTTAAACCTTTTGTAACAATTTTTGCAACAGTTATCTTCTGGTCGCAACAGTTTCTCGGTAGAAATAGGTTCTGTAACACTTATATTAGTTACAAAACCCGCTGTTTAGAACTTTTCACTCTTTTAATCAACTTTTGAACACCAAAGATGTATTTTGAGCAAGAGATTAATATGAGGAGCTAAACCCCTTAGCCGAGGCGACGGAGGAAGCCATTGTTCCATGAAAAGTGGTATAATTCTATTTTTATTATTTATTGCAATTATTTTACATGATTTTTTTGCATAGAATTTAAAAGAAAAATTGGTTTTTATTGAGTAGTTGTGAAGTGTTTTGATGGGACATGCTTGGTTTTAATACTTTTGATGTTTCATGCTTCGTGCTTACAATTATTACTTCAAGAACCATATTAGAGGCAAATATTAGAGTCAACTTAAAGAAAAATATTGCATGAATATTGATTAGAATTTATCAAATAATTGGTCAATGGTGGAATCCAAAGTCTCGGTGTCTTTTTTATAATTTGATACAATTTTATTTTAGTTAATTTGAGTCTAAAAGAATCCTTCACAAGTTCGAGAATCGAATCCTATTACCACCACTTTCACTACAATTAAAACTCACATCAATAGGAAGAGAATACGTTTTTAGTTTCGATTAGAGGTGGTTTTGGTGGTGGTGGTGGTGGTGTTGCTTCCTTGCTGGGTGTAAAGGTGGTAGTGGTAGGTGAAGAAATGAGGTAGTGATGTTGTGGTTGTGATGGACATGATATATAGGGAGGGGCTCTTTTGACATTTCGTTGTTGATTGAAATTTGTTTGGGACACCAAATCCAATGTTTTTGTGTTAAATTGGAAATAAAATCATGCTTCACATTGACACAAAGTCACCATATATAAAGTCCTACCTCGATTCGCTCGGTCGGCCTAACTTAGGTATGTATTGCTAATCTAAAGATTGGTCCACATTTGTCCATGAGATTCTTAAAAAACAAGATGGGATCAACAAGTGTAATGAACATGATGATCTCGAAAAAAGTGTGTGTGTTATGGTCACTCGACAAGTTATTCGTTCCAAACTTAACCAGCCTTCAAGGTTGGTTAGTTTAAGTGTTAAAATGTTAACAAGATTGTGGGTTTGCAATTTTTGCAAGAATATATATATATATAGGGTCGACAAGCTTCAATAATTTCATAGGGTTGACGACAAGCTTCGTAGATTTAAATATTACTATTCAAATTATTATGTCTATGATTTAGAAGTTTTTCCCCAGTTGTGGTTAAAAGTTAAGAATTCTCTTGATTCTCAGAGCTTTTGGTCCCACTTTGAGACTATGTAGACCAACAAGGAATCGCGAGAAAAAATTTAGTACAACATAAAGTTTTTGTCCCCTTTTACATAAATTTAGACCAATAGAAAGTTATTCGAGAAAATTTAGACCAATAAGAACTTAGATGCTTTTGTCTCCTTAGATTTACTAAATCTCAATTCCTAAAATTCCGTAAATACAAAAAGGAAAATAACAAAAAATAATTGTGCAGGTATGTCCAAATTATATTTCACCATGAGAACTACTGCACCAATGTACTTACAAGAAGCTCAAGTAATTTTTGACACTCATTTGTTCAGTTATATGAGACGTTTGATTGTGAATGATGGGCCTGGATATCGTGTATTGCAACACGGGCTTACTACCTTGCCTATCCATGATGGTGGTATGGGCATGTATTCTATGTCAGACACCTTTCGGTATTGTTACCTTGCCCCTTGCATCCAATCTAAGCAGCTGCATGATACTCTCTTGCGTTATTATGATGTATGTAGCGATGGTTCCAATTACCAGCTTGCTTTAGACTCTTTCTTCAAGGTATGTCATCTTGATTGTGCCTCTTTCAACATTGAGTTAACTGCCCCCCATCCTATTCGTTTACTGGCAGCTAAGTAGTTTAATGTTGTTGAACAAGAGATGCCAAATCTATATAACATGTCAGTTAGGGATTTAGTCTTATGGAAGTGCAATAAGTTCCCACATGCTCAGGATTATTTGTTAGTTGTGCCTATAGGTGGTCTTGGACAATGCGTTGGTCCTCGACATTTTTGTGTCATTCTTTGTTATCGTCTTGGTATTCCACTCTTTCCAGATGGGAGTTTTTGTTGTTTATGTAGTCGAGATATGGATTTTTTTGGTGACCATGCTCTTCACTGTGCACACGAAATAGGTTTAAAGTTTCGGCATGATTTGGTTCGTGATATTTTGTTTGATATATGTTCTCGTGATGGCATACACGCACAAAAAGAGGTGGATTTGGGTTTCTTATCAGCTGAAGGTGGTGCTTTAAGGCCTGCAGATATTCTCATTTATAATTGGGACACGGTTCGCGATGTGTGTTTAGATGTAACTGGAATTTCACCTTTTACAGGAGGTGGAGTTAATACCTTCGTACCAGGGAAGGATATATGTAATGCGGTTTCAAAAAAGCCGGAATAAGTATCTTGACAAGTATACTACACATGGTTACGGTTTTAGTACTATATCTTTCACGACGTTGGGTGAGTTAGGTGATGAGACGGTAGATTTCTTGAAGAGAGTGAAGCATTTTGTAAATAGTCATGATGTAAATGTTAAAATTGGTGATTTTCTTTTTCATAGATTAGGAGTTACTATTCAAAAAGGTGTTGGCGCCCAATTAGTTGCTAGGTTGCTGACAAGTTATTTGTAGTCCAAACTTGTAACATAAATTTGTGGACTGAAAAATAGAAATATGTATATATTTTTCCTTTAAAAAATAAAATAAAATAAATGATGTATTTAATTAAAAAAAGAAGAAAAAAACATGTAGTAAATATTTTATAAGAAAAAAACTGGCTGGATTGGGTATACCCAGATTAATAGGGGTATACAAAATTTAAACCCATCCAAGACAGTGTACTAAGGGGTGTCTAAAAGATGTTGATGTGATTTTAAAGATGTTGTAGATATGAGGTTCAAACTCTCGGACTTGTAGAGATTAAAGTTTTTAAAATACTAAATAATTATATAGAAAGAATATAAACAATGGTGAGAGGTACTAGAACTAAGGATTTGGCCAATCTTCATAACATAAGGTTCAATTAGTTATTCTTTGACAGTTTTAGCTCAAGAAATTTAAACATGGACTCTTATTTTGCCATGGTAGATTCTCAAAACATTAGTTATAAGTCGTAAGCATGGGACATCAAACATCTAAGCAAGCATGACCCATCTAATAAAATAATAACTAATTAATCAAAATCATATTTCAATTAATTTTAGTGCAAAAGTCATAAAAAGAATATAAATAAATTTACCCATGTATGAAGTTCGGCCTCCTCCGTCGTCCCAGCGTTGGGATTTAGCTCATCATATCAAAAACACGCTCATAAGATAGAAACATGGCTCAAAAGGTGTTTTTATTGAAGAGAAATAATAATACAGCGAATCTGCAACACTTAATGGTCGTTACAGAAGTCACCGTTAAAAAGGAATAAGACTGTACAAAGAACGATAGATTGATGTTGCAGCAGAATATGCAACCTTGTTTGTGCGTCCAATGTTCTTCGTTTCTTTCTTCTTCAGCAGCAGCAGGGTACTTTCCTGTAACCCTGATTTCTCCGCCTCTACAGCTTCCCTAAGCCTCCGTATCGACCCCAAACTCTCGACAGCTCTTCTGTGGATTCTCACCATCTTATATATACACAACAGGCAAAAGAAATCATGAAAACATCTTTCTTTCTCTTCCCGGCCAAGCTGTGATAATATTTGTCTGCACGCGTCTTCCAACCTTCCCTGAGTTATCTAAACTCTCCAAACTCGGTAACTAAATCCTGGCAAAATCCAACCACGATATCCTCTCCAAATTTGCACGTAACTTCCATTTTGAGTCATCAAAGGACCAAACAAAATCTTACCCTGTTACCGTAAATAATTCATCATTCCCTGTTTTCGAACTACCGAGAATAAAAGGATTTTATTCCTATTTTTAAGCTCCAGTACATGTACACATCCCTGCTATTTTGGTAAGAATCAAATCTTTCTTTAAACGCTTTAGTGTTTTTCCAAAATAATCAACAGAGACCCGAGTAATCCTCCTCTTCTGTTGCATTGAATCTCGACCCATATCTTGTTTTAAGTCAAACCAAGTCATATACCAATCCTGTCATGATGAAACGGGATAACTGCAATCCTAATCCACGTCAAACACCAACTAAATCTTGTCCAAAATCCTGCCAAGAGACTTCGCAGGTGAAAGTTCACTTTCCCGCCAAATTTGGTTTTCAAGAGATGAAGATAGGATGCCCCCTAACCAGAGTATGGGTGTCCATAGCCATGGGGTGAACTTGCAAATCTGGGGTACAAAAATCAGTAGAGTGCCCCTTATCATCTGCACTACCCCTTATCCAAAATGAGAGTCTGAATAGTAGGTGTCCTCTGGGTGCCTTTATCAACTTTTCGAGCCGATTTCTCCAAAAACGTTTATTTCCCAAAAATACCTATCAACACATAAAACACCATAATAAGCACAAAAATGGGTACTAACAATATACAAAATCGAGATGAAAATAAACACATAAATGCGTCTATCAAATACCCCCAAACTTATTATTTGCTAGTCCCGAGCAAATCAAATCTAGAAAATAAAATCCTAACCCACTGTCGCAGGCATCGCGATTGCACTTAGCGTGTGCAACAAGCCTTTAAACCCCTAGGTGGCCCTAGTGGCCGATTTATAGCCTCGGGAGGGTTTACTAGGGATATACCCACAAAACCTTTTACCCCAGACCCTAGCTATCTACGCAGAATCTTGGAATGGCATTAAAGAACCTCCTTGGTCGAAATACTTTTTGATTACGGGAGGAAGTACCCTAATGCGAAATTCCAATTGGTGTACACGAGTTTGCACTCAAGCATACTCAATTCATATATAAATGATAGAGCTCTACTCAGATAGTCGCACTATGGACATCAATATCCGGAGTCAACAAATCATATGGATAGATTAAGAGATGGATATAGAAAAACATAGATGGTTTTGATGTTGACTAGCTGAACGGTGTTTCTCATATCTGTCTGAAGGCCACTACCAAAATGAACCTATCCTAATGGACTGAAATACTGGTCTGACTAATATCAACACAACTGGCATTTACTAGGGAGCCAGTGGTCGATAATCCTAATTCTAGATCAACTCGTCTGGCATATACAAGAGAACCAACGGTCGATTTATTGAACACACATTTATTTATATATAAATATTTTTAACAACATGATTAGATCTTGTGGATCCAAGCGCATGCTTCTTGTCAGCAGATTACATGGTAATTCCCGTGGATCCTGCATTCCACGCTTGTTTAGGCGATGGAGACAGGGAGAACACACACAAATATACGTTTATTTCCTAAATATACCTATCAACACATAAAACACCATAATAAGCACAAAAATGGATACTAACAATATACAAAATCGAGATGAAAATAGACACATAAATGCGTCTATCAGATGTTAAAAGACCAAATTGCCCTAAATATTAGTACATGAATTTAGTTTGAAACCGTAAAACTAAAACCCATCCATCAATTTCATAATCATCTTCAAAACTCAAACTTTATGTGATGAAATCAAAAAAGGAAAGAAATATAAAAATCAAATCAAAAGAAACAATCAAACCGAAACTGAATTTTGGTTGTATGGGATATGCGATTGGGTATGATCTTGTACCTAATCAGTTTGAGATTGGGTACAAAATCATACTGAATCTCATATATATATCCAAATTGATATGAACAGTCGTCAGGGTAAGATACGTAAGATTATGTTACAGGTCATGTGAACCATTCAATTTCTGGAAGAATCTTTCTCTCGTTAGTGTGAGTTATCATTCATCTCTATAGTGATTGTCATAATTTGGCACTACAAGAAAACTTTGTTTTAGCGACTATTTTCTTACCAACTATAGTTGGTGGAATTCTTCAGCAACAATTGTTTGTAACTAAAAACAACTCTGTTGGGCGGAATGTCTAACCACCAGTTTTCCAGCAACGATAGTGGGTGGAAGGCTTTAGCATGAACAACTTAACAACCGAAATATCGTATTTGTTTTTATTAGCCTCCAACCGTCATGTTTGGGCAACAAAAATGTACCCTAGAAGGTACATATATTTTGCCACTCATCGTACCCACGAAACAACCTATTGGTAGACACCTCAACCAACCATCAAATTATTGGCATTGTTAGTAGCTTTCAGCCACGAGAGTTTGACAACTACAAAGTACACTAGAAGGTAAGTACTTCAAGACACCATGTGTACCCACCAAATCAATCTTTTGGTAGACACTTGTACCCAAACATTAGTTTGTTGGTGTGGTTAGTAGCTTTCAGCCACCAGGATATGATAACTACCAAGTTTCATGGTTTATTAATTAAGTACGCAAAGATATTAGAGTTTGAAAAGTTTCTTCTTTTGAAACAATTAAAATTTGTCTTGGCGAGTTTATCTCTAGAGCATCTAGATGATATAAATGCATCACCTTACTTTTTGAAAGAAAAAAACAAAATTACATCAATATGAGTATGAGTATGATTCCAATTAACAAAAGTGGATTCTATTATGAAATTATGTATACTTAGGACTGAATCCAATATGCCATACGAATAATAATTTTGAACTAATAGGTAGTCGGATGACCAAGATGCATGAGTATACTAACAAAACAAGATTAAACCAAATACAGAGAAATGAAGGCTTCAAATCCACCTCTTAATTGTATATAAATCCCAAGGTGTATAAACCTATTTTTTTTAATCAAGAAGTTGTAGCTTCCTCAAAGATGTGATATAATCACGTGTCATATTGATGACTCAACCTCATAAAAGTATGTCACTCCTTAGCATACATACATTAGCTACCTGTTTAAGGCATAGATAATCATATGCTTCATTATATAATAAAGAATTGTTCTAACTAATATGGATGCTTGACATACAAGGTGCAAATGTTAAACATTAAGACCGGCCAAAGTTTATAGTTAGAAAAATTAATGTAAATTCCTAAGTATCCTTGATATGGAGTGAGAGTGAGATCGGAAAAACTATAAAGTTTATAGTTAAGCTAAATTACAACAAGATATATATATATATATATAATATTATAACATGATCTGATCTGTAACTAAAAATATAAATTAGAAACTTAATTTATAATAATGTGAAAATGGGCCTGCTCCCTCCTCTATTTTCAAAAAAAATTTCGGTTTATCATAATTGCCTCGAATTCGATTAAAATTTTATAAGAAAATTATGAATTGCTTCCGATCTAAATTGGAACTAGAGTTTCAACTTATGAATATGATTATCCAAACTCATGCAATCTCCTCAAGTCAAAATGATTCAATTTTCAGTTTCTTCAATTTTACACGAATTCGTTCAAAGTTGTTATCATTATTTGTTCCAGTAATCCCACAATTTCACCATAAATTTTCTACATTGTCTCACTGTTATTCCACTCTAGTTTAGGATTCTTCGTCGGGATAATGTGTTATTTATTGACGACGACCGAATTTGAGCGAGCTTCAAGGAAATTTGGTGAAATCGGCTGATAAAAAATATGGAATTGAATAAACCCAAAAAACATATCGGGTATTCTTGGAGATTTACATAAATTGATTCCAATACAAGTTGGTCCAATTTTACAATTGAATCGATCTTATGAAATATGCTTAGACCTTTACATATCCCCTCTTGTCATATTCCTCTTCCAGTGTTTTTCATAATTCATTAACAGCTATAGACTTTGATTTTAATTTTAATTTTTATGCTTCATTACTAAGCTAGAATATTTAGAGGAACCTTAAATCTACGGATGCTCGTCATCAATTCTTAATGACCTTTTCGTCGAAGTCGAAATTCTCAAAGGAACACCTACTGATGTTCATCGTGTTATCCTTGATGACCTCTTACCATTAGTCGATAACAATATCCAAAATAAATACTAATATTCTTTCAATTTTTATAGTATCCAAGGTTGATAAATAAACCGAATGCACAAGTAAAATCGAAATCACTACAAGTATGTTTTAGCAAAAACCGAAAACACAAACAGAAAACACACTTCTCTCAATCTGTATGAAAGTCCCAAATAAAATCTCCACTGTCCAAAACTTTTGGTAATCCGTGTGACTAGTGTGACCATCCATATGCACCGTTTAAAAGTTCAATACAAAAGCCTTGGGTTATTCTTTCGCCCTTTCTATCACTATAAGAAAATTTTGCTAAACCTAATTTCATTTTTCCGCCTCCATCTCTCTCGCTCTTCCTTTCTCTTTTAGTTCAACCTACTCTCAGATGAGATCGAAAAACCCAATCCTTAAAGACCCGTTTATGTTTTTTGATTTCCTTGATGCTGTCTCTCTGTATTCTAAGGTTTTGACATCGGAACCAGATACGTAAATGGTAACTCTTTCACTTTTCTTCTTTTCCCTTTTGCTTTCGTCGTTTTATCTCTTTCTTCTGGTTCTACTTCATTGATTCACTAATTTGATTTTGATTTAGTTTTTACATTTCCAATAATGATTTGTCTAGTTAGATCTGATCTTAATTATGTTTTTTTTCTTCTTAATTTTTCGTTTTAAATTCTGCGATTTTGTGTTCTGTATTAGGCTGTTTTTTATTTTAGATTTGATCTGTAAAGAAACCCTTTAATTCAGGGGTTCCTTTCATCTAATTTTTATGTTAGGGGTTGATTCTAATGCCGGCTATTTTAGGGATTTAATATGTAAACAATTTTAGGTTTTTTTTTTTTTTGGTTTCAATTTGGGGCTTTGAATAATGTTATAGGGAAACGAATAAGTAAAACTCTGGTGGGCGACTAGATCCCTTGCATAATTTTCTGCCAGATATAAGTCCAATTGCAACACAGAAGACTAGACACCAACTAACAGTGATGAAATATACTTTAGTTCCTCACATTTTCAGTTCTACTTTTTTCAGAGATCATTGTTGGAATTTGTTATAGGTCATGTGAACCATTCAAATTCTGGAAGAATCTTGGTCTCGTTAGTGTGAGTTAACATTCATCTCTATATTGATTGTCATAATTTGGGCTTATGTTTGTGCAAGTACTTATTTTTATGATATGAGAGAATACTCTTTTCTGAATGATTGACAGGTAGGAGGTGGTGAGCTTTATGAACGATGCCTTGCCTCACCATTTGATACTCTATTTGGATCTTTTGAAAAGATGGTGCAAAAGGTTCAAGGACAAGGTGCTGCTTTGCATGGTACTGGTGGGTGGTAAATCTTATTCTGACAGTTATTTTGGTTCCTAGGTTTCATTTGGTTTAACATTAACTTTTTTTTGATAAGAAGAGAGGATGTATTAAAGATAGAAGAATATACAAACGATCTACCAGAGGTAGAAAAAATTACATCAAACTAAACAAAGAGAGCTTCCCGGTTATTAAGAACGGAATTTGAAAAAATTTAGATGAATTCTTCTACCTGCTGCACTTGCCCTAGAAAAATTTAAAGATTTCACTTCCATTCCCAGATCAGCTTCTGTCTTGAAAGTTAATTTGGCTCAAAAGTATAATGGTATAACACTATTCATCTATGGAATTTTCTAAAATGGTTGGTTATGGAATTGGATGGTTCACACGTAATGATTTTCAAGAGTTATAGGGATGGGCTCTTTTGACATTTCGTTGTTGATTTAAATTTATTTGGGACACCAAATCCCATGTTTTTGTGTAAAATTGGAAAAAAAAGGAGTCGTGCTTCACATTGACACAAAGTCACCATATATAAAGTCCTACCTCGCTTCGCTCGGTCGGCCTAACTTAGGTATGTGTTGCTAATCTAAAGATTGGGTCCACATTTCTCCACTAAATTATTATAAAACAAGATGGGATCAACAAGTGTAATGAACATGATGATATCGAAAAATGTGTGCATTTGTTATGGTCACTCGACAAGTTATTCATTCCTAACTCAACCAGCCTTTCAAGGTTGGTTGGCTTAAGTGTTAAAATGTCTACACGGTTGTGGGTTTGCAATTTTTGCAGGAATATATATATAGGGTCTACAAGCTTCAATGATTTCATAGGGTTAACGACAAGCTTCGTAGAGTTAAATATTACTACTCAAATTATTATCTCTATGATTTCAGAAGTTTTTCCCCGGTTGTGGTTAAAAGTTAAGAATTTTCTTGATTCTCAGAGCTTCTGGCCCACTTTGAGACTATTTAAACCATTAAGGAATCGCGAGACAAAATTTAGAACAACATAAAGTTTTTGTCCCCTTTTACATAAAATTTAGACCAATAGAAAGTTATTCGAGAAAATTTAGACCAATAAGAACTTAGATGCTTTTGTCCCCTTAGATTTACTAAATCTCAATTCCTAAAATTCTGTAAATATAAAAAGGAAAATAACAAAAAATAAAGTATTTAATTAGAAAAAAGAAAAGAAAAACGTATAGTAAATATTTTATAGGAAAAAAAAAACTGGTCTGATTGGGTATGCCCAGATTAATAGGGGTATACAAAATTTAAACCCATCCAAGATAGTGTACTAAGGGGTGTCTAAAATATGTTAAAAGACCAAATTGCCATAAATATTAGTACAAGAATTAATTTTGAAAACGTAAAACTAAAACCCATCCATCAATTTCATAATCATCTTCAAAACTCGTACTTTATGTGATAAAATCAAAAAAGGAAAGAAATATCAAAATCCAATCAAAAGAAAAAATCAAAACGAAACTGAATTTTGGTTGTACGGGATATGAGATTGGGTATGATTTTGTACCCAATCAGTTTGAGATTGGGTACAAAATCATACTGAATCTCATATATATATATATCCAAATTGATATGAACAGAGATTGGCTACAAAATCATACCCAATCTCATATATATATCCAAATTGATATGAACAGTCGTTAGGGTAAGATATGTAAGATTATGTTACAGGTCATGCGAACCATTAAAATTCTTGAAGAATCTTGGTCTCGTTAGTGTGAGTTAACATTCATCTCTATAGTGATTGTCATAATTTGGGCTTATGTTTGTGCAAGTCCTTATTTTTATGATCTGAGAGGGTACTCTTTTCTTAAGATTGACAGGAAGGAGGTGGTGAGCTCTATGAACGATGCCTTGCCTCACCAATTGATACTCTATTTGGATCTTTTGAAAATATGATGCAAATGGTTAAAGGACAAGGTTCTGCTTTGCATGGCTCTGGTGGGTGGTATATCTTATTCTGACAGTTATTTTGGTTCCTAGGTTTCATTTGGTTTAACATTAAAAAAAATTGATAAGAAGAGAGGATGTATTAAAGATAGAAGAATATATAAACGATCTACCATGGGTGGAAAAAACAGAAGGAAAAAATTACATCAAACTAAACAAAGAGAGCTTCCCGGTTATTAAGAACGGAATTCGTAAAATTTAAATGAATTCTTCTACCTGTCGCACATTCCCAGGACAAAATTAAAGATTTCACTTCCATTCCCAGAGCAGCTTCTGTCTTGAAAGTATAATTTGGCTCAAAAGTATAATGGTTTAACACTATTCATCACTGGAATTTTCTAGAATGGTTGGTTATGGAATTGGATGGTTCACACGTAATGATTTTCAAGAGTTATAATGGTTATGATTTACCTGGTATACTTATTGTTGTCACGGGACCTGCGAAATGGCAATTATAGGTGGGTTAGTACAATGATTTTGGTGTTCTTAGTTTGTGGCTTTTGTTAGGTTATACTATTGAATTTTCTTAAGTTTAGTTTTTTGGGTATTTGTTTGTGATTCTTGTAGGTTATTTGGATGATTCCGCTAGTATGTACAGTGAGGTGATTGTGAATGGAGAGAAATCAAGCTTTCCATATGGGCCCTACGTAAGTTTTGTTTATCGGTAGGCTAAGAATATTATAACATTTCAGCGACTTACATTATGAATCTAAATCTCTCTACATATGCAGTGAATATCCATTATCAGTCATTTTAGTTGGTTATGGAGATCGACGAACCATTGGATATGATTGTTAGGTCTCTCTCATTTTCTATTTATGTGTAAATATATGCTTTAACTATTTATTTTTTTCCAATTCACGTTTCATACCCCATTTATTTTTTCTTATATTGTTTATCATTTATGTAGTGTGCTTGTTGCAACCTATCTTACACTAATATTTGATATGCTCCACATGATTCATCATAAATTGTTGTTTCGTGTGCTTGTAAAAAACAGGGTTCTACACTTACGTTATTAGCAGGTTTCATTTTAGCACATTCCTGTATTATTGTACAGTACTATTAACATTGTACTGACAATGCACAGCTGTGGCCTATCCATTTTACTCTGTTTATTAAGGTAGTTTTAATTGAACTTACGTTGTTAAATTGATATCTAATCAGCAAATGTTAGAAACCTTAGTTGCATTCCATATGTAGACAACATAAAATCAACAATGTGGGTGATTATATTTCATTGTTTGAAACCTTCATTTCTTGCGAGATAAATTTAGTATTTTTACAATGTTCTATCTAGAACCTATAATTCCCCTGCAGGTACTCAATCTATATCTCCTATAGTTTGGAAAGTTACTTTACCTCATAAAGTAAAACATTTTGTTTGGAAGTGTCTTAAAGACATAGTTCCAACAAGAGATAAGTTATCTAGATATAAACCAGAGATTGATTTTAAATGTAGTTTGTGTAATCAACCTGCTGAATCTATCAATCATCTTTTCTTGGATTGCCCTTATGCTAGATCAGTTTCGTTGGCTCTTAATATCAATGTTGGTAATATTATGGCTCAATATGGATCTTTCAAGAATTGGATACTCTTTTGGTTCTTTGCAGGAACTAATTTTACTTTTGGTGCGGGGATTACTAGACATGATTTAAAAACATTACTTATGGTGTCAGTCTGGACTATACGGAAAGACAGATGTTCTAAGATTTTTCAAAACATCAGTCCTAATAGGTCTATGTTTATAGATGTCATTAATAAGATGGTATCCTCTATTTCTAATCTTGGTATTACTAATAATGGTGTTCTGCAGGTTCAAAATTGGAAACCACCAGAGAATGGTTCCGTTAAATTTAATTTTGATGCTTCATTTAAACTTGATACTTTACAAGGAGGCATAGGATTAATTGTGAGAAACTGTGCAGGTTACTGCCTTGGAGTACAAGGGAAATTCTTCAATGGGGGAATGAGGGAAGGTGTTAAAGTTGAAGAACTGGAATGCAAATCAATGAAAGCTGCTGCTACTTTGGTTGTTGCAAAGGACTTCAACAATGTCATCTTTGAATCAGATTGTGAGGCCATAATAAAATCCATCAATGAATCAACTTTCTATGTTCATTGGATGAATCAATTTTTAGTTTTAGATATTAAGTTTCTTTTAAGTAAAATCAGTAGATGGAAGTGTGTTTTAGTTAAGAGAGAAGTTAATAGTTTGGCTGATAAACTTGCTAAGAAAGCTAGAACTACACGTTCAAATTTTGAGTTTCACAATGATCTTCCACATAATATACAAGGATGGGTAGATTATGACAATCATGTAACTCTCATTAACTATTAATACAATTCTCTTTTGAATAAAAAAAATAGTATTTTTACTAGTCACTTTGATTCATGTTGTATTCCTTGTAACAGCATGAAAACTGAAATTGTAGCTCATCTTTTTATTAACTGTGATTTTACTAAAGGTGTGTGGTTTGGTATGGGTTTAACTTTTCCCCATGGATGGCAATAACTTTTTGAATTTGGTGAAAATGTGGTTTGAGAACCCTTGGGTAGAGTATAAGGAGATCTAGAGTCTCATTTGTTGGCAGATATGGAAGTTCCGAGATTCTATGCTTTTTAATCAGGTTACACCAAATCTTGTAGAATGCATAACTTTGATTAGGAAGTGCATGAATTACAGGATTGTTGAGCGCTGCAAGTATGCTAATACTCAGACTAATGGGAAACATTCAATTTGTACTATAATGAGTTTTGAAACTAATGATAGGATTGTTAATTGTTGTTCCTCAATTATTTCAATAGAGACACTAAGTTGTATCAGTACTCAATCTTGTGTATTACTTGTTTCTTATCTTAAGAAATCCAACATACTAAGTTCAAATGTTTTGTCTTGTGTCAATATGGTAAGCGAGAGTTTGTGAAACTCCATTTCTAAATCCATTGTTTTCTTGCTTGCAGATGAAGTAGTTATCAGTATTGTTGAGGAAAAGCGTATATTGAATTAGATAAATAAATAAGTGGATTCAGGTAATCGTATTGGTACTGCTGGAAGTCTTAGATTTTTGGATGAGAAAAGAGTCATTTGCCTATACTTAGCAGTTATCAATCATCTAATAGTTGAACTCACCATGAACCTAAGTATCATTGAACAAATCGATTAACATGATTCGAACAATGTTTTTATTTTTTTGAATGTAGAATGAATGAATGTTTCAATGTCTAGTAGAGTGACTTCTTTAGAATGGAGAATGAATATTTGAATTGGATTGGATTGGATGACAACAATTCCAGGGGGATAGGGTACTTACAGGGTAAAATAAAAGGGGTGAGAATTGATTTTGACCAGGTCAATGAAGACTGGCCTTCTTTTTCTCTTGTTACAAAAAATTAGTAACGGCAAAAAGTGTTACTAAATATATACCAGATAATAAGAGTCGGTCAACGTTGACCAAGTCAAAACATTAACAACTCTAGTAAAAAATTCGTAATGGCAAAATCCAGGTTACTAAATTTTCACCATAAAACTGAAGTCAGTCAATGTTGACTTAGTCAATAGAATCGTAACATTACTAAAAATTTAAAAACAGTCCTTGAGCAGTTACTAATTTTCATTTAGTAACGACGACATTTTCGTTACGAAAACAATTGCGACTCCAGATTAGACGACAACATTTTAGTTACGAAATTTTGTTACACCCCTTTTTGTAACGGCTGATTTTTGTTACTACCCCATTTAACAACAACCTATTTCAGTTACTAAACGCCAAATATGGTGTAGTGTATTGATACTTCTCATCCGACAATTCTTATTTTATTGCTTATACTATCGGAATTGATATTTCTTATATTATATACATCAAGGATTGATACTTTATATGCTTCGGATTTTTTATTATTCATACTTCTTGAAGGTTATCTATCGCTATGAATACTTCTTGAAGATTATTTTTTCCATCGCGATAAGATTATTAATGAGAGATACTTCTTATACTTCTTATGGACATTTCATACTTCTTGCAAATTATTAATTATGGATACTTCGGATAGTTACATTCAATATGCTTCTAAGGATAATTCGTGTTTCATATAATTCAAGGAAAAATATTTTATCAATACTTCGCTATCTTTTAGTAAGGAATCGACCAAAACAAAGACATAGGCAAGAAATGGGAAGTATATTGCTTTTGCTTCGGATAGCTTTAATCACATCATCTACCGAAGCAAAAGGAAGCATACATATACAGGAAATGCATTTTGCACTTCACATAATTGTTTTTTCAGAATTTACCTTTTTCTTGTTTTTGTTTTGCATACTAATATCATGCGAAAAACAAAGGAAAAATGAATAGAATGGCATCGCCAAAGAAATATACAACTCTCTCACACAATTCCTTCATAACAACGAATTAATTAAAGCAACTATACGTACCATCGCATGCAAAGAAAAACTACAACTGAGGGAAGATAAGAACGAGAAGCGACACCATCAAGTCATTATCAATAACAACATCAACACTGGGATATCATCGCCAAATATCAAACTAAACGCTTGCAATCTACCTCACACACAGATGAGGAAAAGAGAACTTGGAAGAAAATCATCAACACCAACTACCACAATTAAAACTTCCGAAGAAGATGCTCGGTCGTGAATACCGAGAATCCTTAACAACAATTCAAGGGTATTCAAAGAAAAAGTTATATACTAGTTTTACTTCGCCGAAATCACACATGACAATGCGTACATCTCCAACATCAACAATTTGCGAAGCGTGATTTTTACAAAGCCAAACATGCTCAAGCCCCAAAAAAATCTCCAAAGCATCAAGCCTATCAAAACTTCAAATCACTTAACGTCAACAACCAAGCATCAGCTCCAAGTAGTATAATTCTCACATCAGTTCAGCACCATCTAAACCACACTAGCACCAAGTATACAGGGACAAAATTGAAAGCAGTGAATCATTCCAAAAAGAATTTGTGATCAACGGCAACAAAGCTTCTTATACTTCGAGGATTGATACTTCTTACATTTAATACTTCATACTTCGCATACTTATGGAAATGATACTTCGCAAAGCTTTGGAACTTCACAAAAGAATAGGGGCAAGTATATACTTTGAAATAAGATGTATTCTTTAGCTCAGTTCCTTCAGCAACAAGATCAATGACAACTCCAGCACCATGTGTCTCGCTCCAGAAACTACAGCAAGGCGGATTTTTTCTTAAGGATCACTCTTCAATCAATAATCAAGAAAAAGAGGCAAAATGTGGATAAAAAATATGTGACTCGAAGCATGGCAAGATATGAAAGTCGAAACTACTTAGTATTCTAGGATTGCTACATCTTATTTTAGTCTAGTTTCCTTAATTTGTAAGAAAAGGATGTATGTGTAATTTCCATTTTTATCTACACTAGTACTTAAAGAAAGAGATTAAGATAGAGAAGGGAGGCTTCATTCTTATCTTCTCCTTCCTCTACAACCTTAAAACTAGGATTTAACCAAAACTCATTAATGGAGTCCCTATGTAATCTCAATAATCATAGTGAAACAACCCGTATATGTAAATACCATTATGGATGGATCCATGTAAAATCCAGTGTCCATCTTTACGTTCTAGCACTTATATTCACTAATAGAAAAAGTCCTATCTAGGACAAAATTTGGGGTGCACATATCCTACCCATACCCGCATTTTTACCCTACCCACCACTGTTTTACCCATACCCTGTCCTACCCGTCGTTTGATGGGTAGGGTGACGGTTAAACATTTCTTACCCGCCGCCAAATGGGTAGGGTGATGGGTTAAACTCAAAATTATCCTACCCTACCCGCCTACCCGCTAATAAACTGAAATGACTTCATAGTCCTTTCATTGTTTCTTCTCCTACCTATTTATTTCGTCATTTTGAAACATAACAAGGGTAAAAAGTGAAGTTGTTTTTCTTGTATCTCTTTTATGAGTTTATCAAATCGAACATAGTAAATCAGAGAAAATCCTAGATTCCCAGCCCCTTTCTTCTTTCTTCTTCATCTCAAATCGAACACAGAAAATCTCAGCCCCTTTCTTCCCCAAAACTGAACTGAACTAGGGTTCTAAGTTCTAACCGTATACCTTACTCTTCTCCATCCCATGTTCAAATTTCACGGTCTCGTTTAAAACCCTTTACTCGGTTGGTTCATCTCTAGTTCCGGCCCTCCTTCACCAAAATTCGATGGAGAAGACATTGTTCCATTCTTAGGTAATCCGATAATCACACAAGTATCATTACATTTTTAATAATCTGAATGGGTTTTTCTTTTATATGTTGTACAACTTGATGATTTCATTTGTATTTGAAGAAATTAGTTGAAATCAGTTGAGTAATATGATTGCCATTTTGAGAAATTAACATGCATGTTAGCCGATTGATGCAATTTATCATAAGAATTTAGTTTGTTCCTCATAGAGGAAGAATTTCAATGGGATTATCATAGAAATTGTAATTCAATATGTTTAGTGATTGTGAGTTCATATATTTTAATATGTAAAACTTGAATTTCTAGATAAGAATGTCAGTTTTATCTCAGCCTCCAATCTTGGGTATCTCATTTGATTTATAATTTTATGTTTTAGTAATGGTTAGATTTTCCACACATTTATGAAATGTTTATCATCGGTTTAATAAGAATTGTAATTTAATGCAAAATTTTGATCTTGGCGTTGTTGTTTTTTGGTTCTAAATTGGACAATTTAAGTGTAATACGCGTTACTTGTTTGAAGATGTAATGCCTGAGTAAGAATTGAAGCTGTAGTATTGGTACTTGATAGTTACGTGCGCAGTTTCGCTTGCCGTCCTAGAAATCATAATTCAATATGTTTAGTGATTATGAGTTCCACCATGTAAACTGATGGTGGAATAATGAAGCTCATTCCTGTGGGAAGATCCATCTTTGTAGTTATCTATGGCTGTAAATTTCTGTTGCATGTTAAGAGAGTTGGATGGGGAAGGGAAAAATGATGATAATCAGCTTGTTTCTCCTCAGTCTTCATTTATCTGGATCACTCATGCCTAAACACTAAACATTTAATGATGTAGTAGCTTGTTTGTACTACTGGGGAGATTCCATAAACTGTTCAATTTTGCTGGTCTTTTTCTTTTTTTGGTTCTCTTGTTCGACTCACATCCTCAATGTTGTTATTCACCTCAAACTTGAATAGTCCTCAGTAGTTACAGTTGCTTTTCCTTTATTAGGTTCTCAATGTTGTCTTTCCTTTTTTTTGTTCTCAATGTTGTCTTTCCTAATTTATGTAACCTTTATTAGGTTTCGATGAAGACTTGGTACTATGCGACCTGGTAGTATTATAATCTTCATAATTCACTCCGTCTGTCCTATTTGGCTGATACTGAACTTCATCATGCACCATCACATAATTCACTAAAATATGACGTGACTAATTGCATTTCCAAGTTACATACTATGTCGATCTTTGGTCATATGTAAACTGATTGATAAATTGTCTCTTCATGATTTCTAGCTAAAACCCATGTCTTTAAATGTACAAATTTGCAATATTTAGTTGTCTGGTATTTTTGTATTCACATTTTGGTATGAATTGTATAGGTGTTGTAGTAAGTGAGCGGAAGTCGAATGGCTCTTTGCTTATAGCAACCAGTGGAGGGTTAAACCAACAAAGAACGAGGGTAAGTGAAGCTTTTCCTTATCATTTGACTAAGTGTGTAGACTATAAAAATACACTAGTCAGTGAAAATTCACTAGGAATGCCTGTTTTTGATGCAAGTGTCTCTTGACATTCTTGCTGTTGTAACCCTGTGTATGTATAGTGGTTTTTGTTTTTCTGCATACTTGATTGGATGGCTATAAATGGAACATCAAATTTGAACTATCATTTGATAGTAGTTCTAGATTTTACCTGAAACGATCGTGGGAGATTGATGAACAATGTCTGCTAAAATAATTTCTTTTGTTTTTTGTGTTTTTTAGAAGGCCATTTCTTATACTTCTTTTGGTTTACGGCTTATGAATAGTTATTCCACAATTGCATTTAGTTTGTGCAGGCTTAATGTGAGCAAACATGGTTGAGATTACAGAAGAGAGAGACCTCCCTCTCAAGCTACATCTGAATCCATGCAACGAAGGGCTAGTACTGTTGCATCTCCGCCACCTCCACCTCTACCATCTTCTCAACCTGGGATCAGCGGAAGTAAGAAGCGGAAGAGAACATCTTGGGTGTGGAAACATTTTGTGACGAGTTTTGATGTAGATGGTAATGAATGGGCGAAGTGCAACTATTGTGAAGAATAAGGTATGTGTTAGTATAGTAATGTTCTGGATCAGCTGCAGATCAATGACTTGGTATTTACTTGTTATATTTTGTCACATTCATATTCCAAGTTCCATGATTATGTGCCGCTGAGTGTTATTATTACCTTATGATTGCAATTTAAAACTGTAGATTTATGTAACTCATGCACATTTTGCATTTTCGTAATAAAGAATTCTATCTGCAACTAGAGTTGTTTTCCTTACTGCACCAGTTCACATGAAGTACACCTCTAGGTTATGGCGTTATCAACCTAGCTAGGGTTGATCTGATCTGTTTTTTTGTCATCGATTTCAATTGAGATTGTTTTATTTTCCTTGGACATTGTTAGAGAGAGATTTTTTGAGACTCAGAAACGTCCTGGTTTTCCCCCTTCTTCTCCTTGATTTAGGTTACAAAAATTGAGTCTCGGCTATTATCAATAATAATTTAAACATTATTCACAAAAGTATTATTGGACACGTGCGCTTCGTTGCTCTCCATTCAAGCAAGCACAACGAATCAGATTTGAAATCTGAAATAAAAAAGAAATCCTTAGTCGAAATTAAGTTCGTCTAACTGGTAGTTCTTTAGGAAAACAGTCAAACTTCTAATATTGATCCCAGTGGGAGTGAATGATTCTATAGCACCAAGGAAAATTCTAAAACTTCACCTGTAATATCATATTTTAGGTAGGCAATCCAGATAGCGTTGGAGGTTGTAACTTGTGTTTCACAATGATAATAGCTAAGAAATTTTGGCAGCTTCTTTGGGCACTGATACATCAGCTGAATTTTGGGGAGTTGTACAGGCTTTTAGGATTGCTCAAGCTCATAACATGCAGAGAATATGGTTTCGTTTGTGTTCATTTAGTTTGTAAAGTGGTTCAACTGTTGTTGTGTTGGCTTTGATATGTAGCGTATAAAGATATTTTTACGTTGATTGGCTTCAAGTGTTGTTATGCAGCTTTATTTGGTGATCTTAGTGTATATTCCATCATCGTAGATGATGATTGAAGAAGAAGGTCATATGAAGAGCTTTTGGTTATGATACTGTTATATGAAGAACAAGGTTACGTGAAGAACATGGAATTATGCTGGGATTCATCGTCGATTTTGAAAAGAATAGAACTCTTGTTTCTTGAGACTACAAATGGCTTTGTGCCTAGCAGGATGTTTTTGTTTGTTCATTTTTCCCCAGTTAGATTGGCAGTACCATTGGGTACATACTTAGATAGGCTGGCTCTTATTTGCAGTGTTGTTGCAAGATTATTTTTTTTTGTCTTTTGGGGATCATTTTTTGTATACACAGAAGCTAGTAACTAGTAACCAGTCCAGAACATAGAAAGAAGAAAAAAAAAAAAAACGGTTATACCCGCCACCCTATCCTACCCGACCCGCCAATTGATGAGTCGGGTAGGATCTTACCCGTTTACTGGCGGGTAAAAATTACTTACCCGCCATTCAGCGGGTAGGGTGGCGAAATAGGCCATATCCTACCCACCCTACCCGTTGTGCAGCCCTAGATACAATGAAACGACACAAAATAGGCATCGCGGTACAAAAAACTAAAACAATGTACGGAAAGTGCCCCTGACTAAAGTCAATATGTCGATGTGTCAAGACTTTAATCGACTTATACAACGACATTTTCATTGGTACTTTCTACGGGCATCCTTATTCTTATCCTGGCGTCATTAAGGCACGACCTTGAAAGAATTAGGGGCAACTAATAAGACAAAATAGGGTCACCCAAACCTAAAATGAAGCCACCCCTTATCTCTCATTTTTTATAATGTCGATTTTATCCTTAACAATCGGTAGTTTAAATTATATAAATGAAAATTGTTTTAGTTTTGTAGTTTTAATATTTTTAGAGTAGAAGAAAGGAAGAAAAAAATGGTGGAGAATATCATTTTTTCTTAAATCAACAACAAACATGGATGAGTATGAAGAAGAAGGTGAGAAACATCATGAAGAATATCATGTTCATGGTTCAATACTAATTAAAGAGACAATTAAATGCATTCAACACCATTAACGTCTCAGAATCAGTAGATAATAAAATACTTTATCAACCGATTATACCTTTCTGTTCAAATAGATATGCACAATCGGTAGTTTATCGGTAGTTTCGTGATGTTTATTATCTAAATTCAAAATTTTCAAAAACCAATGGAATTTTGAGTTTCTCTATTTTTACAATTGGTAGACTGGTGATATTTATTATCTACCGATTGTACAATCGGTAGTCCTAAATTCAAAATTTTCAAAAACTAGTGGAATTTTGCATTTTTTAATTTTCACAATCGGCAGACTCGTGATATTTATTGACTACCTATTGTACATTCGGTAGTCTCGTGATGTTCATTATCTACCGATTTTTCTAGTAACCCCAAATTCTGTTTTTGTCGAGATCTCTAATTTTTCAAATTTGGGAACTACAATAATAGGTAGGTTAATAAGTTAATCTAACTTCCGATTATAAAGTTGCCCCAAATTTTGTTTTTGTCGAAATCTCTGATTTTTCGAATTTGGGAACTACAATAATCGGTAGGTTAATAAGTTAACGTAACCTCCGATTATGAAGTTTCCCTAAAAATTTTTTTTGCCAAAATCTCCATTTTATTCGAATTTGGGAACTACAATAATCGGTAGTATACGAACTTCACCAAACGTCCGATTAATAAGTTGGCAAAAATTTCGAGATTAGGTCAGAGCAATCGGCAGTTTATGAAGTTATTTATGAACTTCACCTATTTACCGATTGCTAATGGTCCCAAGTTCCATTTCGAGTTTTATACTTTAACAATCGGTAGATACCACTATACTAACTACCGATTGTGTAAGGGCACTTAGGTAATCTCTAACAATTAAGACATCCCATAACCGTGTCTATGGGTTGGGAATAAAAAAGTCGCACCTAATTCTTTCAGGGACGCCCAAATGACGCCAGGATTCTTATCGCCCTATCTATTATTCTTTCTTCATTTCTCTTTTTCCTTCTCTACTTTTTCCTCCTCCTCTTTTTCTTCTTCCACTTACAAATCGGCCATGGCTTCAACATAAATCCTTTGAGTCTTTTCGTTTAGTTTTGAAAACCCTAAATCTTGAATCTGAAACCTCAAAATATGAAGCAGCTGCAAAAAAATAAATAAATTGTTTTTTTTTTTTTTTTGTTTGCTGAAATCTAATCTGAGAAATTTGGTATGTTTTCCATTTGATACTTACTTATTCTATTTATTTTTTTGGTTTACGTTGTATGTAAAGATGATGATGAATAGTGATATGATTTTAAAGTTGTTGTAGTAAATGAGTTCAAACTCTCGGACTTGTGAAGATTCGAGTTTTTAAATTTAATAAAAATATATACAAAAATATTACAAAGGGTGCGAGAGTTACTGGGACTCTGGATTCCACCAAATTTCATTCATGTGATTCAAATAATAATTCCAATCAATTATAGCTCAAATATTAAAAAATATGGACTCATATTATTTGCCAAAAGTAGATTTTTTAAAAGCAATGATTGTAAATCAAAAGCATGATGTATCAAAAATACATTGACCAAGCATACATCATCAAACAATATCACACTCATTCAATAAAATCATAAATCAATTAAAAATCAATGCAAATAGTCATAAAAGAATTATTAGAATTACCACATGCATGAAATAGGGCTTCCTCCGTCATCCCATTGTTGGGGTTTAACTCTTCATGGTGAAAACATGCTCAAAAGATAGAAACATGGTTCAAAAGGTGTTTTTATTGAATAGAAATTATAATACAACGAATCTGCAACACTTAATGGTCGTTACAGAAGTCACCGTTACAATTGAAGTGCTGTTAATAAACGATAAATCGGTTCTGCTGTTGAAGAACGACACTCATCTGCGACTGTTCTCTGTGGGTCAATGTTCTTCGTGTTCTTCGCGACTGTTTGTGTGGGTCAATGTTCTTCGTGTTTTTCAGGCCTGGCAGCAGCAGAAACAGCAGCAGCAGCGGCCTATAAATCTCTGATTCTCTCCTCCTCGAAACTCTCGACACCCTTCTATATGACCCAAACAATCTATTTATATCCAAAATACCGATTAAATCTCTTCAGAATCTTCCAAAATCTCTTCCTATCTCTTCACGGCAAAGTTGCGGCAATTTCTTGTTTTAGGATTTCCACGCGTTTCTGAGCTTTCCTTTTGATTCTAAACTCTTCCTTAGATAGATATCAAGCTTTAGGAAGGTTTATAGCAGTTTAATCTCTCTAAAATTTCCTAAAATCGGTCACACACGTGACTTTCCATATTTTGCTGTTGAGATAAAAATCCATCGATTGAGCTCAGTTTAATCGATTTAAACACCCATGTTAGATTCCTAGACCCATAAGGAGTCTACCCTATGAAAATCAGAGGTTTAATCGACCTAAAACTCCTCCAAATTACTACCACCTGCATGTTTTCTGTTTTTGGTTTCCCGCCAAAAACAGAATTTGAATGTGAAGGGGAAAGGTTACCCCTTATCCAGTGGTCGCCCCTTATCCGTTGCTGGAGTCCGCATAACACTCGTCCCTTGGGTTGCATTTTATCAACTTTTCGCTTATTTCTCCAAAAACACCTACAAAGAGATAAAATCCCAAAATAAGTACAAAAATGGGTACTAACAATATACATAATAGAGATGAAAATAGACACATAAATGCGTCTATCAAATAGTTTCAAGAGAAACTTTTTTCTAATTTTAGTGGTGGTAGTGGTTTAGTCATTTCTGTTCCTTGAAAAATATTTTTGATTTTGATTTTGATTTTGAGTTTAATTTCGGACTACTCTAGTGATTTTACTTTTGATTTCTTATAGGGTTTCATTGATTAGTAATTTTCTACTGATTTTTCGTTGTTTTACAGAGAAGAGGAGAAACAAGTAGAAGTTGGTTTTGGTGGTGGTGGTGGTGATGAGGAATACTCAACCATGGCGGACCAGGTATTGCATCTCACCATCTTCATCTATTTTCATTTCGTTTTGATTTTGTTTAGCTTTATAAAACCCTAATTTATGGTTATTGGATTTTGATTTAGGGTTGAAAGTGTTTTTCTGTTGATCCTCTTTATTGACTGTTGATTTTGATTGGGTTTGTATTTTTGGTGCTATACATACGGAGAAGGCTTATTTGAAGCAGCTTAACACTGTTTAGGAGAGTTTGTAGTGTTTTCTACCAGTAAAACATTTAAGGCAAAACATTTTGAATTCCATCAGCAACACTGGTGGTGGTAATAGTTGTAGCATCAGATAGCATAGTAGTAGAATGGTTGTATGTTTGAATACACTAATGATACACTGTTAATTTGTATCTAATCAATAAATATTTATTGCTGGTGCAGCCGTGCAGGTAAGTGTTGCTGCTTCAGTGAGCATCTACAGACAGAAGCTAAAATTCCACAAAGAGAGAGAGAGAGAGAGAGGTGAAGAGATGTTTCGCAACAAATTGACTTGTCTGCTTCGAAGAAATAAAATCATAAACCCATTCTCTTACGTTGGAACCTCCACTTCTTCTTCTAGGCTATCAAATGAACCTTTCCGTCTCTCACACATTTTATTATTTTCATCTAAAACCTCTTGTACATCTGTCACCAGAAATGATGCTTTCTATGGCTTCAGATCACTTCTAAAGGTTTGAATTATTTTTCTCCACGGAAATACATTTAATTTTGTTGAAATTTCTAGTGATGTGGGTTATATTCTTTATCGGGTGATTAGGTTCTGGGTACTCGTTGTTGTTTTTCTCCTTTCCCAATCTAACTATTGCCACTCACACATTAGACTCTAGTAAAGTCCAGCAACGGAGATTAATGGACGTCAATACACAAACACTAGAAAAGTTACATAATAAGAAACCCCTGACTTTTTTGTTGTGCATAACATTGGCCATATGACATGTGTTATGCTCAATACAGTCAATAGTTAGTCAAGTACAATCAAACACTAAACTGGACCAGCTTCATATACCTAGACCTTGATGATCAAAAAGCCTCAGTCCTCAACTGTAAACTATCTTTTAGATTTTTGTTCGGAAACCTATCTTTTCGTCAATAGTGTTTTTGTTTTATGCACAACAGTTGCATTGCTCATTGTGACTTTACAGTTGACCTAAATATAATTTCTTATTTAATATGATTTCATTGTTTTGCTGCAATCACGTTGATGTATTCTTACACCATTTAAATTGAATGCGTAGTTTCATTGGTCACCTAATATGTTAAAGAAATTCAAGCAAATCTACTTGGTAAGTGAGTAGAACGGTGCGCACCTGATCCCACCTATTTAAGATAGCACCCATGTGTCCTATTTTATCTTATGCATATGATTATGTCCCTAGGATGAGGAATTGAAACCGGTTCTGTCTTAAAGAGTAGCTTGCTATCACTCATATGTTTATACTTTTTTAGTTTCGTAGCAGACTGGCTGAAAGACATTAATGTACTTTCAGGGATTTTCTTTTCCATCTTCCAGGAGAATGTGCACAGCTGCTTCCATCTCTCCTTCAGCTAAGGAAGGAGTAAAGTTACTAGCTACTGCAGGACCTCAAGCTCAGAAATGGTTGGGATTTGGCTTTTAGATCAGCTGCAGGGGTGTTTAGTATGGTGATACTTGGTGGGATTACACGGCTGACCCGCTCAGGTTTATTGGTTTACTAGAAGAAAGTTGTGTATCTTTCAGTGTATTGAGGTTTTGCAGCTTGGTATTTTAGATTGAGTGGTTAATGGTTTACTTATACTTGTACTCATGTTTCTATATTATGATTGCATTGTAGTTTAAGTTCTATTCTATCTGGTTTTGCATTCTAAAGAAAATTTTCCTTACTTTCTTTTTGCTTACAGGTCTTGAGAAAAATTGTGGATGATACATCAAAGTTTCTGAATGACGAATTTACTGAAGCATGCAGTTGTTACAGTTCAATGACTCTCAAAGGACAACAACAAAGGATGCTGGGAGAATTGCTGGATTAGAGGTTCGGTTATTATCAATGAGCCTACTGCTGCTTCTTTGGCCTATGGGTTTGAGAAGAAAAATTATGAAATTATCCAAATGTTATATCTTGGTAGTGGTATCTTTCGCGTTTTAGGTACTTCACTATTCAAATATATGTAAGGTCAATTGTGCAATTCATTTTGTCATTTGAGTGCATGTAGTTTCTTACCTAAAAGTACTATAACTCTTTTTCTTTCCTTGCAACTCTTTGGTCTTGGTGTATCAAACATATGTGGTTCTTTCTACTCTCATACTCTGCATATCCTACAACAGGTTAGATACTCGCAAATCTACTTGTGGCACGACGTGGTTTCTAGCATTTGAAGTATGTTTGTAAAATTCTCATTCGACCATTTGGCTTATATCAGTATGAAGATGCACTCCTTAACCATTTAACAGTCTGATATTGATAAGTTGATCACTTAACATGAGGTGCTTGTTTCTTTTTGCAGTGTGCTCTTTCCACTCTAGTGATATCCCCTATCATGGGTCTGATAATTAGGCGTCTATGTGCCGGTCAGTATTGTGGTAGTTTGAAACTCTTAACTTTTTTCTTATTTTCTTTTAGTGTATGTATTGATTATGTTTTCATCATAGGTGCATGGATGGCTTAGGAAAGCAAGAAGCTGTTGGTTGCATTGCGTTTCTGTTATTGAAGTTCAATGATCATACTCCATCTTCTAGTCTGGACAGATGTGTATACAGAATTGTGATTGTATTTTCTTTGAGTGTTGTTTTCAAATTATATATTCTCCTGATTCGTTCTCCGAATTATGTTTGATTCGGTTTGGTCTATTGTGCAGCTGAATACAAGTGCTAGAATGAATAATATGGAAGTGGACAACCACCCGATGAACACAACAACGATTCTGATTTGTGCTGCAGATCTACTCTATTGAGCTTGAAGAATATGTTTTGATGAGGTTTGCTAATTTTCTTACTTGTATTTTTCCATTTTGAGGTGAATTTCTGATGTTTTTTTTTTTCTTCTAGTTAATGATAGTTGTTACCTTTATTCTAGCAAGGTGTATAGATAGGAGACTTTGGTGGTTCTATCTATAAACGCAGTTGGATGTTTTAATGGAGTGTGAAAGGCGATATAACCTTACTATTTATTGCAACCATTTCCTCAGAGTAAGGGATGTCGTTTTGAAGCATGACTCTGCCTTGTCGTAAGTACTTTCGTAGTATATAGTCTTTCTTTCTTTATTCTCTTTATATATTGATAGGTAGACATATTCATTTAGATCTAAGGTTTACAGGGTTCATTTTCATTTAGAAGCTTGTAATATTTTATTTGATTGAATGAACATAATAACCGTGGTTTACTTTCTTGTTTTATTAATTGGAACAGATGTATGTATCGTTCGTGCTGGATCTATAACTATTGAGTTTAAGATTAGGTACTCTTCTATTGTCTGTAATTAAATTTTAAATTTAGAAGAAGCTGGAAATTCCAATGAAACATGTTCTAGCACTTATGGGAAAGATCTTCTTTGGTAGTGTTGTTAGTGCAAATTCAGGTCACACTCCTGATTGACAAGCACCATTAGGTGAAGGGTTAGCTAATACTGTACTCTGTACTACCACTAACAGAGCTTGGGCATCATGAATGAAGGGTGAGATACAAATACTTATACTAGTATTTTATCATGAAAACCTCTGCTCTAAGTTTATCTCATCTTAATTTACTTTTTTTTTTTTTTTTTTTTTTTTTTGATTTTCTGGGCATCAATTTAACTTCTTGAAATTTTAGATTAACAGGTTGGGTTATTGGTGGTTGTTAGCTAGCTGTATTTCAGCTTAATGGGGATAAAGGATGTGTGTGACGCAGAGACGTTGGCAATCATGGTAAGCATTTCTAAGAGCATGAATTGTCTGATAGTTTACGTAATTGGTCTATTTGCGTAGGTATCACTACCAATTTTTGTTGCAGTCATGTATCCAAGAGCTGCTAAGTACGTTGTCAATGTATATTTGAAGTTCAAACTTCTTGTATTGCAGGGTGTGGATAAGCAGTCTTCGACTTTGAAGGTCAGTTGCAACTGATGCTGCATGCAAGCTTAAACTTGAAAGTTACTTGCAGGGCGAGAAGATATCCATGAAGGTTTGAACTTATACAACTCTTCTGAACCTCTTGATATAGTTTTTTGATCTTGTTTGCCCATGTTAAACTTTGTATGGTTGCTGCCACATTGGTCTTGCTGTATGCCAGACCGCTGGAAGTTGATGCATTTGGAAAAGTACCATGGCTACTGCCTGTACCTGCAACAGCTACGACAAGCATATTCGTTGATGCACGCAGCAATTACAGATTGCCTTGATAATGGTTACGTTCTCGTAAGGTGATATGTTTTCTAAGATGCATTTGTAGGACTAGAACTTCTTCAGCTCTTACATATCACCTCATTATGCTTCTTAGCGCTAATTTTTTTTTTTTCATTTGTCAGATGTGGCTGGGCACAGCATATGGTGCTTTACATTCTTACTGTGGGGAAAACATACTCGCAAAAAAGTCCTTGGCAGATGTTGTGATGGTAGAAGATGTCCTGAATAAGTTAGATCAAGCTAAATGTGGTGATGTGATTGGTTCTGCAATGGGTGTCATCAAGGTGAGCTTCAAACTTTTGGTACATTTAATTGCAGAGCATGCAATGTCTTGGTCTTTTTATAGTTCAGTTAACAATTTGCCTGTTTGGATATATGATTTAATCCAGCAGGATAAGAACAATTTGTAGTTCCACCCTTTATCAATAGGTTCCTTCTTTCCTATTAAAAAAAAAAGAAAAAAGAAATTGTTTCAGCCCAGTCAGAACGACTTTAGTCAGCCAGCCAGATCTGGTTCGATGTTTTTGTTAATATAAAAATTAAATCAACAACGTGATCTGCGTGTCTTACCTAGTGACAACTCCAAAGTATTGTAATTAAATTTATTCTGAGCCAACTTGAAAGTGTTGTTCCAAAAAAAGACACTGAATCTACAACACTTTCTGAGGCAATTCAAAAGTGCCAAATAACTCGTCAATACAACTGATTTTTTCCACTAGTGATTTTATATTTTGATGATGAACGATGTTTAGATCTAGGAATTACCTTTTGAGTGTAGTTTGTAGGATTTCCTGCAGCTACACCCGTCTAAAAATAAATGGAATCTAGTGTCATAATGTCCTTCCGCTATCAGCTAAAAGTACCGGATTAGAACAAAGTTTTTTGGTGGAGATCTTCCAAGTTTAAAGATCAATGCCACATATGCACTTGTAACGGATCATAGAAGAACAAATTCAATGGTCTGCTTCCATCACTACCTGATATGTACCATATGGATTAGAAAGGGTCTGTTGGTGGAGTTTTTCAGTGTTTGAATTTCAACGTCAACTATACATTTGGAAGAGGAACATATATCTTAACACGACGTTCTGAGCCCCTAAATGACAATGTCAACGTCTATAGAGTTGACTGTGTATGATTACCATTTCATTTATTCTATAAAATATTAGACATTCTCTGTTGTTTTCATTGTTTAGATATCTTTCTTTGTTATGCACTGCTGAAACCTTAAATCAAAGCAAAAGCCTTGGGTGATTTGGTTCTCTTAAAGTAACCGAAGATCAATGAGAAACCATTTTGTTTTGAATTTGCTCAACAAGGCAGCTGCGCCTAAGCTTCCATAAGATGTAATCATCAACATACTTGTGAGGTTACCGGCAAATTGTCAATATTACGATTCAGGTGTGTATGCAAGCAATGGCTTAAATTAACTAGTGATCATAATTTCATTAAACTGCACTTCGAAATTGCTACTGAAAATGAAAACTTAAAGACTTATGGTTGGTGCGGAAAACATGTATTCCATAAATTTAGGTTCAATATTTCATACGGTAAATCGTTCAAATAAATATTCTATAAGGAAGTTATCGAGATCGATTACGCATTCAAAGCTAGACACTGGGGGATGTCTGTAGTGGCTTCTTGCAACGGGTTGCTTTGAATAGCTAATATTGCACATCAGATTTGCATTTGGAACCCGTTAACAAACATATACAAAATAGTACCATCATTGTCTCTTGACATACTGGGCAATCATGGTAACATTCTTGGGTTCGAATATGGATTTTGCTATGATTTTCATGCCGAGGAGTGTAAAATTGTAAGAATTATTGATATTGATGGTTATTTTTCTACAATTGAGATCTATGTAGAGGGATCGAATACATTTGAAGGGTATAAATTCATACCTTATTGCTTTGCCTTTGGAGATGTATTCGGGGCTATGTTATATTAGGCGGGCCTAGGCGTGGAGGAAAATTTACAAAACTCAAACTTCAGGCATTCTACAGCGCCTTGGCGCCTTTTTCTCCTAGGCGATAGTCCAACGCCTAGTGGGCCTTTGGCGCTTAAGCCCCAAAGGCCCTCGCCTTTTACAACATAGATTCGGGGTGCTTGTAAATGAAACTCTTCACTGGATAGCAAATCATCGTTCTGGATCGCCGAGCCTTGTGTTTTCATTCAGTATTAGGGATGAATCATTTTGGGAGCTGCCACTGCCAGAAAATGTGAATGATCTGTCGCGGGTTTCGATTGGTGCGTTGGGTGGGGATCTTTGCTTAACGGATTATCGTCCTCGTGACTTTAGAATTGATGTATGGGTAATGAAGGACATTCGACATCGGACCCAAGCATGATGGGCAAAATGGAGATTGGCTAAAGGTGTTTTGTGCAACCGGAAAGTCCTCCTTAAGTGAAAGGCAAGTTCTACAAAACGGCGATCTGACCCATGATGCTTTATGACGCTAAGTGCTGGGCGACGAAGGATCAGGACGTTTGACAACTGAGCACAACTGAGATGCGTATGCTGAGATGGGTCTGCGGACACACAAGACACGATCGCCTCAGGAATGAATACGTTCTCAAGAAGCTGAAGGTAGCACCTATCAAGGAGATGCTCACCCAACAACGGTTGCTTTGGTTTGGGCACTTACGTCGAAGACCTCCGGATGCGCCGGTTCGCGTAGGACGCATTTTCGCGGAGAGGGTAGAGTGAAATGTAGAGGCCGACCGAAACTTACGTGGGATGAGTCGGTGAAGCATGACTTGGAGAAGCGGAATCTAGTTGAGGAAGATGCATTGGATAGACAGAAGTGGAGAGCAGCGATTCACGTGAAAGAGGTAGGATTTCTGTTCTCGGATTGAGTTGGACCGTGTATGGATGTTCGCGCTCAGCGTGTACATTGGGAATGATTTGTCTCGGGAGCTCGTGTTCCTCTTGTCACCACTGACATGAGTTGTCAGTTCTTCCTGAGACGGTTGTTTCTCGATGGATATTAGGTGTTGGCGTATGAGTGGTGTTTGGTTTCCGAGTTCTTGTTGGCTCCCCGCTTCGAGTGGTGAACGATAAGCCCGATTACCTCTTCATGTCCGTGTCGTACCCATATTTGGTTCCTATGTTGCCTATTTACAGAGAAGATATCGATGGTGCCCCCGTTTGTCGCTTAATCTTACCTACCGTTGGTAAGATAGATCTTTCGCGCACAACGTGCCCGCTTGAAACGACTTGTCCCTGGTGATCGTGCATGCCTGGTCTTAAAAGCTTGTCTGGCTTGTCCTACTGGAGACGGTCGCTCCATGATGGACAATACGTGTTGGCGTGTGAGTGGTGTTTGATCTTCGGTGCTGGTTGGCCCCCGTTTCACGCGACGACAATAAGCCCGACTACCTCTTCAGCCTCCTCCCTGAGTCGCCTGAGGGAAAGACTTGTTTGGTCCCTGTGCTCATCTGTCGAAAAGTTATCGACTATTGTCCCTTGCAACGGTGAACATGTGAAATCTTTCTAGCATATTGTGAAGGGAGGGACTCCCTCCTGTGGCTGTGCAGGCAGCAGGATCGTGAAAGGGGGACTCCTCCCTGTAGCCCTGCATGCCCTGGGCAGGGATATAGTGGGTATGCTATTTTAACGGTCGCGAATGCATAAACCCTACTAAAATGGTGTGACCACTCTCTGTTCCACCCGTGGCACGAAATGTGCAAAGAATTTACTACTGTCTCTGTACAGGTTGCCCAGGCTGGTGAGCCGGCCTAGAAACTTAACCATATTTTGGAGATAAGATCTTTACGAGATATTATCTCTAACCTACCTGGTACTTGCTACTGGAAAAAGGGTTTAGGTTATTGGTTATTGGTATGGGTAATGAAGGACTATGGGGTAATCGATTCTTTGAGTACATTATTAGCGATTCAATTACCATTAACACCGGCATCCCTATCATTGATCGGTGTGAAGCTGCTATATTCCTTTAAGAATGGCGAAATTCTACTCAGGAGGGATGCGAATACCTTACTATTATATCACCCGAAGGACGAGGAGTCTAGAATTGTGAAGATCCGTGGTATTCCTGATGGATCATATGATATAATGACTTTTGCAGAGAGTCTATATTCCGTTAACTCGGGTAATTGTTCGGAGAAAGATCGAATTCAAAGTCTAGCTACTGAGCTAGGAAAGAACCCAAAAAAGCATTTCTTAAGAGGTAAGAATACATCTTGCATATAAGTTTGTTATCTTGGTGACATTGACAATGCAATGTTAATCCTTGTTTCATTTTTTACGGTTGGTGGAGCCAAAAAATACTATAATTATCTAGGGGTATAAATTTTACTTAATAGAGAGATAGAGATTTAAGTTGACTGAATGCTAAATATTTGATGAGTTAAGCACTGAATACATGATAAATAAGAGTGTGCTTATGTGGTTTTGAAGATTTTTAGGGGCTAGAGTCAGGGTTGGTCAACCCCTCACTCTGCCACTGTTCATTTGAGTGGGTGGTGAAAAGTGTGAAGACATTTAGTTGGGAGCAGTGATTTGTCTTAATCCTTAATAATTTGGACATACAAAACAATTGCAAGTGCAACATTACATTTCTGTTTTTATTTGTAAGTTCAAGACAATCCAAGTGACAACTATTCAATTGCAAACGTTAAATGTTATTTAAGAATTGCACTCAAGTGTACACGATAGTCCCAAGTTAGCAATTCAGAGAATCATTCGGGAATTGTTACGTATCGAACGTTCCCGATCCATACGGGCGTACAACTGAAACTCCGCACTCAACACGCGCACTTTCTCAGCTTCCCGGATTATTCGCGTCTTTTACGATCCGAAGTAGAAACGTGCGTATTGTTCGGCCCAATATGATTTGTACTGGGCTAACTTAAGAGCCTCTTTCAAAGCCCAACTACCCTAATTTTTTCCCAAACAAGTATTCACCAGGGGTTCGAAGTCATAACATTCGGCTTCGACTCCATACTCGGGTTCACTCCACTGAGCCATCCGTTTTTTGGTGGCATGGTTAAATATATTTCATATATAGACATATTTGACACAAAAATCAGACCTACCATAGTTTTCACAATATTGAATCTTTTCTTGGCATGTAATATGTGCCGAATTTTGTGTGCCGATTTCATATTTTTAAAACGAATTATACACATATTATGCCGTTCCGAATTACTGCCGAATCATGAACAGTTGACCGGATTTTTATCTGAAATTAACATCTACAAATCCGAGTAATATCTGTACGTTTGCCGTATTCCGAATTGCTAACTAGGCACGGTCTTCAGTATGTATTGCCAACCCAAAGATCGGTCCACGTTTCTCCACGAAAATTTTACAAAACAAGAACCGGTGTAGATCTTTTTTCTTTTCTTTTTTTGTTAATAAAGCGTATCTACCAGTTTAGTGAATATGATGAACTCGAAAAAGTGTGTTATAGCTCCTCGAACTCAACAAGTTTCAAGGTTGTTAGCTTAAGTAATATCTCCACGTGGGCCCTCTTATATCATGATTACGGGTTTGCAAGTTATCAAAAATATACTTAATCCTCGATAAAGCATCCATATATAGGGTCAACAAGCGTCAATAGTTTCTGGTTATGTACGAGGCCTCTATAGGGTCGATAGGCTTCGTAAAGTTATATATACCAATTCAAATATCTTAACTGAGCATCTTCTTTCCTATAAATATCTTAACTGAGTAATTTTTCCTAAAAAATATGATAGTATTTTTTCAGTATTCAGGATATACCAACCTTTTTTTTTTTTAGGAAAACATACTTCATTTAAATCAATTAGAACCAACACAGAGTTTCCAACCATTCAGGGACATCATCCCTCCAAAGAATAGAACTACTGTTATGCCTAGCTTCTTTTGCTAAGCAATGAGCTACTTCGTTCGCATCTTTGACACATAAACAAACACCCAACTAGAAAAACTACTTAATAATTCCTTACAATCCATGATAATGGAATTATATGTCCATCTAAGGGACCCCGCACTACCATTTATAGCCAAAACTACATTGAAGCGATCTCCTTCTAGATGCAACCTCTGAATGTTTTCGGATTTCGCCCACTTGATTGCCTCCAATGCTGCTATAGCCACAGTTTGTTCCTCATCGTCCGCTATTCCCGGGATACAGCATGCTCCACGGAATTTACCTGCACCATTAATCTGAATTAGGCCAGAACCCATTGTATTATCTTCTTTAGAGAAACTAGCATCAAAGTTAATATTTGTAAAGTCAAAACAAGGGGGAGTCCAGCTGATAGTTTCTCTTCTTGTTGTTACATTTATGTTACCAATCCTTTGTTTACTTAGGTGTTCATTCCAATCCAACATTTCTTTCCTCACCATTCTGGATACACCAGAATTTTGCACCTGAACATTTTCAAATACCAAAGAACATCTTGCTTTCCAGATATTCCATAAAGTATACCATGTGGTTATTATCATACATTCTGCACATTAGTATTTGTGAACCAGCTAGCAATCCAATTCTTCAAAGTAAGCCCACCAATAATTCCTGCAAGGTTAGGATCGACTGCACTCCATATATGTTTACTAACTTGACATTTTAGTAACATTTGATCAATAGTTTCAGTATCAATATTACAGAGAGGACAAGCATAGCTAATATTAGTTGTATGCCTAGCAAGTCTTTCTCTAACACCTAATGTAACACCTTCTCATTCAAAATTTAAGATTATTACTTCAATTATGTGTTTATACGTGAATTAAAGTGTTTCAAGTTCAAGCATTTCACTTTTCAATCTACTCTTCCACATGATATAAAAGAGTGGGTTGATCAGGAAAACCATGTAACCTCTTAATTTTCTCAATAAAATCCTTTTTGAATAAAAAAAAAAAGGTTCAAGTCCATCTAAGCAACATATAAAAAGTAAAGGTTAAATTTACCTTAAAATCATATCTAATTTTGTGGGTAAACAAAAATATATTGAAAAGTAAAAGGCTAATATTATTAATCGTTGTATAGATAATAGGTAATTTTAAAGAGTTTTCCGGATATATAAAAAATTTACCAAAATCCGAGGTATAATTTCAAAGATACGAATTTTAAAAATATTTATTTCATTTTTATAGAAGTCGTATTTTCGTAAATAAATGATTTCTTGCGTAATTCTATTTAAGTCTCCATAAATTATATATGTTATTCCCGAATTCGTATTTTTTTTCCCCGAAAAAGAAGCTAGCCACAAAGATATTCATTACAGTTCTCCGATTCAAGATCGAGATCGGTTACAGGACCGACTCAGAAGTTTACAGCGGTTATAAAGAATTCAAACAGATGAATCGGACATTCAAATAGACGAAAGGGATAATCAAGAACCTTAACAACGGAGTTACAAGACCAATTCTGAAAAAGATATCCTACAATTTTTACCCGATTCCAAGGTAACATAACTAGTTCAAATGGTCTTGGCTGAATCAAATGTAACACATCCAGCTCAAATATCAAATCTATAATCAATAGAAAAGTGAGGATCCGGAAATCCAATCATTTCTCAAGGGTTTTATCAAAATCATGGTGCTAACATAGGTAAAGCAGGATCCACGAATCCAACCCATAATCAATGATTTTATAGTAACAGTGACAAAGGTAACCGGTATAACTTAACTCGGTTTTCATATGATGGAATCGGTATGAATCGGTTTGGGTCTTCATCTATCTCGGTCTTGTAGCACTGTCTGTTGGTTGTATCTTCGTAGTTTTTCCCGTGGATTTTGTATGTGTCTTTGAATATCTTTCTGCTGGTGTCTTTGTTACTGCTAGTAAATAAATTGAAATCGGAGTCTTGAAGATTGTTGAAGCTTTTTGGGAAACTTTGATGTTGTTTATGGTTGTGTGATTGTTGAAGATTCCTTTGATTCAAGAGCAAAATTAAAACCCAGCAGAGAAATTATGTTCCCAAAACAGAACCCTTGAAGAAAAAAACCTAGATCTAAATCTAAGATAGAAACTTAGAACAATCAAAAAAGAAGAAGAAACTATTGAAGATGTTAAACCCTATTTGAGATACTAATAATTAAATCTAGTGACAGCCTATGGCCGAGATTAAGATGAAGAAAAAACACTTAAAGTTCAATCCAAAAAACCTAGAATAGAACCCAAAACACTGATAATTCGTCTCAAAAAAATGGTAGAGACTAAATAGAGAAGAGGAGGTAGAAGATTAGATGAGAATTTCCTGCTCAGATTCACTACAAAAGGAGCAAATTTGAGCAGGAAAATACTCAGGCGGATCGGGTTTCAGGCTTCAGGGATGGATTCTGGAGAGAATAGTTTTTGGAGAGAATATTTCGCTTGGTGAACCAGATCCGTCTGGCCAACCAAAATTTTGCCAAGCTTTTGACTTTAGTCTTACTTTTTTCTTAATGTGCAAATTAAGAATAATGTGCAAGAGACACACCATCATCTGCCTAATGATACTTTTCATATCCTGTAGCACTATGAGTCTACGACCTATGGTTCTACTTTTGGATCTTATAGAGATTTAACCTTTGGATCCAGGATGATGAACATAGCAGAAGAACTATACTTTTATTTTTGCTAAGAACGTACTTTTAGTTTCAATTAACAGGGAGATCCCCACACACTCTTATTTTTTAACTATCTGGGAGACTTTAGGCATCTTTTCTGTCAATAAAAACAAAGACGATGACGTATTTGAAGCTAATATTTTAGGGATATATTTATCTTAAAAAGCTCTATATACCTACAAAAAATGAGCATATTCTGAATGTATAACTCCACCAGTTACCTCTTTGAACATTACCGGTCAAAAATTAGCGACTCTTTAACCATTTAAATTAAGATTGTCAAATGATGATGTATGGATGATCCTAGCATCTCCGGGGGAAGTCAAGTTAATGATTTCAATTATTAGCTTAACCATAATTGGGACATTGGTAGGTTCAAAAATTGTGTCCCTGGTGATATCGTGGACTCATCTCCCCCACTTTCAATAACAACATCTCCCCACACAAAGCTTAGCAAATATGAAACCGGCACAAAATTGAGCGTCAAATCTGATAAGATTAAAATTCAACCGTCGGACATGAGAGATTCCCGAAGATATTTTGGTGTCTGCACATAGGGGTTACGGTATAATAAATGGTATTTTATAGGGGGTTTATTCATAATAATTGATTTTATAAGTACCAAATCGAAAAACAATAGTTTCAAACACCATGAAAATGTTTTCTTTCTCTTTATCGATCTTCATCGATACAAATTTTGGCTCCCGAATATGCAATCATTTTACAACTCAAAATTCAATGAAGAGATTCTAATTTATATCACAATGCAAATTATTTATACTTTATTTCTCTCAGAAATTTCCGCCCGCTAATAATGGGATGATGATTACAGAATACACAATCGCTTAGAGAAACTGAATCGAAACTAACTTTCAAATATAAAAAATAACATATATTTTTAGCCCATGTACAAGGCACGTGCACTCAACTTGTATTGTTAAGGATGCTTATTGGTTCTTGGAAACTAAAAGTGATGTGGATCCCAATAATTATTGGAGTTTCTCTTGGAAATTTAAATATCTATACAAATATAACAAGGAGTTAGTGAGCTTGGATTTATGGGGAATTATAGAGACATTCAAAATCTCTTATTAATCGATACAGAGTTTCTAAAAATCTCTGAAACTTTCTGTTATTAGATTGAGACTTTCTAAAAGTCTTTATCATTCTCGGTTATTCGATTTAGATTTAAAAATCATTGACTCGAAGCTTTCAGGGATTTCCATAGACTTTTATATTATGACATACATAAAATGGCTTAAAAGAAGTCTCTCTAAGATATGTGATATTTTGCGAGACCTGTTTTTTTCTTCTAATGTTAATGATTAAAAATCAAACTATTAATAATAAATAACAATCACCAAATAATAATGTTATACCGCCATAAGATAAATTCCAACCCGTTGTGTAGCTTGGGCTAATTTGATTATTTATTTTCTTAAATTTTTTTATTATATTAGAAAAATGCATATACTTTTATATTATCACTTAATTATTTGATTATATATTTTCTTAAATGGTTTTTATGTTTTTTTTCCCTTCTGTTTTTCCCATAGAAAAAGATTAAAACAAATGGTGTATGTAGCATGAAAATCCTATATATTTTTGTCTTTACGGGTCACCTAGATTCTTTAAAACTCACCCAGAGAGTCTCCCATAATCTATCAAGTCACAGATAATTTTTTTAAATTTTTTGCGAAAAAAGTCTCTTGATATCTCTACAAATCTCAATTGACTAACCTCAATAAATTCTTTTTATGGCAGCTTTTCCATTAGAAAACTTATTGCGAACCAAAAGGTATTTGTGACCATCTAGATGCTTCTATTGTAAATGACTGTAAATTGGGGTTTCAAGGTTTTCACAAATCAGGCTGTATGTATATTAATTGCAAAAAAAAATAAAACAAAGTGGTAGATGTTTAGCTAAATATGCTAGGAAAGGTTGTGTAAGTAAGGAATAGGTATTGTCTCCTCCTGATGTTATCTCAGGATTTACCCATTTAACTTTGTAATGTTTCTCTTTGTAAGGTTTCACCTATTTGCCACCCGTACTTTTCCTATTTGCCACTTATCTTAGAATTCTTAAACAATTTTACTTTTCAATTTTATTTCTTCCTATTTACCACCTGTAGAAAAGTCAATATAATTTGACTATAACTTTAGTCACTCTTATTCTTCTTCTTCCCGAATCTCCCTTTTCATTAAGAACACATTAATAAACTCTGTCTAACCATTATTTTCCACCAAAAGGTTATGATTTTTGTAATGAGGAATAAATAAATAAATCGGCGAATCATTTTTGGCAAATTAGATGAATCAATCATCCAACAAGTAAAAAGTTACTTCCCAAATTAAAGCTAATTAGAGAAAAAAAGGTGGTTGACCAGTAAAGATTTAATGAATCATCCTTGAGTATATGATCGATTAGGTTAGCATATTGTTTGTACCATGAGTAAAAATGCCTCATAATGGCCCAAATTGCTACTTGAATCACCTTTTGGCCTTCATATAAGCCTGCCATCCAGCCAACCCACGTAGCTACCAACCAGTCCAAGTGTTTTGTAAAGTCAACGACCGGTCAGTGGACAAAGTCAACATCCGGTCAATGGTAAAACTCAACCGACAGTCAACTATCGAAGCCAAATTTCCAGTCACGCTTCTAGCCAGTTTCCGTCCATGTTGCCAGCGATGCTGCCAACCAGTTCCCGGCCATGTTGCTCAGCCATGTCCACAGGCGGAATCCTCCATCCATACTTCCAGCCCGTTATGCCTGTCAACCAGTCAAGCCAGTCTGCCAGTAGGTCATACCATTCAAAGCTTGACAGTCGCAGTCAACAGCAGAAAGGAGGCATGCAAAGCAGATTAATGCCAGGAGGCATGCAGTGAAGATTAATGTAGGAGGCATGCAAGGCAGATTAATACAATTTATGCCAGGAGGCATGCAGGAAAAGTTAAGACCATTTATGCTTACCCCGCGAGAGCGAATTCGCCACTGTATAAAGAAGGGGAATTATAACCCTAAGAATGTGTGTGTGCGGGGGGAATTCCCCCCCCCCCCCCACCCACCCACCCAACCCCCAAGGAGATTCAACCGTGGATGTAGGCATAATTCGCCGAACCACGTTAAATTCGTGTGTCTGTCATTCTTGATTAGTTCATGTTATTAACCCTGTTTTCATCAACAACACTAGTTTAATCGTGTTCTGTGCCTGGAAATATTTCTGGGTACAAACATTGGCGCCGACTAAGGGGATTACAAGAAAAGGAATCGTGTTTTCCCGTTGAGAAAAGTGGTAAAAAAAAAACTTCAAAATTGTGTTCGTGAGAAAGCAGTCTGAACGCTGTCAAAAATCACTGTTGCAGTCCAGATGATCGCAGCTACTGCAATCGGGGTAACTGTAGTCCAGTTGATCGCAACTGCTGCAGTCAGCTTCTCTATTCAAGGTTGCTGAAACTGCATCACTATAAAGACCAATGAAACCGCTCCTAGGATGTTCGGTCCATGGTAAAAGATGGTGTTTAAACATCCTCAAAACTATTGCAGGATGTTCGATTCGCAGCATGATAGGGTCCAGAGTTCGTTGCAACTTCCACCAAGGATCTTCAAATTGTTGTTAAAACAGACAGGATATGAAGAGCAAATAATTACTGCTGCAGCCAGTTGATCGCAATTGCTGCAGTTCGATATGGAGAGAAAACATAATCAAGTTTGTTTCCAGGATGTTCGATCCACAACATGTAAAAGTTCAAAGTTTGAAGAAATCGATTCCCAGATAAAGTAACGACAGCATGTTCGAATTCGCAGTTTATCTGAATCAACACTTCCATGTATGCCAAGATACCTATGTCTGAATGCTTCCACGAGCCACTTGCACCTTTTACACGTATGACAGGGACGGAAGGCGAAACCCTAGAAAAATATCCAGGAAAGTTCGTGAGAAAAGGCAACAAACAACCAAAATCGTCCCCAAAAAGCTAAAAAAAAAAAAAAAAAAAAAAGTTGCTGAAAGCCTAATGCAAGACGCAGTTGCAGAAAGTATAAAACAGCGTGCCACATCAACATTATTGTGCCTCGTCAGCATTATTGTGCCACGTTATAAGGGAGTCACCTATATTTGGTCATCTTCTCCGTCACCGGCAACAATTACGACAGTTTGCCGGCCAACCCCAACGGCTCAACCCGACGGCCAATCCCGACACCTGGACCTGGCGGCCATTGCCGTCGGATTCACTTGACGGCCATTGCCAGCGGTTTTCCCAGCGGCTTATCTCGGCGTCCGACCACCTCCATCCGGCCGATGTGATCCTGTGATCCTATGCTTTGCGAAGTAAAAAAATTCGATAGTCCTTGGATGTTTCCGCCCAGCTACTCAATACTGCTGGATATTCACGCCCTACCAAGCCAAGACGAGTTGGCTCAGTCAGCTGAGTCGCTAGCCTAGCCAAGCCAATGGCTCCCTGGATTTTTCTATCCCATACTGTTAGCCTTGCAGATTTATATCCCCCACTATGGGCTTGAGCACACTATTCTTCTTGGGCTTGGTCTTCAATTTTGCTTCCTTGATATCTTCTTCATCCCACGTCCAAATTGGGTGGGTGATTTTCGGCTCGTTCAAGGATTTTGCCTGCTAGAATATTCTGCACCTTCAATATATCAGGGACAAGATGTGATGCTTTCTTAGCAATATCCTTCTTTCCACCTTCTCCTCCTTTGTTGGCTTTTTTGCCTTTTTTGGTACCACTTGATTGTCCTTCTTCTTGGGTACCACTTGGTTGTCCTTCTTCTTGTACTGTTAGCACTGGATCAATTGGTTCAATTTCATGTTGGGATGTAACTTGTGGAGCAATTTATTCTACACCACCTTGTTCACTGCCTTGTGGAGCTGTTGGTTCTTCACCTTGTTGAGTGGCTTGTTGAGCTCTTGGTTGCACACTTTGTTAAGTGCCTTGTGGAGCACTTAGTTCTACACCTTGTTGAGCACTTGAATTTCCCTTGGTACTCCATTCTCTCCTAGCACTAGCTGACACTTTCTTACTCCTTTCTCGACGAGGCCCTAAGTCCCCTGTTTTGGGGGATTGCTTAGCTCGACTTTGCCGAAACAACAAAATAAGGAACGTTTAAAAACTATACAATGGGAAGAAAAAATACACAAATAAAACCCGAATGTACATAATCGGAAGTAAAAGGAAACAATTTGTTCCCAAATACATCACAATCAGAAGATAATCAAATATATTTGCTACCGAATACTGTTCAATTGGAGTTCAAAAACTTTAAGTTTTTCATCCTATATAATCGGAAGTCATTAATAATAATTTCTTCTGAATATATGCTGGCCCTAAAATAGGACTTTGCCTAAATTATAATTTTGAGAATTTTCAAAATATATATATTCGGTAGTAAGTGTAATTCCGATTATTGTGTCTCTACATCAAGATATTCGGAAGACAAAAAAATCATTAACCTACTGATTATAACCACTTTGTACACAGGAAGATGTGACCAACAATATTCTGCAGTTAACCTATAGACCTTTCTCCCGAATACTGTCGATTTTATTGAGAAATGAAGAACACGACTACATTCGGAAGTCAGTTAGCATGAATATCTCCCGAATCTGGTTAAATAACCGAAAACCCTAGTTGTTGTTTTTTCTCGATTCGTCGAATTAAAGCGAAATAAACCCAAAAAATGATAGAGTCTTCCCTAATTGGGGCCATTTGAAGTTGTCGGAGTGTTTGACTATCAGATTCGCCACCACCAACTACATCCGCGGCTTCGTGTTCTTCGCGTTCTTCGTCATTTTCAGCAACAATTTCTTTATTTCTTGCTGCAATTCTAATCTGTGGATCCACACCGCGAACAACGTTTTTCGTTCGAGCTCTTTTGGGTTTATCTTTTGTAGACATCGTTGAAAAAAAGAATCAACGATGTTTTGATTTTACGATTCACGACGACGATGAGTTGAATTGAAGAACGAGGGAAAAAAAATTCCTCCACAATCGGGAGTGAAGGGGAAGAGCAGAAGAAGAATACTTGAAATGGGTTGAAATGTTTTTTGATTTGGTTTTTTTTATTTTATTTAAAGGGCATTTAGGTAACTTCAATGTCCTATAGGGTATCCCTTAACTAGTGCCCTTGGCTGGGTATAAATTGTTGGCCCCTACTTTCTTTTGAGTGGCCCCTAAAAATGCCAGGTTTGGGGTCAAAATTAAGAGCATTTCTCAATTGAGTGATTCTGCACAAACTGTGTGGGTAAAACATGCCAAACCGCATATACACAACAAAAGAGGGACCCACCCCTCTAGAGAAAACAGGGGTCCTTCTTTTGATATTTAATGTGGCTGTGCGATTTTGGTGTGGTTTATCCACACGGATTGTCTAGGGTTTTTGTTTTCAATTATAATCTAGTTAGATTAGATAAATAAATAGATTTATATTAGCTTGACAAAGAAAAAAACTATTGAAAGTACCGACAAATGACATTGTCAACAGAAATGAAAGTAAGAGCTGTGTGGGATAATTAAGTTTTGTAAGAAATTATTTACCTTCCTCATAATGTCAACGGCTATGGAGTTGACTGTGTATGATTACCATTTCTTCTATCAAATTATTGAAACTTCTCTGTTGTTTTCTTGTTCAGATATCTATTTTTGTCTTGCATTGCTGAAAACCTTAAAATCAATTAAAAAGCCTCAAGGGAAATAGTTTTCATAAAGGAAACAAAGATCAATGCGAAGCCATCTGTTTTGAATTTACACAGCAATTAGGTAGCTATGTCCAAGCTTCCAGAAGATGTAATCATCAACATGCTCTTGAGGTTACCGGTGAAGTCAATATTACGATTCAGGTGCGTCTGCAAGCAATGGCTTAAGTTATTTAGTGATCATACTTTTATTAAACTGCACTTCGATATTGCTACTGAAAATGAAAACTTAAGACTTATGGTTGGTGGGGAAAACATGTATTCTACAAATTTTGATTCAATATTTCATAAGGCAATTGTCGAGATCCATTACCCGTTCAAATCTAGAGATTGTGGCATGTCTGTAGTGGGTTCTTGCAATGGTTTGCTTTGTATAGCAAATGTTGCACAGACCATTTGCATTTGGAACCCATCAACAAAAATTTACAAAGTAATACCATCATTACCTATTCAATTTCTGCCCAATCATCGTTTCATTCGTGGAATCAAATTCGGATTTGGCTATGATTTTCATGAGGAGGCGTACAAATTTGTAAGGATTCTGGATATTGGTGATAATGGTTCTATAGCCGGGGTCTATTCAGAGGGATCAAATACATGGAAAGCGGGTCAACTCATACCTTATAGCTTTAATTTCGGAAATGCATTTGGGGTGCTTGTAAGTGAAACTCTTCACTGGATAGCAAATCATTGTTCGGGTTCAGAAACTCGGAGCCTTGTACTTTCATACGGTATTAGGGATGAATCATTTGGGGAGCTGCCACTGCCAGATAATGTGAATTATCTGATGCGCGTTACGCTTGGTGTATTGGGTGGGAACCTTTGCATAATTGATTATTGTGTTTGCATGTTTAGTGTTGATGTTTGGGTAATAAAGGATTATGGAGTAAACAGTTCTTGGAGCAAATTACTTACGATTCCATTAGAAACAACTGTGGCATCCATGGTCAGCTTGAAGCTGTTACATTCCTTTAAGAATGGCGAAATTCTTCTCTAGAGAAATAAGAATACGTTACTTTTATATCATCCGAAGTATAAGGAGTCTAAAATTGTGGGTGGCATTCCTGATGGACAATATGATATAATGACTTTTGTGGGGAGCCTATATTCAGTTAACTCGGGTAATTGTTTGGAGCAAGATCGAATTGAAAACTTAGCTACTGAACAAAGAACGAATCTGAAAAAGAAAATAAAAAACTTCTTAAGAGGTAAGAATATATCTTGCATATAAGTTCATTATCTTAGTGACGTTCACAATGTTAGGTTAATGCTTGTTTCGTTTATCAGGGTTGATGTCCGTCTTCAAGTGTTTCAGTGAGTGATGAAAAGTAGGAAGATATTTAGCTGGAAGGTTCGATTTGTTTTAATCCTTGTTTGCAGTACCTTTTTTTTTTTTTTCGAGGAGATAACTATTCTGTTTTTATTTTTGTAAGTTAATTAAAAAAAAGTAGGAAATAACATATGGTCCTAGAAATAATAAATTAGAGTGAGTTTGGTCAAGTTGACCAAATCAACTGTCTGGTTGGTCTTTTTTTTAAAATATATATTATTGTTTGGTCCTAGAAATAATGGTTTGGTCCTTTTAGGTCCATATATATACAAAAAAAGGAGTATAAAATATCTTATTTTCAGATTCACTTTCTCTCTTTTCTTTATTTTCGGATTTACTTTCTCTCTCTCTTCTTTATTTTTAGATCTAGTTTTTTTTCTTCTCCCAATTTTTTTTTCTCTGCTCATGATGAAGAAGATGAAGATAATGATGAACGACGATATTTTTGGGTTCTTTTTCCTCTGTTAATGTTGTTGTTGATGATGATGATGATGATGATGATGAAGTTTTTGCGTTTCTTTTTCGTTTTTTGTTGGTTTACTGCTGCCGTTGAAGATGATAAATATGATGAAGATGATGTTGTTGATGCCGAAGAGGATGATGATGAATTAGTTTTTGAAGACGATATAGTTTTTGTGTTTCTTTTTTCGTCTCTATTTGTTTGATGTTGTTGTTGAAGATGATGAACATGATGAACATGATGAATACGATGTTGTTGCTGCTGTTTTGAAGACGATGTAGGTTTTTATCAGGAGTTCATTCCAGAAATGAACTCTGGTTTATATAGGTTTTTATCAGGAGTTCATTCCAGGAATGAACTTTGGTTTATATAGGTTTTTATCAGGAGTTCATTTGACGAATGAACTCTGGTTTATATAGGTTTTTATCAGGAGTTCATTTGACGAATGAACTTTTGACTTTTTGTTCTTAATAACGAAATTTTTGTAGAATTTAATGAAATGTAATGAAATTTATTGAATATAATGAAGTGTACAATTTTCATGAAACATAATGGACTCAAATCTATAAAATGCCTGATAGTTCATTAGGAAGAATGAACTGCTACAAAAAATAAGTTGCAATTAACACGGAAGGGTACTTTGATCCATTTAATATTTTTAAATAATTACGGACCTAATGGAAAAAGTGATTTCTGAAAGGACCAAACTGACCTGAGACCATTTAAAAAGGACCAAACGATTTTTTTCCCGAAAAGAAAAAAAGCCAAGTGACAACTATTCCAACTGCAGTATTTTTTGTTTGAATGTCTATTGTCAATTTAGAATTGTACTCAAGCGGACACCATACCTTCATATGTGTCGCTCTTATGCAAATATTTATTCACATCGCTGCAAGGATAAATCTAAAAACTGTTTTTTGCCTCCCTGTGCCTCGGGCTCAAAGATAACCGGCCGTCAGCACCGACCTACGCCATGGTGTCCAGTTCCCTGGGAATATCTATACAAAAACAATCTTTTTAAGTATTTGTTTTTGTTGGAGGATGGAACACCGGTAAGTTTACGATATGAGATTACAATAATAAATGGAGTAGGAAGTGTATTACACAACAAGAATTAGAATTGAATTAAGGAAGGAAAGATAAATGGGGATCTTTACGTTGCAGGCTTGCCTCTCTGTGCTGGAATCATGAATTGAAAACCTAAAAATAGAGGATTGATGAGTTCCTTTTCACACTTCATCTGGAACTACTCCTTGTTACAGCTCAACATGAACTAAAAATAGAAGCTGTCATTAGATTTTGCTTGTTTTTGAAATGACTTGTGGGAGTATTTATACTTTATAGGGGTTTTACATTTGGGGCTTATTGTCCTTGCTGAAGTGATAAATATTTAGTGTTTAAATCTGGACATGATTTTTTTAACGATTCAAACATCTTGCCCAGGTTTTAGGAAGGAGTCGTCTCATTGATGCGAGAAATAGTTGTTGTACTTGCTCACTAGCCGCGAGTTTTAAAATTTGAACCCGTAAAACTCATTTTTGTTTTGTCTGATTATTTTTAATACATGATTTGCATCATTTTCGCCGCAAAATCCAAAAGACATTGAATATAAATCTAATATTTTGATGATATGTTCTTTTTATAAAACTCTACATTCCTACCAAAAATGAGCACAATTCGAGAGATATAACACCACCATCTACTCGTTTGAATATGAGTCGTTAAAATCCGTATATGGTGAGGTTATATATCTCGAATTATGCTCATTTTTAATAGGAATATCGAGTCTTATAAGAGGAACGTATAATCAAAATATTAGATTTATATTCATTGTCGTTTGGATTTGATAACAAAAATAACGCATATGATATATAATAGTGTTCATCTAAGAATGTTCATGGATCCTCTTTTTTATTTAAAAGCATGTTAGTTGAAATAAGTTAAATATAGAATACGAGAGCAAGTTGTGTATGATTATCAACGCGTCAGATGTTCCATTTGACATGTTGATTCTCTCGATGGGGTCCAAGTCTAACACATGGACTAGAATCCAAAAAGCAAAAATTCTCTCAGAAGAATCCAAAAGCAAGAGTTTCCGAGATAGGAATCCACCGAAATGCATGCCGTTTGATTTGGAATCTTTTAGGGAGCCCAAAATTGTAACATGCGTAAGGCCTATTCCTATACATATGTTTAAAAAAAAGCTTTTGGCATACTAGGTGGCATGGCAAATCTATTGTACCACTATGGGAAAACTAATAAGTGATAGACATTTTAGCGAACGATATTACGAATAACGCTGGTGATATTGAGATTATCGTTGGCGATATACATTAAGCCGAGCGATATAAATAATATCGCCGGCGATATTAATTATATCGACCACTGGATATTTGTGCAACGACTATTTCCCCCTACTGATTCCTATATATACGCCCTCTTATTTCTCCAAGGTACTCACACTTACTTCAACCTATATTTCACCAATTTCTCTATCTCTATTCTCATTTTAAATTTCATAATCATCAATGACGAGATCCAATGAAGAGAGGAATATTATTATGAATCGGTTTAGATTACAACACGAAATGCGTCGAAGGAGGTTGCAAGAACTTGACGATAAGGAAGCTAAAGATAATAAACTCATCGACATTTTGATGCTAGTACATACGGGCCAAATACCTAGAGTTCCAGAGCCACAAAAAGTATTCTCAAGAAGGTATACGTATCGAGGGAGGGAATTTTACCATCAGAAGCTGATGCACAATTATTTTCTTCCCAATTGTGTGTACTCTGATCAAAATTTTCAAGGTCGATTTCGTATGCCTCGTCATCTGGTGATAAAGATTATTGAAGATCTTTGTCGAGTAGAACTTCAATTTAATTATCAGTTTGATGCACTCAATATTAGAGGTCATAGTCCCGAACAAAAAGTTACTTCGACTTTAAGGATTCTAGGTTATGGCACTCCAACGGATGGGAACGATGAGTACCTTTGTATGGGTAAAACAACTTCATTCACTTATGAAAACCAACCGAGGATGATGTTAGACATATATTGAGGGAGAATGAGGAAAGGGGATTCCCATGAATGCTAGGTAGTCTCGATTGTATGCATTGGGTATGGCAAGGATGCCCTGTTTATTGGGCCAGTCAATATAAAGGTCATTATCCAAAACCAACAGTTATCCTTGAAGCTGCTGCTTCTTACGATTGTTGGATATGGCACGCTTTTTTTGGTATTTCGGGTTCACAAAATGATATCAATGTTTTGCATAAGTCGCCTTTGTTTGAAGATTTGAAGCATGGAATTAGTCCCCAAGTCCGTTTCATGATTAACGGCCACCAGTACACTCATGGCTATTATCTTGCAGATGGTATCTACCCAAAATGGTCCACCTTGGTTCAATGCTACCGTCAACCTCCTGCCAGTGCATTAGGCCGTTATTACCGGCATTTTAACGATGCCCAAATGGGAGCGAGGAAAGATGTGGAACGCGCTTTTGGAATTTTGAAGAGGAAGTTCGCTATCATTTGTGGCCCATATCGTGGGTTGAGTCCTCATGAAATGCACAAGACTATGCTCACTTGCATAATTCTTCATAACATGGTAATTCAGGAAACCCGTCATACTCCGGAGTGGACTAACTATGAAGATGAAGATTTAAGGCCGGAAATTCAACCACAAAGAGGCGTCCCTGCGAGGAATTATGCTCAAATGACTAATTACATTCAGAACCGAAATTTGTATGACAGTTTAAGAGAAGATCTGAGATTGAATCTTTGGGCAGAGCATAGAAGACAATTAGTTATGTAATTTAATTTAAGTTATGTATTTTTATTTAAGTTATTTATTTTAATTGAAGTTATGTATTTTAATTTAAGTTATTTATTTTATTTTAATTTAAGTTATGTACTTTTATTTAAGTTAATGTGCAATAGACTTATTTAAAGTTATTGAGCAACAACATTTCAAATTAATCAACTTTTCATTTCAAACTAATATTAAGTAGAATGCAACAACAATATATCAAATTAAAATGCAATACTTTAAATTAAAACTTAATTTAATACATCAATCATTTAGAGGAACTACTACATCAAACTCATCATCAGTTCTATCATCATCATCGTTGTTAGTAAATCTAGCTTGTTGTTCAATCTGTGTTTGAATTCTGTCAAATTCAATTTTCCACACATGTTTTTGCTGGGCGTTCATAATTGAAGTGTTAGCTTGAAGAATGTTATGCTTATCATAGTCAAACCCAAATTTTTCTTGAGAAATACGACTTTTTTTACTCTCCCTATTTTGAAATTTCCTATCAACCGCTCTTTGCTTCTAGACGGTCTTTTGATGTTCCATAAACTCCGCCATGTTAAAACCACCGGAACTCCCTCCTTCTTGATCTAATTTTCTAGCTAGTCTTGCATTGTTCCTCCCTGGCAGTTTTCTCTTACCACCGGAACTCCCTCTTTTTTTGCAGTATTTGGTGAAGAATTTGATGGATCTGGTGAAAATGGGGAAGAATTTGGTGTTGAGGGAGAAGAATTATATGGTGACCTTTCAGGTACTTATTGATTAGTTAATAACAAATATGGATTATATTTGTTCAACACCTTCAAAATATGATAACAACTTTCGAAAGCGAACTGTTTACCAAGTTTTCGCTGCCAATCTGTACAAACCTGTCTTTCAAAATCAACATCGTTCTGACGACTCTCCCTGCCTGCTCTCTTGGCTTGCATTATCAATGCAACATAAGCGGCTACTTCCCTTTTGATTACAATGAAGTGTTCTGCTAATCCTTTTGCATCACGAGAATTGATGTTCATGGTTTGTTCTTCATATTTATGAAATATATTATCCCACATGGTGTTACCATGTTGTTGTGCACCATCGATATAATCTTGGGTAAAATAAACATAATTACGACAAATGTATTCATCCTTTATCAGGCTGTATTTTGTACCACGGACTTTGGTTTTTCTATCTTTGCTTTTGTCTTGACTTTGAGATTGTGAATCCATATTACAAGAAATAAATAATTGTAGAGAAGGTGTGATTTTTTTAGATTTAAAGAAAAAGATTGAGAAATTCTAGAGAGATTTAGAAATTCTGGTGAGAGTTGAAATGAGAATGAAATTAGGTATTTATAGGGGGGGGAAATAGTAGCCGTTGGATGAAGATATGATAAGCGATGATCAGAGAATCGAGCGATAGCTTGTCTAGCGCTGGCGATTTGAAGACCAGCGAGCGCTGACTTGACCATCGAGCGATGGACACTCTATCGCTCGCTGGAAATTCTGTCGTGTATGCCAATGTGTTATTCCTGACATATTGGCATATGAGTTTGGCATACCCATAGTGGGTGCATATATGGAAAAACATGATGTTTGCCATATGCATAGGAATAGGCCTAAGTGCTCCTACTTACTGCGAAGGAAGGAGATACGGGTACGGGCATTTCGTGATCTCTTTGACTCTGAATGCTCACTAATTCCCCGAAAATGCATGTTGCACTGGAAATTCGTTCCGAATGTTGCCAATGGTTACCTCCACGGGGTTGTTGTAAATTGGGTATTATTAGAGGATAGAATTCAGAGAACAAAAAAGCATGTTGTTACACTGATTTCAAGGTCTTATGAGCAAATATTTCGATCCTTTCTAAATAATTGTCGTGTACACTTGGTCAGTGAAATAATGTTTCCACGATACAATGAAACTCTCACAACATTGTTGGATTCAAAAGTTGTACTCCCTTGACCCAACCAAGAACACACAGTAAATAAAATCTAATGATGCTTAAAGAGAAAAGAAATCAGAGATTTCTGATGTGTTCAAATGGAATAAACCTTTCGTAATTTATAGAGGCTTTTATGTTATTAGGGATGTCTTTTCATCTCCAAAAGAGGCCTTCAGAATGTTTTAAAGGTTATTAGGTAAGAGTTTCAGGGCGCAGGACGTTATTAAGGATATAAAGATTGATGCTTTCAACTGGGCTAAAAGTCTAGAATGTTTTAAAGGGATTCATACTTCGAATATAATTGTGGGACGGGGAAATTTCTTTCTGACTCCGCATTAGCCCATTGGTTGTAAGGTTCTTGGCTGTTGTGTTTGTTGTGGTTGAGTCTGTTGTGTTTTGGGCTTTCTGTATTTTTTGTTCTTCTCTTTTAGTTTGTAAGCTTATGTAGCTAAGCTTCTTATAAGCCTCATGGTTGTTGGGTTCTTGTATTATTTCATTCTTTTAATCTAAATCATTTCTTTGCCGAGCAAAAAAAAAAAAAAACCCAAAGGCCTTCAGAACACATTTCAAATGTTCCATGAAAAGACACCTTTTTATACCATAATATTTTGAACCGTGTTTTGGGCACTACTCACTTTTGATGGGGGACCATTATTATTTTTTTGGGTGGATATTAGAAGTAATCCTAAGTCACCCCTTATCTAAGTATTTTTGTTAATACCAAATTTACCCTTGGTAATGAAATTAGTTAATTTCCTTCTTCTTCTTCTTCTTCTTCTCCAACATCAACCAAGAAGTCCGATTCGATTAAAATGAAAATCCGCAGGTAATTTCCTTCATACCCATTCATTTGAATCGTTTTTTGTTGAAGAAATCGATTTGAAATCATCAAAAACCATTGAAAATGGTCGTTACAGTAGAGATTTCGGCTAGGAGAAATTTTGAAAACCCTAGATTTTGGTAACCGAACTTTCAATATGAAGAACAGTTCGGAAAATTAGGATTTTTTAGGTAACCGAACTATGTAGTTCGGTTAGCTCGCAAAAAAAAAACGTAACCGAACTCCTTATTTATATGAAAAAATTGAGATCGGTTTAGTCGATAAATTTATATAGGTAACCGAACTTTGATAAAATATAGTTCGGTTACTTCGCAGTTTCTATGTGGTAACCGAACTTTGATCTGTCAACACCAAACTTGTACTTCGGTTTTTAAGATGGTTGATTTCGAAATGAGGGTTTTGGGTACTTAGGTATACTTCAAATTTAGTTAATGTTGCTTGAATTGACAAAAACTTTCAAAAAAATGAGAAATTTATAAACTGATTTCGACCATGGAAATGAAGTTCGGCTACGACATTTGAAGAATAGGTAGCCGAACTCATCTGCAAGTGTAGTTCGGCTAATGGTTCTGAAGACACAGGTAGCCGAACTCAGCTTTAATGGAGTTTTTGCTTTCAGAGAAAAAGTTCGGCAAGAAAAAGAAAGTTGCGACGTAACCGAACTAAAAATTCGGCTAGGAAAAAAACGAAAAAAAATTACGACGTAACCGAACTAAAAGGGTAGGTTAGTCATTTTCACACTTTAGGACACCCCTTATAAGTGTAGGGTAGACATTCTTATCACATAATGGTCCCCACCAAAAATGGGTAGTGCCCAAAATAATCTTCAATATTTTACACCAAAAATGGACTTACTAGAGCCTTATAAGCACTACATTGTTGGTCCAAGTATGGAGACCCATGGAAAATAGGAAAGCGCGATGGGCTACAAGACTATCGAGACGGAACTCCTACATGAGCACGCCATGTAATCAATACTAGATGCCATGTCGGCACACCATCTCATCAATATTATGTGCCATGTCAGCAATCGGCAACACGTCACCAGAAAGCGCACAGTCAGCACAGCAAGCAATGAAGTCAGCACTGTCACAACGCCGTCAGTACCGCCGCCAGGATAAGTAAAACATCTGGCATCTCATACTTAATGGTGTAATCACGCCGTTAGTGACACCGTTAACAGCATCAGCTCGACGTCAGCACCAGCATGACGTCACCCTCCACCAAGCTACGAGACGTCAGTATCATCTTGTCTACCATAGGTCTTCTTCTCCGGCGACGATCACACTTCCGGACATTGCCGACGGTCTTTTCCGGCGACCGTACCATACTTCATCCGGCTGCAGTTGGTTTTGCTACTATGCATTGCAGCCAAACAGTTTTATCCGCCCTCAGTTATTTCCACCTCAGTCATGTGCATTGCAGATTTATTTCCACCCCAAGCCAAGCCGAGCCGATCCAGCCAGCCGAGCTGAGCCTCTTGGTTGGGATATTTTAGCCCTAGCTAGTTCTGTTAGCCTTTGGATATTTTCAGCCATATGCTCTCTTTTACTTGGTAATTCCATAACCCTAGTGGAATGTTCTGAAAGTATCTAAGAACTTATTGATCAAATCCTTTAGACCATCTCCAATGAGGGATTTATACACTTATTAAGGAGAAATACCATCTCCCATGGAGTTGGAATTCCTCTAAACTCTAATTCCCAACCCCATATATAGGGAAGTTGGTAAGGGAATAGGGGAATAAGGCAAGTGAAGTGAAATGTTGATTGATAGGTGAATTAACATCGACAGGGGTATTAAACATCGATCGGTGAAATGAACACCGATTCGAACTATAGCGATGTAGCGACCGTTATATAGTTCACCAATGGAGTGAAAAATATATATAGTTCAAACTTCCTTTAAACATTTAAATATATACTAGACTCGTACTACGCACCGGGTGGATCCGAAAACCGTTTTGCCTCGTCTCGTCCCGCCCCGATGCATGCTTAGGATTTTTTATTTGGTGTAGCTCGGCTTCGCCTGGCCCCGTCCCGATACATGTTTAAGATTTTTTATTGGATGTGGCTCGGCTTCGTCTCACCCCGTCGCTCTTTTAACCATATTTTTGATTTGGTATGATGTTGCTTCGCTCCGCCTCCCCCGTCATGCATTTTTGATTTGTTGTCGCGGAGCTTCGCCCCACCCCGTTGGATACATTTTTGATTTGGTATGGCACGGCTTCGTCTCCCCCCGTTGCTTAGGATTTTTGATTTGGTGTGGCTTGACTTTGTCTCATCCCGTCCCGATACGTACTTAGGATTTTTGATTTGGTGTAGCTCGGCTTTGCCTCGCCCCCATTCCGATACATGCTTAAGATTTTTTATTTGGTGCACGAGTCAAACCATTATTGTATAATTCAGTAAGTCCCTCTAGTATCCTTGCATACCCATTTGAAGCCGTATATATATTTTTATGAATTTTAGTTAACCGCTTATCAAAATAAAAATCTTTGCCAAATCGTGTAACTGAAAAGGAAAAAAGCATACAAAATCTAGCTCATAAAATAAAAAGAATTAGTGATCAACATCAGCGTTCAAAAGAACAAAAGGGTAACTCACAAATATTATCACGGAGGAGTAAAATCTATGTATACGCAACTTTTGCTAATTATAAACATAAAATTGTAGAAAATAAAAAATGAAATTCTTATGCAACCACTTAAGCCGCCACCACCACAAAATATAATCCAACGCCACGACTCGCACCACCTCCAACACCGAACCGCTACTCACCCCAAGATCACCAGCCCACCACTAACTTCCCTGATGGCAGCAACCCCTACAATGTCAATTGGACTTATTGCAAGATACTTGAGCTTCTGCCTTGTAACAACCTGTACCTATAGAAAGGAAGACTCCAACGAATGTATGATTTTTATCCTGCACATGATGACGTCAGCTTGCTGATAATATGCATGATTACTAATTAAACCGACTGTATATTTAGAAAGGTGTATTTAAATGTTACTAAGTTTAACGGATCCCAATTTGCACCCATGAGTTGGCTGAGTGTGGGTCCACTATTCTGTATACCTAACAGTAAGGCAGGTGATTTCATGTAATCGACAGCCAGAGTAACGTTTCGCCGCAATTTAAGAATGTCGGTTCTGGCGTAGCTATGTGCTTTCCCCAAATGAGTAGTCTGTTGATTTCATTAACTCGAAATCTGCGTGCATAATTTGTGGCAACGGACAAATAAATGCAGCAAAGACTAAATAGATATTAATGCTAACTAAACACAGCTACCGTTCACATCCTTATTAAACTCAAAAGCAACGACTTCACCGAGAGTGGATTTTAGATTCTATTCCACCAAAAACAACGGATACCTCTAGAAAACTCTATGATATTCGGCACTTTAATACCACGACTTCGTGTAGAATTGAAAAAAGGAATTAGTTAAATGGCTTGTTCTCAAGTGTTACATGCATGACAATAGAGAGTCGTTCACACCGATAATTAGGAAACACAACAATGATAATTTACATAGTAGTGGCGATTCACACGGATATTATAGTAATAAACGAAACTCCCATCTGTAACGAAAATACATATATATGTCATGTAATTCATCCAACAGATAGTACATAAACATTAGCAAGACCACAACCTAACAGAATTGGACCAAATCTAGGTTGTGGTGGTACCTTTTAGCAAGCTTTCATATCCCATATGTGAAGAGTACTTTGAGCGAAAAATCTGAATTAAACCTTTAGATCATCTCTTATGTTCAAGGACAGTACCATGTCGCAAGCTCTTTATAGCATATGGAATTCACCATAATGGACACCCGTATTTCAGACCCATCTGCAACTGTCAATAAACACCAATTAAAAAAAATGTAGTGAGGGAAATACAAAGAATATGTGTAACCTATCCAAATACTTATGTCTTCAAAGTTTCCTAATTGAGCACCAAGCCATGTTTTCTGTTTATCGAAGTAATGGGTAGCCATCTAGTATTGGAAACAACTTACTGGGTGTACTATGATGAGGTTCACCTGCAAATGACATAAACCAAATTCGTACTTAGTCCAAGCTAGTTAGCTAATACATATTGTCAATATCCTATACTTAGTGTAGTCATATGGTAGTTCGTAGAAATGCCTGTTTTGCAAAGCACACTTTGTAATTCTCCAATTACCTTAGTATTTGTCCACAAAGGTGGATGATATAGCAATCATCAATCACCATTGGTATCTTGGTGATTAATCACTCCCAAACTGATTAGAATCCACCTATTAGATACAATATCCCAAAAGGGTGATCTTGAGTTTGCATCTTGCCATATTTGATTTTTTGTTAGGCTTATATCACTTAGAAATTTAAGCATATTGAATATTACAATGCAGGTAGGTCAAGATGGGGGGTGTACCTTAGGTTCTCCATTGGCAGTTCTCACATCCGGCCTCTCTCTGAATCCTAGAAAACAAATACAACAATATTATGAGATAGCTTATCTAATTAAATTAAGAGAACCCATAACTGCATATTAGAATCATTGAAACAAAAAGTTAATTATATTAAAAATCATGAACAAACAATTAAACAATTCAATTGCATTGACATCGGTAAGTAGATAAGATTTTTGAGTTTACTGGTCTAAAAATCGTACCTGCAAAATAACAAAAGGGTTAGGGTTTAGATAATAAATTTACAAATATATGCTCATCAAACAAAACTCTGGTTCAGGTCTTTTAACAAACGAATCTCAATTAACACCAACCAAAAGCGATCAAACTTTATGCAATTTTAACATAACCTATAAACTAATCTAATCACCCCAGAGTATTCATACCACAAAAACCACACAATTGAAGAAGAAAAAATATGTCAGAGACAAAAATCTATATAGCCCAAAATCAAAATCATCTAAAAAAAAAAAAGCAATTAAAAAATACCTAGAGTGATAAGCAAAAGAAGTCCAAGTCATAAATTCCAGTCCTTTTCTTTGTATCTGTATTTTATTTGGTGTTTCTTCATCGTCCTTTTTTCTCTCCTAACACTAAGAAAAGACAAACAACGGCGGTTTGTCTCATCATCTTCCTCAAAGTAATAACATATCGTGTGGTTTGATTGAAATACTTTTTATCATCATCTTCTATCTCTCTCAAGTAATGGGGAAGAACCATATGGGGAAGAACAGTGCTTTGTTGCAGAAGAAAAGTATGGGATAATATAAATATGACGTAATTAGGTTTATTATTTAGCATTATAAAGGAGTGGGGATATCCATACTTACACCATATCACAATTTCCTTTGTAACGCGATTTCCTTGAGCAAAGAGTTTTACGTGTTCTTTTTTTTTTAACGATTTTGATGCAAGTGTCATAGATCTTTGACGGTGTTAGTAATGTACAGTTAAGTTTTGATGTAAACACGGTGTAATAAAATTATTTAAGTTTAAATTCCGACATAAGTATTGTCTATCTACTTTTTTATCTATACCGTTACTAACGAATAGTTAAGTATTTGATGTAAATAAAGTGTAACCGAATTTTAATTATTACAATCAATAGAGTTATGCCAAGTATCCTCATCATAGTTTCTGCATTAGAAAAGCCCTATTTCGACCAATAAGAAATAAAGGTTTCATCACCGTTTAACGTGAGAACTTTATTTATTAAAGTTTTTAAGAGGAAGATATATACCCACTACAAGACAAAAATAATTAAAAGATCAAATGTATTTAATATTGGTAAAAAACAGTTACGAGGAAATTTTACGCCAAACGTATAAAGTAAGAAGATACCAGTCTATCCACTCACTACACAACATAAAGCTTTCTCGTGGAATAAGTATGCGATCGTGAAAAAAGATTCCCGATTGAATTTTCAGTTTGGGAACACCTATTGGACATGGTCTTCCCCCGTTGCTTTACACGTCGGAAAAGTTAATCGCCACCTCGAACCTTAAGGGAATTCCTTCTTCTATCATTGGAGATGGTCTTAGAGGAAGTTCTTGAACTTTCCAGATAACTTGTAAGGAAAGTTAACACAAGTCATGCTTATCTTGAAATTAGGGTTTATCCCTAAATCGAAACATATAAATACTTGGTTTTACAACCCTAAAAGGTACGCAATCTTTTCTACACTATCTCCTGTGAAAAACTCTAACTAACTGAAGCATCATAGGGTTTTTTTGCAGTACCCCCTGAACCTAATTCGTGTGGAGACAGGTTGCATCTCGATCAACAACTTAATCATCATTAAATTTGTGTTTGTGGTAAAAATCTTTTACTGTACAAACATTGGCACCGCACCAAGGGGATTAGAGAAAAGAGATCGTGTATTCCCAAATCGAGATTATGGCAAAAGTGAAACAAACTGCACGAATGGTCGTTTCTGCTAGCAATCTTCGACAATATTGCAGGAGATACGAAGCTGAAAGGCACGTGAATCACTCGGTGATTGAACAAGATGAGGTTCAATCAGCACCCACAGTGCCTACCGGAAACTAAATGTCAGCATCCAAAGTATGAGATAGTGTGAGAATTAAAGTATGAACAGATCCTTCTGCATTAACTAAATGTCGTTCATGTCTCAAAATGGTTGGTTGTGATATCTGCTAGATCAAAAATACTCAAGCAGCATACGAGCAAAATATTTCCTAAGCAATGCTTAGTGAGAGTTTGGGTTCATCAATCATGACCCTCCAGATGATTTGCAGAAACCCACTCTGTTGTGTTAGACTAAAATAATTAATCGTACTAAAAAAAAAAATTTTTTTGCTAATGAATAGAGGGATAATTGGCGTTTAGTACTTAGATTTTGACCAACACTAGGCTTTGGTTTAATATTTGTCCAACGTTAGTGTTTGGTATCCGGACTATTCGTTGACCCGTGTTGACTCTGCTAAGTCGTGACTTCTATTCGGAAATTATTAAATTAAAATTTTTATATTAAATTAAGTTATTAAACGAAATTACCATTATACCCGTCCCTCTACAAATTTTTGCGCAATAACCATTCAATATTAAACCCTCCTTGTTTCACCTTCTCCTCCTTATCCACCACTATCATCCATTTCTCTACTACGTTCTTACTACCGCTGCAACCATCGATCAAAATGGAACTTAAATCAAATGGAGATTTGGGTTAAGCATGTCTTTAGTATGCAAAACCCTAAAAAATAATGGGAAATCACTTGATTTCTTTTGTACAGAAAACAATTGAAACCATAGATTTCCATTGCAGGTATGTCATCTGTTTATGTACCACTTGAAAAGATGTTCTTGTTGTCGTGAATTTCTGATGAATAGGTTGTATTTGAATTAAACAAACCAGCGAGAGAGTGAGTTAAACAGGTGTATAACCATGTTTCTTCTTCTCCGTCTGTACATCTCTGCTGAAAATCGGTGAAAAATTAGGACATGTACGTGGGTTAGTTTTGAATTCTAAATCTCAGTAGAAAACAATGGAAAATTGATTTTTTATACTTGATTGATCAAATTGGTCATACAATTTCAACTTAGAAACTCTGATTTATCATGTGTTTGTCTTCAATTTGGGAATTAGGGTTCTTCAATTTGGGGAAGAACCTCAATCTAGGTTTGAAGTTTGAATGTACTGTCATGGAGGTGGGACCGAGAAGAGGGATGAATGTTTGATGTTGTGAGTTTGGGTTGGTCGAGTTCAATGAGAAGCTATTTAATTTGAATTTTCACAACAAACAGGTATCTCTAATCTTCCAGAAGACGTAATCATCAACATACTTTTGAGGTTGCCGGTAAAATCAATAATAAGATTCAGGTGCGTATGCAAGCAATGGCTAAAGTTATTTAGTGATCTTAATTTTATTAAACTGCACTTCGGTACTGAAAATGAAAATTTAAGACTTATGGTTGGGGGGGGAAAACATGTACTCTTTACATTTACATTCAATATTTCATGAGGTTGTCTCCCAGATCGATTTCCCGTTCAAATCTAATGATTATGACATGTCTATAGTAGGTTCTTGCAATGGGTTGCTTTGTATAGCTAATATGAAACAGACCATTTGCATTTGGAATCCATGTACAAGAATGTTCAAAGACATACCAACATTACCTCTTAATTTGCTTCCCCATCGTCGTACCATTGGTGGAATGAAACAGGGATTTGGGTATGATTTTCAAAATGAGGAGTATAAACTTGTAAGGTTTTGGTATAACTATGGTAATGGTTCTATAGCCGGGGTCTATAAAGAGGGATCGGATGCATGGAAAGCGAATCAAGTAATACCTTATACCTTGGATGATGGAAATGCATTTGGGGTGCTTGTGAATGGATATCTTCACTGGATAGCGAAACATTGTTTCACATCAGAAACTCGGAGACTTGTACTTTCATTCAGTATTAGGGATGAATCATTTGGGGAGCTGCCACTGCCAGAAAATGTGAATAATATGTTTCACGTTACGGTTGGTGTATTGAATGGGGACCTTTGCATAACTGATTATTGTGTTCCTTTGTTTAGTGTTGATATATGGGTAATGAAAGATTATGGAGTAAACGGTTCTTGGAACAAATTACTTACGATTCCCTTACAAACAGCTATGCCATCCATAGCCCGCTTGAAGCTGTTACATTCCTTTAAGAATGGGGAACTTGTATTCAAGGTGGATAAGGACACCTTACTTTTGTATCATCCTAAGTACAGTGAGTCTAGAATTGTGATGATCAGCGGCATTCCTGCTGGCCTATATGATATGGTGACTTTTGTAGGGAGCCTATTTCCAGTTAACTCGGGTTATTTTTTGGAGCCAGAGCGTAGTGAAGAAGTATATAGTGAAGAATTAGATACTGAACTAAGTAAGAATACCAAAAGTAAAATCAGAAACATCTTAAGAGGTAAGAATATATCTTGCAAATAAGTTCATTATGTTAGTGACATTCACAATGGTATGCTAATCCCTGTTTCATTTATCAGGGTTGCTGTCCATCTTCAATTGTTCCAGTGGGTGATAAAAAGTATGAAGATATTTAGCTGGGAGGAACATTTGTCTGAGTCCTTGTTTGCAATGTTTTTTTTTTGTTGTTGATAATTTTGATGTATTACAAAACGATTGCGAGTGCAACTTTACGGTTCTGTATTTATATGTAAGTTAAAGAAACAAGCCAAGTGACAACTTTTTCAATTACAGCTATTTTTGTTTTAATGTTTAATATTGTACTAAAGTATACACCATATGGCACAAAGATATTCTCCCACATTGGTAAAGAGTGTCCAGTACCCTGGAAATATTTATAGAGTTCTGGTCTTACAAAAACAAAGAGTTTTTTCGTTCGGCTTTCTTGGAGAATGAAACACCGTTAAGTTTAGATGAGATTACAACAATAAATTGAGTGAGAAATGCATTACACAACAAGAATAAGAATTGAATAAAGGAGATTTTTACATCGCAGGCTTGCTTCTCTGTACTAGAATCAAGAATCTGAAATTCAGAAATAGAGAATTGAGAAGTTTCTTCTCACTCTTCATCCGCTTCTAGACCTGGAATGTATTCCAAACTAACGTCAAAAACCACAGGACTATTTGCAGCTACTCTTGGCCTTCCTGGTGCTGAAACTAGACCTTTAGGAAACGCCAACTGTAAAACAGCGAAAATTGAAGGCAAACAACATTTCTTTTAGTTCTCTTTCAGTTTTCCTGAGTTCTTATAGAAAAACTGCAGGTTCAGTTTTTCTAGCTTAATGGGATACTTACAGGTCCAGGAATGTAGAGACGACGTTTTCCTCCAGTTTGCATTGTCAATAATCCTTCATCAAGTCCCTTGATCACCTATTTCAGTGGTAGAACATGATAGCAATCAACAAACAGCTGCATGGGCAAGAGAGTTGAAAAGAAATTTAAGTTAGAAAAACAGATTCGACGTTTACCTGACCAGAACCAACGCGGAAAATATAAGGTAGGCCTTTCTCCAGGGAACTGTCAAATCAAATAGAAAAAAGAATTAGAACAAGCAACCAACACTGAAACTCCGAAGCTCCAAGCTACATTCATAGTGGGACAGGAATATACGGCATACCTGTCAAATATTTGTCCAGATGGTACCATGGCAACATAGTTGGCGGCCACCTAAGACGATGAAGATGATGAGGAATTGAGCAAATGTAAGACAACTCTGACCAGAACGAAACTATGATAGAGTAAGTTGCATACCTGAAATCCAGTGGGTGGAGTAGGACCTCGACCAACTATTATGTCCTTGTACTGCAAGCCCGACTCTGTAGTTACCATAGGTGCCTTCACATACCAGAAAATTTCTACAAGTTAGGCCTCTTCCTCGCAGCGTAAAAGCTACCAATGAAATTTAGGCATTTCTGCCGTTCAAATCCCACGCGGAAAAATGAGAGACAGAGAGGATATGTAAGCTCACCATACATTTTCAAGCTCCTTTTCACAAGCAGCGTCACAAAGTCTTGGCTTTTCTTCAGGAGGCAAGCCAGCTCCCTTTGCATCAGATGAGGACATAACAAGCGAAGGTATACTCAAAGCCAAACCAATCATATCCCGACGTTTGATTAGAGTGGTTTGATCTTCATATTCTCTTGGACACGCAGATTCAGTCCGAAACTCTTGACTCAAGCATCGCAATGTCATACTCTGGATTTTCAATTGGCCAATTCCCCGAGAAGCGATAAACACTGATCTTTTATTAAATGTAGGACCTAGAAGATGAAAGCAATTTTATATGGTTATGCACCTAAATTATGATTACTTAGCCCAACATCTATTACAACACCAGTCTGATTTTCGGGGTATTGAATATTCCTTAAGTTGCCTGAAGCCAGGTGAACTGAACCTTCAACAGTTCAACCTCCAATTGTGAGGTTATTGTGTTGACATTCGACCGGACCCTGTGGGCTTCAGTTTAAATTTGAGCCTAGTTATCATGTTATCACCGTAAGGTTGTAAGGTTATACGAATGAAGCCAATTACTGCTTCTAAGAATGATAATTCAAGGAGCTAACATGTTCTGTGTCACAATGTAATAGAGATTAAATGCATAACTTCCTAAAGCTGAAGAAATTTGACAATATTCAAAGCCTTGGAATTGCTGTTTTGGAATCAAGAAGAACAAAGTATCTACTCTTACATTTTGCAGTACATAAAAGTGTGAATATTAAGAGAAATTCTTAACCTCAAGTACTCAATTTTGTGCACTTCATACAAAGTTGCATAAAGTTTCAGCAGAAATTTAATTGTAATTGTGTAACCAGCAAAAGGATTTACCTGATGGAAGGAGAAGGGATGATGAAGAAGAAGCCATTTTCACAATAAGTTTTTCCTTTCTGTTTCTTTGGAAGAGATTTTGTGTCACATTTTTAAGTGGATAATGAGAAAATATAAAAACTTTTTCATATATCTGGAAGGGATTTTTGTTTCCACCCCTAATTTCTTAGTTTCCTGACTTTTTCTTTGCCAGAGTAAACCGCAAGTTCCCAACTAGCAAAACCTCATGTAATCTTTTGAAAGGATTGCATTTGTTCATAAACATGGAAGTTTTTTTATTAACCACCAAGAGTTGAATTGAAAATATATGTAACTGCACTGGGATTACATTCAACCACTGGAGACTGAGTGAATATGGTACTAGCTGGATGCCAGCTCCATATAAGCTCCAGGTGGGTTTTTTAGACCTCACCTCCACCAGGAATTACCTATGCTGTATGCCAGTATCTCTCTATCAGAGTATGCATGAGCAACATGGAGAGACATGCTGAAGTGAAGTACAAAGTATTCGAAGTTAATTTAATTATCTTTACTACTTTGCAAATCTCCAACATAGTTCAGAAAAGTTAGAATCCAATTTGACCCTAAAGTAAAATTAGATAGGATTTGGACAAAAAAAAAACTGTACTGGAACATAAGCAACTGCGCTGAAAATTCAAATCTAGATTAGGAACATTGGATACAACAGAGCAGGAGAACCATAACATTCATGGTAACAATCCAGTGCAGTGAATCCACAACAAAACAAGCTATAACAACAACAAGAAAACAAGTGAAAGAAAAGAAGAAAAACAACAAGACTGGTGATGGGTGAAGATGGAGATCACGACAGCCTAATTTCAAAATCTTGATCTCTCTGGGCGCTTCTAACTGACTCAGGTAAATCATTGATACTGATACCGGTACAAGAAAGGTCAAGGCGCTTTAGACGTCTCAAAGATCAAAAATCTTCAGGTAACCCTTTAAAACTGGTACAGAAAGACATATCCAATGTCCGTAAATGCTCCAGCTTGGTGAAAGACTTGGGTAATTCTTGAATCATGGTGGCAGTGAGATCAAGGTGCCTCAAATTGATTAAAGTGCCAATGTTTTTAGGAAGCTTCTTGAAATTAACACAATACTGTAATTTCAGCGTTTGCAACTGATATAGACCGGTGATCGACTCATCGTGTAATTCCTGCAAAGCATGTGAAAAAGAAAGATGCAAATATCTTAAATGTTTTAACTTAGCAGCTGAAGCTGGCAGCCTTTTTAAAGATGAACCTCTCACGTCTAATATACGCAAGCACTTATTACCGAACAGAGCTGTAATGCGTCCATCACGCACACTGCCTGCTTCTTCCAAAATAAGGGTACTCAATTTGGAAGATTTACGGGTCATTCTTTCACGAAATCACGATCGTACTCGACGATATTGGTAACCAACTATAGTTCCATTGCTCCTATAGGTAAAGTCACAGAATTTCAACAAATATTGTGCGAACTCTTGTGTGTAGTGATGCATCTTGCATGTTCTAATGTTACCAAACTCATCATTATGTACATCATGAAAGAATGAGTTCTGCAATAAAGTATTGAAATATTTATTACCAACATCCTCCAGCGATTCTTTTCTATCTTCCTGGATTGGAAGGAAACCCTCTGCCATCCATAACTGTATCAAAACTTCTCTATTGATCTCGTCGTTCATAGGAAAAACACAACAGTAAGTAAAACATTGTTTCAAGTGCGATGGGAGATGATTATAACTCAATCTTATTACCTTAGAAATCTCAAGCTCTACATCTGAAGGGAGATCATTCTCAATCGATAGCCATTTGTGTTCTTCATTTTTTGAATGCATAAGACTTCCCAGCAGTTTTGCAGCAAGTGGTAAACCACAACATTTTTTTGCAATCGTTCTCCAAACCTCTATCATTCGTACAGTTTCTACTGCTCCGCCAGGAGAAAATGCTATCTGCTTGACAATAGTCCAACAATCATTTTCAGGCAATAATTGCAAATTGTGCGGAGGAATCGCCCCTCCAATGAATGATGAAACATGACAAGAACGCGTAGTGACTAATATCTTGCTTCCTTCAGCGCCAACCATCAACCAGCTCTTCAATCTGCCCCATTCATAATAACCATTACGTTGATCCATGGCCCACAGATCGTCTAATACTAGCAAGAATTTCTTCACGCTCAACCTTTCATGCACTAGACGTACAAGCATATCCACGTTCCACACATCACACTTGGCTTCAGTAATGGACTCTAAGATATTCCTTAAAACCCTATTGACAGCAAAATTAGAGCCAACATAAACCCATATTCTTAGTTCAAAGTGGTCTTCCCAAGCCCACCCATACCCACTATCTATACAACTGAAAAAACTTCTTCAGACTGACTATTACTGCTTGAGCTCGTTGGTGAATTTTTGATCGTGGTTAACATATGTATTATAGCTGCTTTATCATTCTCTCTTCCAATAATATCTGGATCGAAAACGTAAGATGGGGTTTGCCGATCTTCTTGTTCATCCGTGCTTTGAGTAATAGTACTGGTCACTTGAAAGTTAAACTTAGACATCTCCCTCAATATTGCATCAGACAATTGATTGATTTTTCTTATTTTCTTAGCCATCTTAAACCGAAACAAATATTGGTTGTTGTGTGAAAAGAATCGAAGTACCTTGTCCTTCTTACTGCACCCACTCATTTCATGCTGGAGAATGGCTTCATAGGAGATTTCATCCAGTATGTCATCAGCGTCATAAGCCACATCTCTAACCCATTTCACCCAAAGTTCTACACTTCCATAATGCTCTTCCGCATATCGTCTATCTGCATCTTGCATCACAGCTCCAATCGTACCCATAGTTGCTTGGAGTTTCCTCATCTCGAACTCCGTACTAGTAGCCCGATCAATCTCCTGGGAAACCAGGAAGCCTACTTTCTTCAACATTTCTGTTACAATATTAACAAGAATTGCTTCCATCAAGATTATCTAACTAGGAATACCGTGAGAGCAGCTAGTATGCTTTGAACAAGAATCAAACAAGCTAGAGATGTTGAATTGTAAGTTTCCAATGTTGCTCAATGTGTTTATCAGAGCGAAACAGAAATAAGTAGACAATGGCGAGACAGAAATAAATACTCGGAAATTCTTGTTCAACTTCTAAGCAATTTCAGGAATTTGATTGCTTTTTCAAACTTTACTCTCGGAGAAAGAATGGAACCATTAATTCCATTAGTCACCCACCCCAAAACCAGTTCTTATATAAGGAAACAATCCAAAGACTTGAGTGGGACCTAAAGTATTACTATGAAATGTCATATCAAGTTATCACTTATCAACATCATCATCAAGTCTACATCTTCATTCGAAAGGAAGGACCGTGCCAGCGAGTGCCTTGTAAATTTCCCTGAACTTTCGTCAAAAGAGAAATATCAGCAAGATTCCTTCGCATTATTCATCTATAAAACTGGACCGTGAATACAAAACCAGAATACTTCATCATAGTTAAAGTTGATTTACCATTTTTACTTCATCGTCATATTTAGAAATTGATATCAATTTTAGCTTGGAACCCGAAAGCCGTACAATTGATTGCAGAGATGGAAAGGAAAAGGAATGGGAAGCCTGACACAAAAACATAACGCGTGCTCAACTGGCTGTTTTTACATGGTTTTTCTACACGGTCCGTGTAGAATTGCTGTTCTCAAATACACAAGTCCTTCACGTTCATTCTTATACAAACAACTACTTACTATGCAGAGTTTAGATTAGTAGACTAGTAGTCCAGTACTAAGTGCATGCATGTGCGGTTCCGTCTAGGTTTTTCTGTTCGCAATCCCTTCTTGGTCTACTTTGTCCTATGTCTTTTTGTAATTTGTGCCTTCTCCGTACCGCTTGTTTTCAAAGATTAGCATGATCACTGACAAAGGATGGCACGCAAAAATTGCGAATGGGGCCAACGGTTTGGAAAGACATTTATGAAGCTCAGAATAGTGATACATGATCAGTGTCATTATTTTGGATTACTTTTTGTAGTTGGAAGTTTGGAACAACAATTGCAAGGAAATTTCCACAAAGCCTTGTACGTTGATCATGTAATTGACTTTTCTCTCTCTCAAAATAACCTTTTCTCAAACACTTAACTCCTTCCCGTTCATTCTTACAGCAGCAATTCTACACGGACCGTGTAGATAAACCATGTAAAAACCGCACTCATGTGAGGGGGCGGGACCCAACCCTTTAGAAGTTAGCAGGAGGCCACTTTAGGGCCCCACCCCACCAAGAAAAATCTGTGAGACAACAGTTTCTAAGTAGTTTTTTGGGGCGGTATGTGTATACTTTCTGTTCTTCAGCAATTCTACACGGACCGTATAGAAAAACCATGTAAAAACCGCCCCTCACATGGGGGCGGGACCCAGCCCTTCAGAAGTTAGCAGGAGGGCCATTTTAGGGCTCCAACAAGAAAAATCTGTGAGACAACGCTTTCTAAGTAGTTTTTTGGGGCGGTCTGTTTATACTTTCTGTTCTTCAG